>OU015748.1:50394798-50426236 GCA_907169655.1 Acomys percivali
TTCTCGGTGACCTGCTGTCCTTCCTCTGAGTGCCACTAGGTCTCCCCCTCCAGGGGACATAGTCAAATGTGAGGCACTAGAGTACATGAGAAAGTCATATCCCTCTCTCCACTCAAGTGTGGAGACTGTCCTGTCCATGGGCTAGCCCTTTGCCCTTTAAATGTTGTTCTGGTCATTCTGAAGCATCCAGTGAAACTCCACGGAAGTGCCTGAATCTTTAAATCGAGTGTTCATAGGAGATTCTAAAAAAACCAACAGTAATTACAAAAAAAAAGAGTGTCCTACCGACACACTGAAAATGTATCATCTGAGTCAGTCCTGAGGTTGAGAACATCAGAGAGAAGAGGCAGTGAGATGTCAAAGTTAAGCTAATTTGTAAACAATTCATGTTCAAGATGGGCCAGAGATAGGAGTGAGGTTGTGTGATGAGCAAGGACATTAGGAGATGGGAGCACAGTGGGGACTTGGGAGAAGCCATCAGAGTCTTTCAGGACTATCACAAGAATCTCCGGGAATTTGTGGGCTCTGGTGATTAATTATAGACAGAGAAAGGCTCCGTTCTAGTTTGCTAAGACGTCATCTGAGAAAGAGAATCTCCACTGAAGAATTGACTAGATGAAATTGGCTTGTGGGCATGTCTGGGTGGGGATATGGTGGGGGGTGGACTGTCATGACTAATAATTGATGTTTTTGAGGGCTCAGCACATTGTGGGAGGTGGCTCAGGCTATATAAGAAAGCTGGCTAGCACTCCTCCGTAGTTTCTGCCTTAAGATTCTGCTGGGGTTCCTGTCTTGACTTTCCTCCATGATGAGCTGAGACCCAAACGTGTTAGCTAAATAAATCCTTCCCTCTTTAACATTCTCTTGCTCAGAGCACTGTATCTCAGCAAGAGAATCAAAGCACAAAGGCTTGCTAAATGATGGCGCCTACACATCTCCTGTAGCTCAGAAGAGGAGGCGGGGGGGGGGGGGGGGAATGAGGGAGGCTGCTTCTTCAGTAGCAATTCAACCGCATCTTGAACTGTATCATACCCCACGGCCATCACTTGACTGAGGCTAGCAACTCTACCACATCTTGAACTGTATCATACCCCATGGCCATCACTTGACTGAGGCTAGCGGAGCTCCTGCATATGTCCTAGCCTCTTCCAGTTGCCTGAAGCACTCACACGTTGTCTTGATTTCATTGTATGGATGAAGATCCCCGTATGGTGAGAACATCTGGCTTAACCTTCTGGTCCGTGAACTTCAATATAGTCAAGAGCGCAACATTGAGACGTAGGCCATGGTGCTAACTACAACCTACTTAAAATAAAATGAAACAAATCAGTTTTCTAGAGTTGTCAAGGGCCCAGTCATTTAGGGGAGTTGCATTGCCCGGTGTGTGAGAGGTTATCTGTTTAAACACATAGCGGCGTTCATGGAAACTTGCAGTGGTAGTCACTTCCAACACAGTAGCTGCCTAAGGACCCACTGAAATCTGTGCAGAGGACAATTTGTTTCTGGCATCAGAATCATTTTTGCTTCACTGTGCCTGCCTTTTATGGCTCTTCTACCTCTTCCTTTGTAATTGGTTTATCGCTGTACCTTTTAATTTGCTGATAATTATCTATAATGGGGTTGAGAACAAACAAACCCCTTTTTATGAGGCTATCATGTCAATAGTCCACCAAATTAACCCTAAGTAAGTCTACGAGTTCTTTCCTTCTGGAAAATGTTTGAAATGGCAAACAGACTGTCCGTAGCACTCCCTCCTTATTCTCAACTTATTTCCTGACCATTGATTCTGTTCCACAGAATTCAGACATCAAGTGGCTGGGGCATGCTCAGTCAGTGAAGTGCTTACTTTGTAAGCATGAGGTCATGAGATTGCCCCATCAGAACTCAAGCAAGGTAAAGCCTGGTATAGTAACATGCTCTTGCAGTCCTAGGACTGGGAGACAGAGGCTGGTGAATCTCTAGGGCTCATTGGTCAATCTACCTCACCTACTTGGTGAGGTCCAGGCCAGAGTGCTAGAAACCTTATGGTCTGGTGGTACTGAGAGATGAGGCCTTTGGGGAGCTGTGTGGTCACATGAGGACATTAGGATGAGGGTTTTATGGTCACATCAGTGGCTTCATAAGAAGAGGAGAGAACAAGCTCTCTATGCCATGGCCTCTGCATCATGAGGTCCTCAGCATTTTCTTTCTTTCTTTCTTTCTTTTATTTTTAAATTTTTTATTTAATTTTTTATTAATTCATTCATATTACATCTCAATTGTTATCCATCCCTTGTATCCTCCCATTTCTCCCTCCCTCCTGCTTACTCCCTACTACCCTGAAGGGGGACCTGTTGGCTCTGTTTCTTAACAATTAAACTTTATTATACAACCCAACTAGCTTATACAAGAAGGAAAAAAGGTTAAAGGGACAAAAGAGTGAACCTTCCGGTATCCGCTCCACGGGAGGAGTCCTTAGGTGTCTCTCTGGCCCGCGTGATAGTCCAGCCTGTTCGCTTTCTCCACACGCTCTCCCAAAAACCTGGCTGAATCTGTTGTTTTTCTCTTCCCCACCTGCCTGAGTCACATGGGAAGGGCGGTCTCCTTCTCCCGTTGAGGGTCCATTAGGAAAACTATAGCCCAGGTGGGGTTCCCAGGTCTGCTTCCTGAATTCCAGGCCCAGGATGGCTCCACTCAGTCTATCACAAGGTATTCATCGGGTGCTCCAAGGGTAAAGCCCGCCAAGACTGCTTCCACCTGTGACAAAGCTTAATCTTTCCCACAGGGACCTCCTCCCCCTGTATATGCTCATAGGGTATCAAGTCTCTTCTTGGTAGCCTGCTATCCTTCCTCTGAGTGCCACCAGGCCTCCCCATCAAAGGGACGTGGTCAAAAATGGGGCACCCAAGTTTGTGTAAAAGTCAGTCCCCACTCTCCACTCTCCACTCAACTGTGGAGACTGTCCTGTCCATTGGCTAGATCTGGTTAGGGGTTTGAAGTTTACTGCACGCATTGTCCTTGGCTGGTGCCATAGTTTGAGCAGGACCCCTGGGCCCAGATCCGCCCATCATAATGTTCTTCTTGTAGGTTTCTAGACCCTCTGGATCCTTCTATTTCCCCATTCTCCCATGCTTCTCTCACCTAGAATCCCAACAGGATGTCCTCCCCTCTGTCCCACTTTCCTGATAAGTGAAGACTTTCATGGGACGGGTCCCTTGGGCTAGTGTCCAGATATAAGTGAGTATTGAAAGATCATTTCTCAACTTCATATGGAATAACAAAAAGCCCAGAATAGCTAAATCAATCTTATACAATAAAATATCCTGAGGAGGAATCTCCATACCCGATTTCAAGCTGTACTATAGAGTAATAGTAATTAAAACAGCATGGTACAGGCACAGCAATAGGCTGGTTGATCAATGGAATCGAATTGAAGACCCAGAAATGAATGCACACACATATAACCACTTGATTTTTGACAAAGAAGCCAAATCTAGTCAATGAAGAAAGGCTAGCATCTTCAACAAATGGTGCTGGTCCAACTGGATGTCTACATGTAGAAAAATGCAATTAGACCCATATTTGTCACCGTGCACAAAACTCATGTCCAAGTGGATTAAAGACCTCAACATTAAACCAGAGACATTAAATTGGTTAGAAGAAAAAGTGGGGAAGAGCCTGGAACTCATAGGCACAGGAGACAACTTCCTGAACAGAACACCAACAGCCCAGGCCTTATGGTCAACAATTAATAAATGGGACCTCATGAGGTTGAGAAGCTTCTGTAAGGCAGGAGACAGTGTCAACAGAACAAAGCAACAGTCTACAGACTGGGAAAAGATCTTCACCAACCCTACATCTGACAAAAGTCTAATATCCAAAATATATAAAGAACTCAAGAAATTAAACACCACCAAACCAAATAACCCAATTGAGAAATGGGGCTCAGAATTAAACAGAGAATTCTTAACAGAAGAATATTGAACAGCTGAGAACACTTAAAGAAATGCTCAACACCTTTAGTCATTAGGGAAATGCAAATCAAAGGGACTCTGAAATTCCATCTTAAACCCATCAGAATGGCTAAGATCAAAAATTCAAGCGACACCACATGCTGGCGAGGATGTGGAGAAAGAGGAACACTCCTTCATTGCTGGTGAGAATGCAAACTAGTACAACCACTTTGGAAATCTATCTGGCGCTTTCTCAGAAAAATGGGAATAGGGCTTCCTCAAGACCCAGCTATTCCACTCCTTGGAATATAACCAGAAGATGCTCCAGCACACAACAAGGACATATGCTCAACCATGTTCACAGCGGCCTTATTCGTAATAGCCAGAACATGGAAACAGCCTAAGTGTCCCACAGTAGAAGAATGGATAAAGAAACTGTAGTGCATTTACACTATGGAATACTACTCAGCTATTAAAAACAAGGAATTCCCAAAATTTGTGGACAAAGGATTGAACTAGAAATGATCATAATGAATGAGTTAACGCAGAAGCAGAAAGCCTCAGAATTTTCTTGACTTGCCAGCCTCCGTAAATACAAGCTAAGTAAGCCTCAATTCTCTGTAAATGACCCAGACTACGGTATTTAGTTATTGCATTAGGAAACAGATCAAGACACAGACCAAATACATTTTTAAATTCCTTTCTTCTGACAAGGTATCAACCTCATAATGGGGGCAAAGTGTAACAAAGAGTGTTTCTGGCCTCCAGAAAAACCCTGGATAAACTCTTCTCGTGGCCATTCCACAGACTTTATGAGATGCCTTCTTTGGACCAGCACTGGGACTGTGGGGATACAAAGAATGTGAGCTCTGGTCCCTACGGCTTAGATTTAGCCCTAGCTCTCTGGACAGATTGTGTCGTCAACACAAGGCCAGTGAGATGATGTGAGGATGCAGGTCTGTGTTAGGAACTCAGCCCATGGCAAGGCCTTTGGGAAGTTTTCCACAGGACATGACTCAAAAGCCCAGCCTTAAATGGTAATGGCATTGGCTGTAGCATCAGTTCCACTACTGGACTCCTCACACTGGGCTTTGAACTTTGGCACTTCCATTTCAAGTTGTTTATTATCCTCGGTAGGTTTCTCCTTCATTTCAACTCCACACACGGCATCAAATCACTCTGGAGTGTGGTTTGTGATTGTCACTTGGTTTGCTTCCATATTTTTTCCTGCATCCCATTGGATGTCATCATGGGAGATTGAAGGAGCCAGAACTAGACACCGTACCCAATTGGCATGTGATTGTCACCATTAGGGTCTTATGCTTGGCATCTCATATTCTCTAAACGGTACCTTCACGGTTTCAAACTGTGCCAACCCAGTGTAACCGAGACAAACTTAAAACAGTGATTCTCAACCTGTGGGCCTCGACCCCTTTGGGGATGAATGACCCTTTCATAGGGGTTGCATATCAGATCTCTGCATTACAATTCATAATAGTGCCAATAGTTATTAGGTAGCAATGAAAATTATTTTTATGATGGTGGGTCACCACAACATGAGGAACTGTATTAAAGGGTGGCAGCCTTAGGAAGGTTGAGAACCAGCAGTTTTAAAAGAAGAAACCAAGTGGTGATTTTCAACAGTTTTACCACCGATAACTCATTCTCCCTTGTTTTCTCCCTTGTATAAAGTGGATTTTAAGATGACAGAGTGTCGCATGTACCGAAGGCTTGCCTCCAGCTCACTATAGAGCTGAGGATGACCTTGAACTTCTCATCTTGCTGCTTCCACCTCCCAGGCGACAGGATTATGAGTGTGTGTCACCATGGCCAGTTCATGTGCTGCTGGAGATCCAGTGTAGGACTTCATGACCCCTGTAAGGACTCTTGCTCTCCTGACTGAAGTATATCCACAGCCCAACACTCCAACAGACACCTGCATTAATTTTTAAAAATTAACAGAAATTAATTTTGGACATGTCATTGCCAAACACAATTTCCAATTAGCAGGAAACACCTGATGGAATTCACCCAATTTAGGGGGGAAAATTGCTTTAGCCAGTATGTATTAGAACTGACTGTAAGCTAGACACTACCCTAAATGCCTTACCTGTATCCCATCCTGTGAAAGATCCCCAAAGGATGCTGTGACATGATCAGATACAAGCATGACACATTCCTGGATAACAACACATAGAAACAGGCTCGTGCTGCTTAGCGCACTTGCAATGTAATTAAACTTCATTTTTAAAAGCTGCGCCTGGCTCTGGAGTGACAGCTCAATCAGCAAAGTTCTGGCCTCGCAAGCTTCAGGACTCCCAGATCTATATATTAAAAGAGAAAATTCTGCCAGGCTGTGCTGGTGCATGCCTTGAATCCCAGCACTCAGGAGGCAGAAGCAGGCAGATCTCTGAATTTGAGGCCAGGCTGGTCTACTGACCGAGTCCCAGGATAGCGAGGGCTACACAGAGAAACCTTGTCTTGAAAAACAAACAACGGGCTGGAGAGTTGGCTCAGTGGTTAAGAGTACTGTCTGCTCTTCCAAAGGTCCCAGGTTCAATTCCCAGCACCCACATGGCAGCTCACAACTGTCTGTAACTCCAAGATCTGACACCCTCACACCAATGCACATAAATTAAAATTAAATAAAAATATTTTTTAAAAAAAGAAAAACAAACAACAAAAATATTCTGGACATGGTGACATCCGCTTGTAATCTAAGTATCTAAGTTCTGGGAAGGTATAGATGGGAAGATCCTGGGACTTGCTGGCCAGCCCTTCCCACTAAGTGAGACTCAGGCTAACAAGAGTGGATAGCGCCTCAGAAGTGATACTGAGGCTACTTTGTTGCCTTTTCATGCATTAGCATGCACACGTGCTTGCACAATGCACACACACACACACACACACACACACACACACACACACACACACAGAGCCCTATATGAGCCCTATATGAAGGGAAACACTCCTGCTCTAGCCTTTGATCCTGTAAATATGTATTCAGGACATCTGTGGTGACTTTGTTTACCTAACTATCTCTAATGGCAACCTTGGACTTAAGACAGTGGGACATGTAAATCCGGCTCTTCGAGCTTTCTCAGGATGGGTTTCTGGCCCAGTGGACCATAACAACTGGTTCAAAGGACAGGATTTCCTTGAAGTAAAGTGTGCTGAGCACTAGGCAGGGCACACAGTGTTTTGGGAGCTGTTCGCAAAGCTGTTTCAAACGGCTTTCGCCAAAGCTCCCAGTCAGGAACTGCATATCCATAAACATGAAAGCAGAGCGCCCCTTAAAACAAACGGGAACAGGGTCAGCATGATTCTTCACGGACAGTAAATAGATCACGGGTAAGAAGTCAGTTTAAAAGAGTGTGTACAGCCAAACCAAATACCCGAGGAGGCAGCAGAGTCATGACGACGCTGACAGTAATCAGGCGAATCATGAGCTTCTGATCATGTCTAGAGCCCAGTCCCACCAACAGCATGACAGCATCCTAAGAGAGGATGAACTGGCCCAGGGCAGCTCACCTTGCGTCGTGTTGTAGTGTTCTACAAAGAGTCACCTCCTTTCTGGTTTCCTTATGAACACCTTACCAGGAAGGCCCACAGCAGCCCACGTAGCTCTCTCCTATAGTTGCTATTATGAAGCACCACACACAGCAGAACTTAAAATGCAAGGTCACATTCTCCCTCTCACCTGCCCTGCCCCCTCTCTGGAGGCCAGCAGCCTGAGTTTAGGGTGTGGTCAAGGCCAACTCTCCATCTGGAACTTTCCTGGCCTCTTGCTAGTTTCTGTCTGTTTGCTGGTGGTGCTTGGACATCTTGAAATCTCTGCCTATCTGAAATTCCATGCCACTTTTATGTTCTCTCTGTGTGACTCTGTCTTCCTGTGGCATTATCTCACCACATCTCTCTCAATCCTCTTTAAAACGATGCCAACTCTACTGGATCAGCCCCCATCCTGATCAGATGTGTAAGTGTTATCTTACCTAATTACATGCTCAAGGATCCTATGCCCAAGAAGGTCACAGTTTGAGGTACTGGAGGGACAGGGAGAAGGGAAGGTCTTCAACATATCTCTTGAGACACAATCCATCCCATCATAGGTCTTGTCTCTTCAATAGGTCCTTGTCACTAGGTGTGGTGCACACATCTGTAATCCCATTAGTATGAAGGCTAAGGCAGAAGGATGAGGAGTTGAGGACCAGTCTGAGCTACATTATGAGACCTTATCTCAAATAACAAAAACAAAGTTATAAACCGTAACCAGCAAATGGGTTTCCTAGCCTTCCCCACTCTTTATTTGCACAGTTCCTGGTTCTGCAGCAACTAAACAGTGACTATTCCTCTCCCATCATGCATGCTGTCTAGACAGTTTGTTACATGGTACTGTGTCTTATATGGCTTCTGTCTAATTTTTCTTTCAGTACTACTAACACTTGGGCCTCGGAGGCAAACACCCAAATCTGGAGTGAAGTGTTTCCTTTGTGTTGTTTGCTTTTGTTCCTGGCTCTGGAGATGGAAGCCTGAGCCTTGAGCATGCTGCCAAGTGTTACAGTCTCCTGGTTTGCTCACAAACTCTTTGGTAGGTAAAGGATTCTTTCTGGAACTTATTTCTTCTGAGGCTCGTCAACCAGCCATTTTATATTGATAAGAGCATCTATTTGCAGACAGCTTGATACTTTCCAAGTTTCACATATATTATTCAGTTTGGTTCTTCCCACTGCCCTGTGTGGTCATGTGGGCTGCTGACATACCCTCCTTTCACATCGAAGAGAATGAAATGACATGACGAGGTGATGGCATAGGTGGCTGGGACACCCTGCAGCCTCCTTTCATTGAAATATTTCTCTTTGTTCCTTTCATTCCTAATGACTAGATTACTAATGAGCCCAGAACCCTCTGGGAAAACAAAACTCCCCTTTCTTCTCAAGGTAGGGACAAGGAGAGGAAATGGGAGACACACAGGGACCCAAAGTCTGTCTCCATTAGCGCAAGCAGGCTGGAAGGAAGCCACAGAACCAGTTGGTGGCCCCTCTGCCCTTTATCAGCCTCCAGTCTCTTTCCTTTGTCGCTGTCTTTGAGACTGGATCACATGTACCTGAGACAAGCCCCTATACAGCCTGAGAATGACCTCTGAACTCCTGATCCTCCTTCCTCCACGCCTGAGTGTTGGGATCACTGGTTTATTTGGTGCTAGAGATCAGACCCAGGAACCCACTCGAGCTAGGTACCCTTTCTCTTTTAATATGTCACAACCACAGAATGACTCTACTTGGGTTAAACGTAAAGCTTGTTGTGGGCACTTTTCCTCACTGTCTTCCTTTTTCTGAGAGTCACTGGGATGGAGCTGGAAAAGTTGGAATTTGCTGTGGGAAAAGAGGGGAGACGGAAAATGAAACCAGGAGGAAAGGGCAGCAGAAAGAAAAAATGAATATGTGAGGGATTCTGGGGCTAAAAACAAAGAAACAAACAAACAAACAAACAAACAAAAAACCCCCAACCACTCAGTAGCTTTTCTCTAGGAAGGTGACAACACACAGTGTGATTGCTTCCACCTGATACTCCTAAGGGGTGTCCTGTAGCCAGACTTTGTGACTTTGATGTCTCTCCTTTGTACCTTTGCCTTCATAGTCTCTCTGTTCCTATAGGCTGAGCATCACTTATCAGTGACTGGTAAGATACATTAAACATTTAATTAGGTAGAGGAAGGAAGAGGCAGAGAGGGAGGAAAGAGGGAGAGAGAGAAGAGAAGGTAAGGGAGAAGAGGAGAAAGCAGGAAATAGAGCAATTTATATATATTTAATTGTTGTATATATAATATATAATATATAGAAATCTATCTATCTGTCTGTCTGTCTGTCTATCTATCTATCTATCTGTCTATCTAGATTTTATATGAATGTATTGGTTCATATGTGTCAATGTTTGGTTCCCAGTTGGTGGACTGTTTAGGAAGGATCCCAAGTTGTGGCCTTGTTGGAGGAGGTATGTCACTGAGGAGATGGGTTTTGAAGTTTCAAAAGCCCATGTCAGGTGCCCAGGCCCTCTCTCTGTCTGTCTGTCTCTCCTTTTCTCTGTCTCTCTCCCATGCCTCTGCCTCTATCTTGCAGACCAGATATAAACTCTCAGCAAGTACTGTCCCAGCACTTGCCTACTGCCATGCTTCCCACCGTGATGATCACAGACTAACTCTCTGAAACTGTAGGTAACTCTCCAACTAAAGGATTTCTTTTATAAGTTGCTCTGGTTATGGTGTCTCTTCACAGCAATAGGACAATGACTAAGACTGTGTGTGCATGTGCATATAGCCATACAGACGTGTAATTCTCTTTGAGACAGGGTCTCTGATCCTGGCTTCTCTGGAACTCATTCTGTATCCAAGACTAGCTTGAAACTCACAGTGATCCTCCCGCCTAAGCTTCCAAAGTGCTGAGATGACAAGTGTGGGCCACCTCTCTCTTTGGTAGCACATAGAGTACTTTCCAGCCCCGTGACTCTAATCAATAGTGTGAAGTGTCTAGCTGGACATCAGCTTGACTTTGCTGTGTACGATGAAGTAAGTAAGTATTATCTTGAGCAATGGGGACTTACTGTCAGGGTGTAGAGAGAAGTCAGTGTCTTTGGCAATAGCCTGTGACATTTGTGTGTGGGGTTCCATGGGCAAACTTTGGACCAATGGTTCAAAAAGGATGTATCATATCCTGGCACTTGGTGGCAGGGGATGTCTCATTGGGGCATGGTCTTCCTTTTTCCTGGGTGATTACCCATATCACCCAACTATAAACCCTACAGTCTATAACAGTGACCCACCTGCAAGATATGCTGGGCAATAGTAGCACAGATGCTATAGAAACAACCACAGTTTGATCAAATTTAAGGCCCGCTCCATCCTGACACTGTTAAATAGTCAAGAACCTAAAACCAGACAGGTTATGAGCTTAGGCAAAAAGCTTAATGCTATTTTCTGCTGAAGGAACATAGCCATAAAATGACTCCTGGTGACGTAGTGCTGGATATAGACCAGTGCCTCATCCCACCTCATCAGAGAAGTCTCTTCCTGCAGGAGATGGGGACTAACACAGAGACCCACAGCCAGACAATGCGCTGAGAGTTGAGAGACATAGGAGAGCCCAGTCCTAAATGGGATGTCTTCGCTGAGCACCCCCCTCCCCTCAAGACTCATGAATCTATGTGGAAGTGAAGGTGGAAGGCTTGTATGAGCCAGACAGGACTGATACACATATGATCTCATAAGGATTGTGTCAGGACTCACAAGCTCTGTGTGGGCTCAAGACAAATGGAGTTCCAGCACTGAGAGGGGGCGTGGACAGAGGGTTCCACTCTTAACCAACACACTTTTTGCAATTGATAACTGCTGGCAATGGGGGTGCGATGGGGTGGGGGGTGGGGGACAAAATCAGTCTTCTACAGTGGAGTGTCACTGGGTATATCAACTGCTTTCAGGCCAGGCCCATGCCCAAGGGTGGTTGGCCAACACAAAAGGATCTCTATGGTTTTTGGTGTTCTTTTTTTGCTTCTTTGTTTTTGTTTTGTGAACCTTTTGTTTTATTTGGCCATTTTTTTTTGTCTTATTGTTTACTTAGACTTTCATTTTTGTGTAATTTTTTTTGAAAGAGAGAGAGAGAATCTAAAGTTGGGTGGGTGGGGGGGGGAGGACCTGGGAGAAGTTGGAAAAGAGGGGGAAACATGGTCAAAATATATTATATGAAAGAAATTAATTAAAAAAAAAACCTCAAATGTGAGTCACCACACCTGGCTTAGAAGTGTAATCTGTTTGTGGAAAGTGAGCAGTGCAAGGAAAATTTGGAGACACACTTTTGAGACTGTATGCCCTATTGAGCTGGCTGTTTATTCACTCAGAGGAGTAAAGAGTGGGCAGGTTCAAAGAGTCTCTGGTCACAGTTCCCCAGGCTTCCTTCCCCTGCCTTAGAAACAGGGGGTTTCTCTTTATGCAGCTGCAGCCGCTGCAGCCTTTGAGGGCTCTGGCACTGGCTAATCTTCAGTGTTTTTGAGAAGCACATGGGCTGTCTCTGGGTACAGCTCAGTCCTGACGGCAGGCAGAGCTCTCCTGACTACTGTGAAATGGAGTCTCATTCTCCTACTCTCTGTCTCCTTCAAAACCACAGCACACTCAGCCAAGACTAACCGGCTCTTCTTCCCCCAACCCCCCACTCACCCCCTTTTTTAGTAGGAGAATATCTGTTTTCTGACCCTGCCAGAATGGCATGTAGGAACTAGTTGATTCCATCTCCCGGTTCCTTGGTTTCTAGAATACTCTTAAGAAGCTTGGAGATCCGTGTGGCGATCTGCGACCTCTGCTGCTTCTGTTGGAGTCTTTGCCTGTAGAGCCTCAGACTTCACATCACTTACTAAGCCACTCTCAGGGTGCGGTGGTTATGTGGTCCTCATCAAATCTTAATCCTCCTTCAGAAGAGACCAGAAGTACAAGCCAATAGCCAATCCCTGGGACATCCCAAGTTGTGGTTAGTTAACCTTGGTTGCTGAGTTGGCCGGCACAGGACTGGAAGGTTCTCTCAGAACGACCCTGCCAAGGCTGCCTCTGCATTTCTTGTCTATCACACAAAAACACTTGTCTGCTTAAGGTCAAGGCTGGGAGAACAATGGCCCCAGTTAGAAGACCGCACCATAAACGAAGTTTAGCGGTAAGCTGTCTTAGGCCTCCTTGGATGGGTTCCACGTTAGCTGTTCACTATCTCCTGGGAAGAGGGCTTTCCTCAAGGACAGTCAATTCTGTCTTCTTCAAATAACAGATTAAAAGGAGCAACAAAGTAGCCTCCAGGGATGACTGGACTAGTCAGGTGGATGGCTGCCACTACAAAGCAGTAAAATCTATCATCCTCAAAGATTCTTCCAGTTTTAAATGTCTAAGACTCTGAAAAAGCAATGTATTTTCCCTTTATACTGAACAGAACATAAGGATTTTTTTTTAAATTCAAGGAGTTGGGTTTTTTTTTTTTAGGTAGACAAAAAAATAAAAAGCGACTTCAGAAAGCAATCCGTCACTGCCAAATGTCACCAGATCACCAAAGTGCCCCAACTCTGCAGTTAAACTTTTTGTGTCCATCCTAAAAAACTCACACTATCATAGGCAGGAATACTTAATTACACTCTACCTTACTTTTTGAATCTTCACTGAACCTGGAATGGGCTGTCGAGGGAGTCTCAGGAATCTCCGGTGTCTGCATCCCTAGCCTGGAAACTATAGGCATGTGCCACTGTGCCTGGCCTAAAAAATTGTTATTATTGATATTATAATATAATTACATCAACTCTCCCTTACATTTCCTCCCTCCAAACGCTCGCTTTTACCACTCCTTTCTCTCTTCAAAAATTTATGACCTCTCTTTTCATTAACTGTCGTTAATGTTCTCTCCCTCTCTCTCTCTCTCTCTCTCTCTCTCTCTCTCTCTCTCTCTCTCTTTCTCCCTCCCCCCCTCTCATATGACCTGTTGATCTATTTAATGTTATTTATATGCATAGTTTCAGGAGTGACCAGTTGGTAATGTGTAACCGTTGGTGTGCTCTTCCCAGAGGAAGACTACTTTTCTCTGTCACTCTCAACATCCCTTAGCTGCTTGCAGTACGGTTGAGGCCTTGCCGGCTTTCCCCTGTCCACTTTCCCAACAGTTACTGCTGTTGGTCTTGTTCCAATCATGTTAAGGCAATCACGTTGGGTGTGGCTTCTGACAACCCTAGGAGGCACAGTCTCATAGCTCTTACAGTCTTCCTGGGCTCTTACAGTCTTCCTGGCCCCTCCCCTACAGTATTCCCAGAGCCTTAGGTGTGATGAGTTGTTTTACAGATGTACCCATTGGGACTGGGCTCTTCATTTTAATTGGCTGTGGTTTTCTGTAACGATTTTCTATCTGTGGCAAAGAGAAGTGTTCTTGATAAGGGGCGAGAACTACGCTTCTCTGTGAGTATAAGGACAGATATTTACAACGGGGTTAGGGATTGTGCTGGCTTAGTAACATGGTAATTGTAAGTTCTCTAAGATCCTTGACTTCACTAACCCAGAGTAGTTTGGCTAGTTCACCAGCCCCTCTTGTTTTGTGGGTTTTAAGTCCAATTAGAGAGTTGTTAGCCACCAGCAAGGTACGTGTGTCACTACGGCATCCTTAATGTCATTGTGCCATGTTAGTCATTGTGGTTCACAGGCATCATAGCAGAAGCTTGCCTGGCACAGTCCTCAGAGAGGAGTCGTTCGGGTCAGTTCCAGATCAGGGGCCTCTGGGCCTTGTATCTGAAGTACATGATTTTTTTGTTTGTTTGTTTGTTTACACGAGTGCTGGGAATTGAACTCAAGTCTTCAATTTAGTTCTATAGTCCTCTACAGACGCATCTTAAAGACAATGTTCAATGAGGAACAGAGGTTGCAAAAAAAGAGATGAACAGATTGGTCCTAGTAGAACTCCACTGGACTGGATGGACCAGGACAGCATAGGCCAGGTGGTAGTTGGTGGCTGCTGTCTGTTTGAACTGGAAGGTCACAGTGAGATTTTTGTCTCTGCTCCACTCATCTGCAGCAGCATCCTCACAAGGTAGCCTTTCCCTGGGCAGTTTTCAAAGGAGACACGGTAGGGTCTCTGGAGGGTTAGGCTTGAAGGCCACTTAGTGTCACCTCTGCCACCTTCTATTGGTCAAAGTAAGTCACAGGGATCTCCCAGATTTGAGAGATGAAGAAACAGCCTTCACTTTCATGAAGGTTGAGCCTTCTTTGCAATGAATTCAAAGTAGGGCTGAGAAAAGGTGTGGCCATTTTGAATTTACATTGCCCCTCAATGTGCAAACCTGACCACTTTAGCGTTTGCCTAGTCCGTGGTCTTCCCTCTCTAACCAATGAGAATTTGAGCTTCCTGGTGGCTCAAATGAAAACCTTGGATTTGTTTTTTACTTTTTTTTCCTTACATGCCACATCCTAGATAATAAAAGGTAACATTACTACCAAATAGAGACACATGTTGTTGGTTTTTTTGTTTTTTGTTTTTGCTTTTTTTTCATCTTCCCACCCTTGTTGCTTCTGTCCTGGAGTGAGCTACCATCAGTTCTCAAGTGGATGTGTGGAATGGCTTCCTAATTTTTCTCTTTATTTCTACCTTGCAAACACCCCTTAAAACACAATTGTGTCGCTTGAGATAGACTGAATAATGGTCCCCTAAATTGAGAACCCCCATAAAGATGCCTAGAGCCTAATGTTTACATTCAGTAAATGTGTCATCTATATGACAAAGGGACTTTGTGTAGATAATTCAAGATAGAACCATTGTCCTCAAAGAACACAAGCCACAGACGGAGGCTTTAGATGGAGGAGAAGGCCAGGGAGTAGACTCTTTCCTCTTGCCTCCAGAACACTTATCCTTAAGATCTTGACATTAGCCCAGGGAGACCCCAAATTATTCCTTCAGCTACTGAAGGACATTTTGGTTCTTCCTTTGTTTTGCCAATTATAAGTGAAGCTGTTACAAACATCGTGTCTGGAGTTTGGTGAGGATGATGCAATGGAGTGTGTGTGTGTGTGTGTGTGTGTGTGTGTGTGTGTGTGTGTGTCTGCATGTGTGTGTGTACATGTGAGTACATAGAAGGTGATGCATGGAAGCCAGAGAAGAATGTCAGGTGATCTGTTCTATCATTTTTCTCCCTTATTCTTGTGAAAGAGAGTCTCTCACTGAGCCTGTGTTGGAGGTATGCTATGTGGACCAGACTGACCTTAAACTCACAGAGATCTTCTTGCCTCTGTCTCCCATCGTCGGGATTAAAAGCATGTGACACCATGCCCAGCCACACCTACCTTTTATGTGGGTGCTGGGGATCTGAACCCATTTTCTTCATGGTTCCTAGGGTTCTTGACTCCCTAAGGTCGTTTTTGGGAGGATTAGCTCATGGAATTCATCTACAGTGATGCCTGTGATGCTTAGGCATAGAAGATGGCTCGTGTTACTTGAGACCTTTGTACCTCATTCCTCTGGTCACAGGGCTCCCCTTCCTTTAACTGGCTCCAGCCTTCCTGCAGAATCAGAATCCTCTGCCTTTGACCTCTAGAACCATCTAACCACACTTCCAACTCAAACTTAGAAACTCATTTCTCTTTTATTCTTTTATTCAGGAGAGTTCTGGAGTCCTAACGGTCCTTTGTAGTTTGAGGGATGTCCCCCTCTTCTATTCTTGTTGGTGTGGGTTCTTAGTGAACCCACCTTTTTTGTGAGACAAGGTCTCGCTATGTAGCCTCACTGGTGTGGGTCTCACTACCTAAACCAGGCTGGCCTTGAACTGGACACAAATCCTCTATTTTTTTTTACATCCTTCTCTTTGTTCTGTCTATTACAGAGCGTTAGATATTGCATTATCACCATAGGAGTGTCTGCTTCTCCCTTCTGTCAGTTGTTGCTAGTGCATTTTGATAATCTCTCCTTAGATGCATAACTGTTTACCACAGCTATATTTTCTTGTTGTATCAGCTTCTTTAGGAGTACATAATATTCCTTGTCTCTTGTTCTTTTGATGGTAGCAGAGCCATCGCCATTTTCTTTTGGTTATTGCTTGCAAGGACCTTCATGAGCTCTCCTTTCACTTTCAACCTATTAATGCATTTGGATCTCAAATGAGCCTCATGAACAACAAAATGTTGGATCATGTCTTCTCCTTAATTCAATTCTGTCGATCTCTGTGTCTCTATCCCCTCCCCTACCACACCACAGTCATGTGTTCTATGGAAATACATGAGTGTATACATGTGTATACCCATGTATGTGGAGTCCAGAAATCAACCTTGAGTCTTGTTCCTCAGTTGCCACCTATCTTGCTTTTTGGAGACCAGGCCTTACCAACGATGCAATGCTGGCTGGCCATCGTGCCTCACCCTCTCCCCAGCGCTGCCCTCCAGCCTCCTGGTGTGTGTTTTGGGTGTGCCCCCATGCCTCACTCGTTAAAGCGGCTCCTGGGAGTTAAACTCAGGGTCTCACAATGATAAGCATTTTACCAAATGAGTCACCTCCCTAGTTTAGTCTGTCTTTTGATCCTAGCATTTAATCTATTTAATATTTTAAAATAATTATTTAAGAAGACCTTTTGTCATTTTGCTATTTATCTTTACAGCTTTTTAAGACCTCCCCTCATTCCTTTACAGTATTGTCTGCTTTTAAGTTAATTTTTTGCATTAAACTATTTTGTATCATTTTCTCTTCTATATATTCCTTTTCTAGCTGGTTTGCATCTCCCATAGTCACTGTTAATATTCTAACATAGCACTTTCATTTTAATTTTTAAGAGCTCAATGTTAACAACAAATAAAAGGTCATTCTTTAAAGCTCTGACCTCACCCCAACTTCGACATGACAGTTTCCATTCTCTCCAAGGTCACTTAGATCTACATTTCTGTCCTCATGTTGTTTCATAGATCTATAATACCATTAGCTTTTTTCACAGTGTAAATATTCTTTCCTGCCTTCTTAAATAATTAAAAAAACATATTTAAGCCAAGCTTGGTACAGGTGGATAATCCATCTACTGGGGAGGCTAAGGCAGGGCATTGCCAGAGCAAGTTCATGCTAGACTCAAGAGTAAGTCCAAAGCCAGCCAAGGCAATCCAGTGATCTTCTTTCTTAAATATAAACAAGGGGGACTGCGAGATAGCTCAATGGAAAAAAAAAGTAAAAAAGAGGGTCTGCGATAAAACTCAATGGAGGAGCCTAGGATGTATGAGGCACACACACACACACACACACACACACACACACACACACACACAGACACACTGATGCACCATGGTTGCCTCTGCCCTTTGGAAATTAGGCATTGCTGCGATAGAAACACTCATGTGCATGTTTGGTGTGCACGTGAGATTTCAGATCAGCTGGGTAAATACCTGGGAGCCTAGCTTTGTATGAAAATGCAGAGCTGTCTCCTAGGATAATGGTCCCATTTGTATTCTACCACACACAATGAACAAAGTTTCTATTCCTTCAACCCCTCTTCAGTATTTGATACTGTAACCTTTTTAGATTTGAGCAGTTCTGATAGGCACATGGAAATACTTCATTATTGTTTTGCATGGCACTTCTCTACTGGAAAGTGATGTTTACTGCTTTTTTTGATGTGCCTATCTGCCATCTGTATATCTTGCTGAGGTGCCTGGTCAAGTGTGAGCTCCCCTCGTTTGTAAATGGATTATTTATCTCCTCATTAAATTCTAAGGATTCTTCATATATTTTGGACACAAGTCCTATCATATACATGATAGAGTATTTTCTCTTAGTCTGTGGCTTTCTTCTGCATTTGTTAGCCACGCCTTTCACAGGGCACACAATTTAAATTCTAATGCAATATAGCGTCTGTTTTTCCCCTCCATGAGTTACTACTATTTTGATGTTGTATCTAAAAACAAGCCAGAGGCTGTGTAGATTTTCTCGTATATTTTCTTCCAGAAGTTCTACCGTTTGGCATTTTACATTTAGGTCAGTTGACTATATTTCTGGGGGACATTTATGTGGCTCTGTGTGCTATCGTGCTGACCTGTCTCTGTTCTTTGTCCAGCAATACACTGTCCTGATCACTGTCACTTATATTCAGCCTCAAGGCGATGCAACGTCAGTCCTCTAACTGTGTTCTCAGTTCATCACTGTGTCATCTCTTCTGGGTTTCTGCTTTCACATTGTATTTTATGTTTCCTGGCCCATCAAGATCAAGCTTAGAGCCTAAGTTAGTCGATTGCAGTCTAGTAGATGAAGCTGTAGTAGTTTCCTTTCTGTTGCTGTTGTAAAATACCCTGATGAAAAGAAACTGCAGATAGAAGGGCTTCTTCAGCTCAACCTTTCAGGTTACTGTCCCTCACGCTGGTGAAGTCACAGGAGCAGGAGTCTGAAGCAACTGAACAGATTCTGTCTTCTGTCAGGAGAGAACAACAGGTGAACACACACTCACCCCCAGCTTGCGTTCTCCACTCTTAGTTTAGAAGAATAGGCAGGATTCCCACTTCAGTGAACAGAATCAAGATAATCACCCCAGACATACCCAGAGTCCAACTAGTCTATACAATCCCTTATTCAGACCCCATTCCCAGGTGACTCTAGACTGAAACTAGCCCTCACAGTAGCTAAAAATCATCATTAGATTTGCTTGGAAAGTCATTTATAGTTTTTTTTTAACTTTTCTATCTGGAAGCTTCCCTACACTGAACTTTACATGTAATGCAAATAAATTATTACTACTATTATTGGGTATCAGAATTCTTCTTGGAGGAAAAAAATAGCATTGCTTGGGGAAAAAACATTTTGATGAGCTGCTTAGGATGGAAGGTAGAACATAGGGAGGGGTGGACCAAAGCCACACACACACAGACACACAGTCACACACACACAGACACACACAGAGACACACACACACATATATACATGAAATGGTTGGCAATATGCCCCACTGGAATTAAACATGGAACTCTGTGTTCTCAAGATGGAGAATACAGAGAATACAGAGAGAGGAGAGCAAAGAGAAATAAAAGGATCCAGGGGAAAAAATCAGAGGGTCTGATAGTGTAGTTTACATGCAATGAAACAACCATCCCAATCCCACAGTTTAAATTAAAACATTCAGTTTGAAAATTTCATGTCATTATGATACATGAGTGGTGACCTCAACCCATTCCACCACACTCATGAATACTCTGTGCAAAAACTTTATTACACTTGAGGAATTCAAGGAACACAAGTCCATTTTGTTCCAACATTGAAGAACAGAGCCAACATTCATGAGCAAGAGAAAAGGAATTAGCAGTCACCTTGTTGAGGGTATGGATCTTGTCACAGCATAAACAATAGCTTGAGAGAAGCTTATATGGCTCTCAAGGGACTTCTGTCAAGCTGGCATGTACATCACACCAGCATCTGCATCACACCAACATCTGTATCACCCCAGCATCTGCATCACACCAGCATCTATATCACACTAGCACCTGCATCACACCAGCATATATATCAACCATCCTCAGCTGTGTCACACCAGCATATATGTCACACCATCCTCAGCTGCATCATACCAGCATCTATTTCACATCATCCTCAGCTGCACCACACCAGCATCTATGTCATACCATCCTCAGCTGCATCACACCAGCATCTACATCACACTGCCATCATCTACATCAACATCTTCAAAATGCATCACAATAAAGAGGCCTCCACAAGTTGACAATCACTATAAAGTATTGTTTTCTTTGATGCTATTTAACAGCTGTGTGAAACTCTTCATTTAGATTGGAAAAATCTTACTCAGTTGATATTGGGCTGGCTTTTATGATAAATGACTAAGCATTTTCTTAAATAATGTTTTATATGTCAATTTTGTGATTGTGAAAAGGGCCTCACAGTTTCAAGACTGTAAATCAAGACTATACCCAATAGACTGGTTGTCATGGTTTGAATGTGAAATGTTCTCCACAAATTCATGTTTGAACCCTTGATCTGCAAGTGTGGTAGTATTTGGATTGGAATCTTTAGGAGATGGGGCCTCACTAGAGAAAGCAGGTCACTTGAGGGCAAGTCTTTTTATTTTATTTTTTATTATTGTTATTATTGTTGTTGTTGTTGTTATTTGGTTTTTCAAGACAGGGTCTCTCTGTGTAGCCTTGACTGTCCTGGACTCACTTTGTAGACCAGGCTGGCCTCGAACTCACAGTGATCTGCCTGCCTCTGTCTCTCGAGTGCTGAGATTAAAGGCGTGTGCTACCACACCTGGCTTTTTAAGGACAAGTATTAAGGTTTCAAGAGTGGCTCCATGCTGGCTGTCACTTGCTTCCTATAACAGTAAGATGTGAGATTAGGAGTTCCACAAGCACACTGCTGTAACCAGGCAACTGCCTACTGCTGTGTTGTTCCCAACAGGATGAACTCTACCCATTTAAACTGCAAGCCACAAAAAATACTTCCTCCTCTAAATTGCTTCACAGAGATAAGAAAGATAAGTAAGACACTAGCAGAGTTGAAAGAGGCCCTGAAGCAAAGGCACAGAGGAGGGGGCGTGTCTCAAGGTCATACAATGTTCATGCAGGTCCAGCCGCTGGCCTCTGTTAGCAGAGAGAAGCTTCTCGTTCTTTGATGGAAGAATTTCTGCCACAGATCAGTGTTCCTTTCTGTAGTATCAGCCATCCCACTTGGCCATAGAAAAGATTGTATACCTATGGAGGCCATAGTTCAGAAATGTTCTGTCAGGGCTAGAGACAATGCACAGCAGTTAAGAGCTTGTGTAGCTCTTGTAGAGGACCAGGGTTCAATTCCCAGCATGCATATTGGGTGATAGACTGGTACCTCTAATTCCAGCTCCAGGGTATCTGACTCCTCTGGCTTATTTGGACCCCTGCACTTAAATGTCCTCCCCCACTCCCCCACACAGATAATCAAAAATAACATTTATTCAGGGTTTTTTTTTTTTTTTTTGAGACAGAGTTTCTCTGTGTATCCCTGGTTGTCCTGGAATTCACTTTGTAGACCAGGCTGTCCTCAAACTCACAGAGATCCACCTGTCTTTGCCTCATGAATGCTGGGATTAAAGGCATGCCTGGCTTCAAATATTATTTTTAAAAGGATATTTATGTCTTTGGTATGATAACATTTATTTTATAATTTGTGGTAATTTATAAAAACAATGATAAAGAAGAGATGATCCATGTAACCGTGAAGTCCTTAGGGCCAGTTTTTCCTGAATTCCTTTGTGTAGTTCAAACTTTAGGGGATGCATATATATACATATATATGCATATATATATATATATATATATATACATATGTGTGTGTGTGTGTGTGTGTGTGTGTGTGTGTGTATTGGGCACTGGCATACAGTCTTCTCCCAGGACTGGGAGGGTCCACTGAAAACCAATCAATACATGTTTCATTTTTGTTTTCTGTATAAATAGTTGTCTTATCTGAAATGACCTTTTTCCAAGAGCTAATGGCCATAAATTTTGCAGCTAGACATGTTTAGAAATGCCTCTTGGCTATTTTTGTTGATTTATTTTCTTTGTCTGTATTTGTGCAATTCAGCTTTGGGCATGGAGGCAAGCAGCTTTGGTCTCTGGTCCGCCAGCTAATGATTTAAACTCAGAGGACAGAGTCCTTCTCCTATGGGAAAGGCCCTAATAAACGTGCATAGAGGTATAGCTCAGCCAGGAGAAATTACTATGTCTGGGAGACTTGTGTGCATTTCTCTTTGTCATAATTTTTGCTGCATTCCCCCCTCCCCAAGTATTTCTGAAATATACCTGCCCACCTACAGACTTCTCTACAACATAGTACAGTGATTTTATTCAAGGTAGTATTAGTCTTTTGGTATATTAAATACACACACACACACACACACACACACACAAAAGCAAAATTTGGAGTATTATTTGGCATGTTGATACAACTTTACTTAGTTGTCACAAAATCTGTAAGAATGTGTATGCTTAAAAAGTAAGGAAGGAATGGAAGGCAGGCAGAGAGCAAGCTTTGTCTTCAAGGGATCCCTTGTGTGAACTGGCAGTTCTTTGTGGACTAGTATGTGCTGGCGTTAGCTTATTTAAACTTTAGAAAACCTCTGCAAACAAGGCACTTTTGGGGGCTGGGTAGATGGCTCAGCAGTTAAGAGCACTGTCTGCTTTTCCAGAGTTTCTGAGTTCAATTTCCAGCAACCACATGGTAGGTTACAACTATCTATACCCTCTAATGTCCTCCTCTTGCATGCAAATATACATGCAGATAGAGCACTCATATACATAAAATAAATAAAAAAAAGAAAAGAAAAGAAAAAAAAAAGGAACTCTTAATTTTCCCTGAAGATGAAGATTCTGTGTCTCAATCAATCTAAGGTCACATGACTATTATGAAGCTACAGTCAGGGTGCCCCATTGCTCCAAAATGCAACTCACACTTGCTGCCTTATGCCACGTTATGTGCAGGGAAGCCTATGCTCTTACTGTCTTAGTGAGGGCCTTAGAGCAAACAAAGCTGAGTATACATATTATAATATTATTTATATAAAATTAATAGTATATAATATAACATTTGTTTTAAATTACATAATTATCTGGTAATCAAGTAAGATAACAATGTGATCTAGTCTATGTGAAGAAAAATTTGTCTGCCCCCAGCATTCCTGGATGACTCACTTCTGAGTCGGGGAAGCTATCAGGAATGAAGTAGTGCAGACATGTCATCCTCTTTGCATGCCCTTCTGCTTCTGCAGCAGCAGATCTTTCTCAGGATGCACGTTTCCACTCTCAAAGGGATTCCAAGAGAAGAGCGAAATCGCTGGGGTCCAGAATGTAACACAAAGGAATTAGACAGCTAGATTTACTTTCCACAGAGGCAGAACCAAACGTATATGACACTTAGAAGTAGAAAAAGAGAGGCTTTCCTTTTTCCCCTTCCCGGGAGTCTCCAAACTCTTTGTTTTGTGTTTTCCCTTTTTCTATTATTCTGATAAAACAAAACAAAACAAAACAAAACAAAACAAAACAAAAATACCCAATCTGTTGAAATTAGCAAAGTTACTCATTTTAGGAGTGAGTAATTCACTGTCTTTCATTCATGAATTTTCGCAGGAGTGTTCTTGTTCTAACCACCAGAGATGAATCTTTAAGGTTCACAAATGGATTTCTGGGGATGAGGGTGGGGCTGGAACTGGTGGGAGTTAGTGGGAAGAGGAAATGAATATGATCATATATATCGTATGTAAGAATGAGTGGGAGTGAGGAGAGGCAAGGATCTCAGAGGTACCTGGTACACAGCCGTTCTTCTTACAACCTTCTCACCAAACAGCCTTTCCCAGGATAGAAATCCCACCACAGCCCAGTGATCTGACAGGCATCAATAATCTGACCACTTGTGGATTTCCTGGGACAACACAGAAAATGTCCAAGCCTCCTTCTACCTGAGGTCTGGGTTCTGATCTCACTTTCTTAGCTTAATTGGCTCCTCTGGTTTCTTCAGTTTAGTTTAGCTTTTTCTTCTTCATGCCTTATTTTATTTTTTATTTTTTAGTTTATTTATTTATTTATTTATTTGGTTTTTAGTGACAGGGTCTCTCTGTGTAGCCTTGACTATCCTGGACTCGCTTTATAGACCAGGCTGGCCGTGAACTCACATAGATCCACCTGCCTCTGCCTCCCGAGTGCTGGGATTAAAGGTGTGAGTCACCACACCCGGCCCTGCATTAATTTTATATCCTGACACCAATCCAATTATGTTCTTCTGAACCTGCTAGGATGCCTTTCAGAATACAATGCTTAGAACCAAGCCTAGTACTCCAGCAGTGCTCTGGGCTTATTCATTCATGTATCCGATCATTCATTCATTCATTCATTCACTCATTCACTCAGGTATCTGATCATTTTCGTTCAGCAGACTCACAGTGGCTCTGTGTAAACTGACAGCGCCCAGTGGGGGAGGGCGCTTAGCTCCACTGCTTGAAACCATCACTTTTGTTTGCTGTCAAAAACTAAATGAACTCTGATCTTGAGGAGTTTCTGGTCAGCTAGCTCTTCTGAGTCCTTTCCCACGGCTTATCTGGGGAATCCTAAGGCTCGCTCTCCACTGAATAAATGCTTCTGTGTGAAAAGCTGGCTTCATTTCTCTACAAAACCATCCTGCTCCTGTGGGATGCTTGCCGGCACAGGATCTCATAAAACCCACTAGGGTTGTAACAAGGACACCTTCCCTCAGATCCCCGTCCAGCATCTGTTCCTTCCTGAAGCCACAGTTGACATGCCCCCAGCCTTGTCTCTAATAAAACCTAATCTCTAGGACGTGGAGCCATCGCTCGCTCGATCGCTCAGGGGTCAATGGGGAGCCAAGGAGAGGAGCCATGAACTCACATGTGTACTGAGATGTGACAAGAGTCAGTGGAAAATTACCCAGCTTGCTCTTTCCCCTCCCACTCTGCACTCCTCTCTCTCCTTTGCTTTCCCCACGAACTGGCTCCGAGGAAAGAAAAGCAGTAACCATCGCAGGAGACGGACTGAAATCAAAGCCTGTATGGCATTTCCAGAGCGAAGGTTCTGGAACTGCGAGGCTCTTGGCTCTGAAATCCTTTAGGTGTGTGATTATTTTTCTTCTATTTCCTTTTTTATTTGAAGAGCTCTTTCCACGAGAATTCCTTAATGCCATTTGCACTTGGGCAGCAGTTTCAAGACTCGTACAGTCTTGTTTCTCTCACAGATAGGTCCACACGTTCAGTTTGCAGGAGTCATATTGGGGATTATAAGGTCATGCCCTCCTGCCATCCACCACTCTGCTGATTTGTGTGTTTCATTAGGCAAGTAAACAAACAAACAAACAAACAAACAACAAACTCCCAAGCCCCTGCAGGCTCTGTAAGTGTGTTGCTTCTCTGATTCAAACCTAAGGTCCTGGGCATGGTAAGATGGCTCAGAGGAGAAAGAAATTTGCTACCAAATCTGATGACCTCTCAGCTAGCTCCCCAAGACCCACAGGCTAGAAGGAGAGAACCACTTCTTGCAAGCTGTCCTCTGACACCATACGTGTGCTGTGGCACATGCGCTTGAGCACAACTCCCCAAACAAATTAATTAAAAAAAAAAAAGCAAGAATCTGTCAGCTGATGCCTCCATTAAAATGAGTATTCCCCTAACCCTCACCTAACTAACACACACAGCAGGAGACATGGGTCATCTAAGAAGAGGTTTGCTGAAGCTAAGTACCCTGGCAACTCTTGGAGCCTGTTTCCCACACCCCTCTCAGCATCCTCAATCTTTGTAAGTCACAAGGACCTGCACATGTTATCCTTTGATACACTACAGGTGACCTCTAACCGCCAACCAAGCCCCGAGCAGAGCTCGAAGTAAAGGATTCCAAAGTTTTCCATGAGTGAACACACCAGTCACTCTCCACACCCAGTTTCCTAGTGTGAAAACACTGCATTCTGCTCCAGGAAAGCACTGGCTAGTGTGAACTCATTTCCCAGACACCGCTAGGTCAGGCTGAAGCTTTTCTAGCTTTGGGCTAGGGTTCAAGTGCCGACTGCGTTTCTGCTGCCTGCAAATTTTAGTCAAAATCCTATGGCCACAGGGCATATTCTGTCTCCTCCTTGGATAACCTCCACCCTCACCGATCTCAGCTCACACGCAGTAAGAAAACCGTTTATAATATGACCGGTTTGGCAGAAAGAAGTGTAAATGTTTTGTCAGTGGTAAGACTTACTCCTGATAGAGGAGTTGCTAGGGACGCCTGTCAAACGGACATTGTCAGGCATTAAATGGCACCTGCTGTCTTCAGGGAAGCACAAAGAACGTGTGTGGTTCCTGGCAGGTGGAAATTCTAACAAGTGGCAGGTGGGACTGGATGGCTATTTCTTTCATGTTGTCAGTCCAGGGCCCTGGCAGCAGATGAGGCCCAAAAGGCTTATCAGGCTGTTGAGACACCCACATGTCTGGGAGTCCTTCATCTGTAGTGAGTGGCTTTCTAGAATTTCTAGATGGAATATTTCTAGGATACTCAGGGTTTCCTCAAGTTTCAGGAGGTTTTTTTTTTTTTAATGACACCAGGAATTCCATAAGGGTAAATGTTGGAAAGAAGGCAAGAAAATGGGGCTAGGCACTCCCCACAGGTGGATCTCTCCTGGACTTGTCATCATCAAGGCTGAGAGGCTGAAGGGGCAAAGCAGTTGTAAAAAAGGCTGAAAACATGGTTTGTAGCTATGGACACTAGCACTAACAGCACAGACACTGGAGGCCTGCTTCCCAGGGCTCACCCTACAATGGATGGTAAGGGGACTGCTAAGCCTTTGTCTGTTTGTCAGTAGATACTGAGGTGCACTGAACTTGGGCACACCATGAAAGTGCACCTGGAGGATGAGGGCACTCCAGGTGTTTAAGATAAAATGTGGAGGCTGGGTAAGGGAGTAAAATCGGCATTCATCCTGCCATACACTAAAATGCATTTTTAGGTTATTAAAATTATGACTGCAAGTATTGCCCTAATCTTTTTTTTTTTTTTTTTTTTTTTTTTTTTTTTTTTTTTTTTTTTTTTTCCTGTTGCTTCAGTGCAGTACCCATGGCTGGGCACTTTACAAAGGAAGGATGGTCATTTCATCTCTCTCTTTTTGTTTGTTTTTGTTTTTTGTTTTCATCTTTGGGACAAGGTTTCTCTGTTTAGCCTTAGCTGTCCTAGACTCGCTTTATAGAACAGACTGGCCTCGAACTTACAGTGATCCACCTGCCTCTGCCTCCCGAGTGCTGGGATTAAAGGCGTGTACCATCATGCCCATCTCATTTCACCTGTTGGTTTCGGGGACCTGAGGATATGAAGTCAGCCTTGGCTCCTGCTGAGGGATTCATTGCGAGGCAGAAACACGTGAGAGCTGTCCCATAGAGAAATAGAAAGCAAGAGACAAGGGAGGGTTAGGGTTACTTCTGTTTGACAGCCCATTCTCTTGGGAACTAATCCACTCTCATGAGACCTGGCCTTCTCCTAATAATTTATGAGGGTGGAACTCTTACGACCTAATTGCCTTCCATCAGACCTAACCTCTTAAAAAAACTGTTACATTTATTTACTTTCTGTGTGTGTGTGTGTGTGTGTGTGTTTGTGTTCATGTTCATGCATATACTCAAATGTATGCATGTGTGGAAGTCAAAAAACACTTTTTAAGAATTGGATTGCTCTCTCCACCATGTGTGTATCCCAGGAATCCAACTCAGGTCATCAGACTTGGCAGCAAGAACTTGACCTGCTCGACCATCTTGCTGGCCCTGAACTCTACCCCTTCAAGGATCTGTTTCTTCAAACCTGAAACACCAGGGACCAAGTGTGTCACACACGAGCTTGTGTGGGGCATCCCATATCCAAGCCATAGCAAGTGTCTTATAGTTCAACGAGCAGATGAGTCTTCCATCTATGGCTTTCCTCTTTACCCAATAATGCCCCAGGAAGGGCTCTTCCACTGTCAAATTCAATTGCAACAGGTGGAAAACACCCAGAAAAAGGGGGCTATCCTGGAAATTGACTGGTTGGGTCTTAACTCTGTACTTTAAGCCTCTCCTCTCATCCAGCATGCGCTCAGGACACAAGTCAAGGATACACCTGGAGGCTCTCCAGAGGGGAGGGGAGGCACCATGGAAGTGGAAGCTCTTCCCTTTCCCTTTGCAGACGTTGGATCAACCTTTTCATGGGCTGCTTTGTCTGGGAAAGTCTGCAGGGAGACCAAGTGTATGGCTAAACTAGGAGCCGTCTGTGTCCCAGGGCTCTTGCTCATGCCCTTTCTGTTGAGCAGTAAATTACTCTTGGCATTGAAAAACATGCTTTGGTGACATGTTCCTGATGGCCATGGGAGGACCAGAGTCTGGCTGTCTGAGTGCGGTAGCCATTGCTCCCAGCCCAGTCGGACCCACCTGACGCCAAGTCTGTTAGTGTGAAGAACGTCAGTGACTGTGGCCCTGAGTGGCCAGAAAAGGGAGCCACTGCTTTACAGTGAGCTCCACGGTGTACAAAGGGTGTCTTCCCAGATGGAGTTGATGCACTCCCGACCAGCGGCTGAGGAGACTGCCAATTGCATGTGACAGTGTGATGGTGATTGGTCACTGTGTCCCTTGGGGGGGTCCCTTGCTCTATTCACAAAGAAATTGCATTGTTCAGGGTTCCTCCCACCTTCAGGATGAAGCTGATGCTGACGCCGAGGTCAAACGTCCCATCCCACTTTTCTCAAAGGCAGACACCTTGCCTTTCGACCTGTATGAGGTGGCACTGGACTGTGAGTCACTCTCCTCGGCTCTGCCTGCCTCACTTCCTTCCAGGTGTATCGGCCAAGACCGTCAAAGTCTCCATGTGAAACCCCCACCCCACCATCACAAGGCTTGCTTCCAGGACATCTAAGCTGGGTGACCTTCTCTTTGTGGATGCGCTGTGTCCTAGTATAGCTTCACTGTGCGTGGCATAAACAGCATGCCAGAAAAGGGATTTGGTTTGTATAGTTAAGAGGACAGTAAAGCTCGTTGGATATAGGCCTCTGACGCAGAGTCAACCTTCTGGCCACAGAAGGCTTTTATGGGAGTCCTAGGGAGAGTGGACAACACTCTGCAGCTCTACAAACTTCCACAGGAAGTAAACTGAAAGGCAAGTTCACAACGTGCTCCAGGTGGCATGACAATGTGGCACGCCAAGGGGGAAATGCTAGGGAGAAGAGAGCTGTGAGATCAGCGGAGATACTAGGGAAGGTTAGGAACAGGAACAAAAAGGGGGTGCAGAAGAAACTTTCTTTAAAGATGGGGGGACTTTTGCTTAATTTCCTGGATTAGTTACTTTTAAATGGTTTACTTTAAAAAGAAAGTTAAAAAGGAGGACATCTGTTAATTTGCTGCAAGAAGCTTTGTAATTAAAGCGCTAATGGCCTTCTATGGGATGAGAGGGTGGCTATAGATTTGTGCAAATTAAACCTCGTGATTCGTGCCTGCTACAAGAAGCCCCACCTGTGTGTACAATGTACTTAAAGGATTAGGGCACACTTTGAAACTATGATATGTTTTGCCTAACGTAGGCATCTTCCCCCGTAAGCTTTTACTTCCTTGAAGGAGGGGAGGAGACCACCAGCTCTCACGGCCAGTTAGGCCCAGGAGGTATTTGTGGGAAGGTTTAAATGCAGGGGGATTTGAGGGTGCTCTTTACACGTCTTAGTGAGGTAATAAAACTTATCCTCCACACTTGCAATGATCCCATTTCAGCAGAGATTGAGTGTGTTCGGGGGTGGGGGATGGCTGTGGACAAGTGATTCCATTTCAGAGACATTGCTTACAAGAAGTTAATGGGGCACTGGACACGGGTGACAACTTCGAGAGCTTGAGGGCCAGGGAAGATGGGAAAAGGGACTTTTTCAAAATTGCTGTGGTCATCCTGTTCCCTCAGGATTACTTAAATGTGTTAAAAGTTTTTCCTTTACACACAAAGTGCTCCAAGACAGACTCGGGCGATTGTTTTATTTTTGAGACAGGGTCTCGTGTAGTCAGATTGGTTCAAAACTCACTATGTAGCCAAAAGATGGCTTTGAACTTCTGATTCTCCTGCCTCAACTTCTGAGTGCTGTGATTACAGGCAGAGCAACTACACTGGTGCAGGTGACTGGTTAGCACAGGCCAGAAATGTCTTTTCCCTTCTCTTATTTACCGGGATGGGAAGGAGAAGAGGCCACAGCTTAAAGAAATCCTCTTGGCTGCTTGCCAAACTGCTGCTTTGAATTCATTTGGTGACCCATGGGCATGTCAGGCCAGCTAAGGATGCTGTTGAAAACATAGCCACCATGGAAACACAAGCTAAAAAGAAACCAGTTTGTAAGAATCTGAAAACCACACGCAGGTGTCTAATCAAGACATAGAGGCTTTATTTTTAAAACACTCACGTTGAAAAAAAAAAAACCAGACAAAATAAATAGAAAAATAGAGTTTGATTAGGGTGGTCACAGACCTTTATGTTACAGGGCAGAGTGGTCTTCACTGTCTGACTTATGGCACTGGGTAGAAATAGGTCACTCAGATGATACGGTCTAAAGCACCTTCCTATTCATAATGTTGGGAGTCAACAGATTTTGTTTCACATGTTTTCTACCAGCTGATGTACGGGTGAATGACTAGTTCCCGCCGGGAGAAAGCAAAATGGAGTCAGGCTCCCAAAGAATTTTAAACACAAGCCTTTCCTACCTTTCTTGCCACACACTACGCTCTACAATAGTTTAATCCTGGTGGAAGTGCGTGCTGAAAAGGATTCCATTCAGAGTGAAAGGAGAGAGAGAGTACTAACTGATGACTTTAAAAGATGGATACGAAGAAGAAGCGTATTAGACTTCTCTGCCTTTTGGGTGGTCTACTGCTGCCACAGTGGCCGTCAACAGGGGGCATCGAACAGTATTTTAGCATGGGGCCCTGTGCTGTAAAAGAACAGGGTGCGAGCCGCCAGCTTTCTATCAACTTCCTTTGGAAATTTTGCCACCAACAGTAAATTGGCCCATTTAAAAGGAGGAAATTAAAAGATTTCTCACTGCACAGATTGAGTGGTGGGATAAAAGGATTTCCTGGCCCCAGAAAGTCTCATCTGTAATAGCTGTGCTCTACCTCCCATATCTCCCATTTAGCAGGTTACCTGATATAACAGGATGGAAATGGAAGGGCAAACATTTCTCTTTTCCACTCTTACTATTTTCGGTTAAGTCACTGAACACAGTTCTCCAAAGCATTTGCACATTTCTCTGTGGATGGAAGCTACAATGATGCTGCATTTTGAAGGCAGTTTCTTGGTCCTTACAGCATCATCTTGCAGAGCTGTTAGTCCCCTGCTTGCTGGTTGGCCTGAGCTGATGATGGAGACGCTCTGCCCACGACCCCTCCATCTCTGCTGGACCCCTGGGCAGTGCCAGCTCTTCTTTTTGTCCTTCCTTATGTGTGAAAACCAGGCACCCCTTAATCTCCTCTGCCTGGGGATGCCCAGGATCCCA
>OU015748.1:50441101-50456034 GCA_907169655.1 Acomys percivali
AGAGAGAGAGAGAGAGAGAGAGAGAGAGAGAGAGAGAGAGAGAGAGAGAGAGAGCTCACAAATGAATAGAAACTCACCAGCAGATAGATTTGCCCAGCTAGTCACAGTAGCAAGAAGAGACAAACCTCAGCTGTAGATTATATCTATGCCCGTGAGAAATGGCACCACTGATGGAGAGTGTTACTGTCCCCAATTATAAATGACCCACACTGCCTGTTAACATGTGCATTAAAGTACACACACCTAGTGCCTTCTAATGCAGCAAGCCAACTAACCCAAGTTACATCCAACAGCCTGGGAGGCCAGTTACAAAAGAATCTATGTGGGATGATTCCCAGTACCCTTTAAAACTAGACACAGTTACATCACAGCCAAAGGAAGTGTCCACATGACCAGACCCATAGTAAAAAGCACAAACATCTACATCTCAGCAGCTGGGACTTCCTCTGGGAGTTTGGAGCGGCTGGGGAGCAGAGCTGCAGGGAACTGGTACCCCATGCTTCAGTAGGTGACTCTGAGCTCTTGACAGAATCTGTTCACTTTACAAGTGTCCCCTAAACTGTGTTTAGATGTTTTAGGTAGTGTTCTGGACATAGCATCTATATATCTACCAGTGTAAAGGTCCTATGAAACCAACAGAAAATCAGGGCCTCAGGGTTTCTAGTGCCTTAGTTTTACAGCTGGAAAGACCAAGCACAGTGAGGTTAAAAGGCTGATGCAGGGTGACAGAGCATGCTCCTAATTAAACTAGGACCAGAGTAATTGATATAATAACTAAATAGTTATCACCCTTTTGAAGGGGAGGCACTGATTTTAAACCCAATACTCCCCTTCTCCTCCAGTAAAGGAAAAGAGCCTGTCATTGAGCTGGTTCACATAAGGAATGTATAGGAATGCTGGGAATTTTAGGTACTTTTCAAACGGAAGTTTTAAAAGATTTAAACAAACTCTCCAACTCAGAATGGTGACGATGGTGGTGGTGATGATGATAATGATGATAACATTTCAAAAGTAAATGCCTCAAATCTCCCACAACTCCCGTCTAGACTCTATTTGGTACATGGCCAGGGAACCAGTGGGTGTAAGTGGAGGCTGGGGGATGGGCTGGGAGATGAAGGATCAGGAGCCAGCAAGTCTGCAAATGTATTGACTCACCCACCTGGCCTAGGTGAAGCTTCTGGCCCTGGGACAGTCTGGGACAGGAACCTTTGCTATCTCCCGGAGAGCTTTTTTGTTTTGTTTAGAGGTCAATTACTTCCCATTTGGGGGACTTGTGAACACTAAGAGGTGACTGGAGTGATGGCTCTGAAGGATGCAGATAAGACCAGGATTGCTTACAGAGTGGCCCCCTCCCCCGTAAAAGCCCAGCGAGGATAAGCAGTTGCCAATGAGGGCTGCACAGAGCAGGCAGCTTTTAGTAGTGGGCAGATTACTGGGAGGACTGACAGCTGGGGGTTGGGAACTTCTGAGGCTGGTGTGTGTGTGTGTGTGTGTGTGTGTGTGTGTGTGTGTGTGTGTTGGGGGCAAAGGGCACTTTTCAAGCGATGCTTTTGGGCTAGGGTGGGGGGAGGTGTTTTCCTTCCTCGCCTTTCCTTGAGGAAGAAATCTTTGGTGTACCAAGTAACCCAGGCTTCCTTACTGTGTGCAGAAAAAAAGAGTTCCCTCTGGATTGTGCATGAATCAGGTTCTGTCAATGCTATTGTTTTTATGTTTGAAGCTAGCCAATTAGGGATGTCACAACAAGATCTGTAGGTGCAACAAAAGATCCAGGTCCATAAGGTTAATGAAGGGGTCTTCACATTCCTGTGTGTTCTGTGCCTTCCTCAAGCTTGGCTATGACATCATCTCTGGTCCATTTTGAAAGAAAAATGAGGCCACTCAATGGAATTTCAATGAATTGCCTGTTACTCTCAAACTCCCCAATGCATGCTTTTTACTTGTAGCTCAAACCACTGGGACAGGACTGTGGCCCCAGCATTCAGACCTCCCCAACATTTGAACCTCCCCATAGCAAAGACCTGAGTCCTCCCCACAGTCATCACCAAAGTCACCCACCTCCTCTCCATAGCCTTCCCTTGAGTGCACCATCCCCAGCTGGATTTCCTTTCTGGAGCATATGTCTGCACCTATATGACACACAGTGTATACCGTCTTCTATTTCCAGATGCCTTTCTGGCATTGCCCTTTCCTAGTCTAGCTAGATAATAAAGCCCTGAAAGTCAGCTGAGTCTCCTTTGCTCTTGTGCCCCTACAAGGAAGGTGCAACCACGATGACTCTCTCCCAACAACCCCACCCCAGCCCCTACCCCATGATAGATCTGAACCTGCTTCTGGCTTTATTAACTCAGGGAGTCCCCATCTGCTTGGCTTTCTTCCAAAGCCTCCCCTAAGGTGGTGGTGGTGGGGGGGGGGCTAAGGATCCTAACACGTCTTAAACCAGGAGGCCAGAACCCATCCTTAATATAGCACACTGTTGTTTCTATGGCTTTTCCAGGCCAGGAGGGCATGAAAAGGCAAGGGAACAACATTTATTAATTTCCTACTCTGTCCCAAAGACCTAGAACATGACATCCTAAGTATCTGGGATCATGATTACTCAGGGGAGTTTTTTTTTTTTTTTTTTTAATGGATACATATTTTGCAACTTAGAAACATTTGATAGGCTTTGTTGCCAACGCTGGACTGAAACACATCTGTCCTGAGATAAGATCTATATCCCAGTATCCCCTCCTTTGATAAGCATCCTTCAAAGCAAGAGAGTTAGGACACACCCTTTGATGGTTCTCGGTTCTCTCCGGGTAAAGATTTTATGTGGAGTTTCTTTTGCTTAGGTTAGAGGAAATCTCTTCCTGAGATGTTCAAGTCTGAAATATGTACACTGCTTTTCTTTATTTAGACAGGGCCTCATGCAGCCAAAGATAGCCTGGAACTTCTGCCTCTGCTTCCACCTCCACAGAGCTGGAATTACAAGCCTGGGCCTTTGTGCTCTGCTTCTCCAGCGAGAGGGGACATTAAGCTGCACCTCCCCTTTTTAAAAAAAAAATTTTTTTTTTAAATCCCAGGGTTGTAACACTAACTGGAGGACACACTGATACACTCCTACATATACTTTTATTAATAGTAAAGAAATGAAAAATAAGAGGAAGAGAACAAAAGGGAAGTATGAGAAAGGGATCCTGGACCACAGAGATGGTTCTGTGGACAAAGGTGCCAGCCACTAAGCCTGGGATCCATCCCCATGACCTATGGGAAAGAGCAGAGAGCAGAGACTCCTTTGCGTCTGACTCCACCACAGCGTGCACCTCCTTCCTCCTCCAATGAAGAAATGTAAAAAAGAGAAAGCTGTGGTTAATTTAAAATAGGAGAGCAATGGCTTTGGTTTCCCCTAGTTTTGGCATGTAACTTTTAAGGGATGAAAGGCCCCAACACAGTTGAGCATCTTTAGAGATCAAACCTGCCTTTCCTTACTTTACTGGAAACAGCCTTGGATGAGTATGCCTTCCAGGGAGTTCCTTTTTTTTTTTAATTAAATACGGAAGCCCATTCAATAATATTTAACTTTTGATACCAGTTGAGGGGGTAAAGAATTGGGGGGTTTTCATGGCTTAAAAGGGCATCCAAGGATGCCAACATCACTTCCCCCCCCCTCTATCAGTGCCCTGCTCTGTCCCACCAAAGCTAAATTCCTATTTGACCCCATGCTCCCGTTAATACATTAAATTTACTTTCAGTCTTCAGATTAAATGATTTAAGATTGGGGTAGTGTAAAATTTTCATAATTTTATAGACCACACAGTTAAAGTTTCTACTATCTTTTTAGATTTACCTGGGGGTGGGGGCAGGGCTCTTTTCCTGGGGGCACTTTAAACGTTCCCTAAAAGTGTCCACAACGAGGAGAGGAAAAGTGCGAGGAGAAACCCGATAACCTACCTTCAGGGCTGGAATCGGTTTTTATCTCCCTAGACCTATTTTAGTTTGCTTTGGATTCAGGCTCTCCTTATATAGCCAACGTTAGCCTTGAACGCCCCAATACCCCTGTGTGGGTCTCCTGAGTGCTGGGATTACACGCTATAAGAACCCTTTGAGGGTCTTGGTGGCTACAACAGGCAAACACACGGAAGGAATATCGTTAGCTCATTTACTCGTCCGGCTGTTCCCTACATAAAATGCAGTTGCTGTGAGTGGAGAGCCTGAATGGCCAGGCCCCTTCTGCAAGCCAGAGATCATCGCTGCCAGGGAAAGTGTTCAAGTGTTTGCCTGTGGATATTCCCGGTGGTCCCGATGCTTAAACCCGCAGCAGAGCGTGGCTGGCAACAGAAATCCAGTCTGGCACTTCGGCACTTCCTCTTGGCATCTGTCTCAACCTAACATCCCCTCTACACCCTGCACTTGTTCCTTTAAGAGCGGGAAGGCGAGAGCGCCTTGATCCCCAGGCCTCTTGGCTGAGGCTCACGTTTCCAAGGAGTTGAGGCTCAGTATCACCTTCCTCCAAACTATCAACCACCGTGCTATTCTCTGCACAGCTTCTAGGCCACCAGCTAAAGCCTGGTTACTTCTCCGTAGGAAATAATGTTCTCAAGGCTTGCCGGGGGACGCTCTTCCGGGCTGTTCAGTCCCGAGACCAGTAAGTGGGGCAGTGCCTACTGCCGCTTTCCTGGCCCTTGGCTGAAGTGCAACTCCTGGAGACCAGTTTTGAAGGAGAGGGGACCAGGCAGGCCCCTAATGGCAGTAGCTAAGGCCAAGCTTTTCACCAGGCCGTGACTCCTTGTAGCGTGGGGGGCAGATGGCCCTGCTGGGCTGCACTCAGGCCAACTGGGCTGTAGCCAGAGCTAGCCAACGGTGTGAGTGGCCCCGGGCGGTTGTCGGTGTAGCCGCTTGCGTAGTTAGCACTATAGGGAGTGCCTGCGTGGCCTCCGCAGCAGGAATAGGGCGGCGCGGTGACCGCGTAGGGGCCCGGGAATGCCGAGGTGTCGGGACCCAGACAGGGCTTGCCGTCCAGCACTAGTACTGGCACTGCCACCCGGCGCGGTGCTAAAGGGTGGCTTGCCAGTTTCAGGGTCTGGTCCTGGCGCTGCCTCTTGCACTTGTAGCGCCGGTTTTGGAACCAGATCTTGACCTGTGTAGTCGTGAGCTGCAGCGCGCTGGCCAGATGCTCACGCTCGGGTGCAGATAAGTACCGCTGGTGCTTAAAGCGCCGCTCCAGGGCCAGCACCTGAGCCTGCGAGAACAGCACCCGGGGCTTCCGCCGCGCCCGCGTCCTGGTGGGCTCCGGATCACCGCGGTGCAAGTCGTCGCCGTGCCCCATCATCGGGCTCCCAGCTCCAAGTGGGGAGGGCACGCCTGGGGAAGTCTCTAAAAACCACACAGAAGGAGCACCATCAACAGCCTCTCCCTGGCAGCCTTCGCTGAATATCCCTTTGTCCTCTCACACTTGTCTACCTGCCTTCCTCCGACCCCTACCCCAAAGCCTTACTCCTCTGATCTCTGTGGCATTTGTACCCGCCAGAGTCTGATATGCTGTTACCCACTGTGTTCGTTTCGTTTCCTAAACAGAAGATTTCGGATCAAGTTTGTCCATTTTCTTCAATTGTGTCTCATAGTCCAACAGTGAGGAATCTCAAAACGAAAGTGTGCAGGCCTATCAGAATGGGGCTGGAGCTCAAATATACTTCATAAACACGACGCTCTGCACTGATTAAGGAATTAGAAGAATTGATTAAGAATAAGAAGCTAGGCGCTGTTGGCGCAAGCCTGTAATCCAAGCACTTTGGGAGGCAAAAGCTGGTGGATCTCTGTGAATTCAAGGCCAGCCTGGTCTACAAAGCGAGTCCAAGACAGCCAAGGCTGCGCAGAGAAGCCCTGTCTCAAATCAAACAAACAAAAAGCAAGCAAGCAAGCAAACAAACAAACAAACAAAAAACAGCAACAAAAGAATAAGATTTCTTGAGCAGAGTAAAAACCAAGTCTTTCCTGATGCCTACTCTCAGCTTGTGAAGTTAAGATCCACATTTTGGCTTTTTGGAAAGCAGCCTCTTCTTCCTTTAGGGTCTTTTGGAAAGCGGATGGCCTTGAGGTTACTTTGTAGTCTTTCCCAAGCTGGGCTGTGACTAAGCCAAGTCCGCCTAGAAGCAGCAGCCACCTCTCCCCCAGCCGCACCATCCCTGCTGCCTGCTTCTGTTGCCTTGGTTTAAGATTACTTTGGTCCCCAAGGAGGGTGGAGAAGACACACCGGGAGAAATCCAGGGACACCGAAGGGGACATCTAAAGGCACGAAGCAAGTGCTGGACGGACAGAACATCCCACAAGAGGTGCCACCTCAGGTTGAGATCTCGCCTCTAAACCCCTAGCTCTGCTGAAGCCTCTGGTTTGAGAGAAAATATTTCCCCTCCTGGGGCATCTGCGCTCAGAGAAATGGAGGGCACCAAAGAGTAGGAAAATCGGAGAGTTTGTTTCCTTTTAAAAATCTAAAGGAAGGATAGAAGGGACGGGATAACAATTGAGATGTAATATGAATGATTTAATAAATAAATAAATTTTAAAAATAAAAAATAAATGAGAAAAAAAGATAGAAAAAAAAAAGAAAAAGAAAAGAAAAAGAATCTAAAGGAAGCCAGGGGTGGTGGCGCACCACTTTAATCCCAGCACTAAGGGAGGCAGAAGCAGAAAGATCACTGTGAGTTTGAAGCCAGCCTGGTCTAAAAAGAGAGTTTAGGATAGCCAAGGCTACACAGAGAAACCCTGTCTCAAACCTTCCTTCCCCTCCAAAAAAATCTAAAGGAGCCTGACCTCCAGCGATGCTATAGAGCAAGCCAGAGACGCAATCCAATTGCTGTAAGTTCTGGGTCAGCCTGATCTACATGGAAAGAACCAAGCCAGTTATAGTTGTAATGTCCTCATCAGGAAAAGAGCCTCCACACAGGGAAATCCAAAAAGATAGAATCTTCAACTGTGGCATCTCCAAAACTATGAAAACTTTTACTCTCTCAATCTGTGGTCATTCAAGTGGAGGACTGACAATAAACCCCGTTTATTCATGGGAGGCCTGGGTCAGACAGAGCTTAGCTTTGGTAAAACAACCAGTAGAAAACTGAACAGGAAATCGTATTTGGCTTCCTTGAATTTCATTTTTAGACAATGAAAACTGAGTCTTTACCTCTCCCCCTACACACACCAACTGACACACTAAAGGTTAAATTAAAAACAAACAAACAAACAAAACCCCAAAACCAAACCCAGTAAACAAAAGTAGGTGGTAGCACCCTGTGCCCTCTTAGAAACAACTGAAGAGCTTGGAGCCCTCCTTCAGAAAAGCAAGAGATTCCGATGGGGACACATGTCACCTGCCCTGGTGAAGCCTACCACATGGCCCATTTCCCCGACCAAAGCTCTCAGGGCCAGGCTGGAGTGGGACCTGGGTGGCTATCACAGTGGCAGAAGACGGGTTGTCATCAGTTGCCAGTCAAGGGACACACTGGGTGTGCCCGTGCCCGGAGCAGTAGGGAGAGAAACAGCCACAATCCTTTCTCAGCAAAGCTAGCAGACCAGTGCCCAGGGACCTGGATGTTTACTGTCCATGGGAGAAACTCTATTGATTTCTTTCTGAATAAAACACAATTTTAATATTCTCCAAGCTTCTAGGGGAACCCTTGGGTAAATAGCCTCAAGTCCAAGGATAACTCCGAAGGTTCCCTTTACGTCTAGGTTGTGCCTTAAATTATACGTGGTCTGACTTTGAGGGAGAGTAGCTGGTTGTGCCAAGCTACTCCTTCCCCCACTACAGACTGGTGGGAAAACTCAACAGGGCATGGATGGTGCCCAGGAGGACAGTGGCCATTTTATTCCTTTCAATAGCATGCCTTTCCTGCCTATATATACCATCTGGATTGTAGAAGCTACCAGAATACAAACTCCTTGTTTGCCCCTCCTCTCTCCCGCAAGCTAAGGGTGGACTTCTGGCCCTCTCTGTTTGCCCAAGCACTTTGGACCAGGTTCCAGGAGTCTGACGCGGTGATCTCCCAATTAGAGTTCCATTTATTCGTAAGTGACCCCCAGGTCCATTTGGAAAGCAGCACACACACACACACACACACACACACACACACACACACACACACGTTCCTCTTCTCCCATTTCCTCTACAGAGAAAGTGTGTTTGTGTGTGTGTGTGTGTGTGTGTGTCCATGTCCAGATAAATCAACATGCCTGATGAGGTTTCCTCTAGAGAACTTTGGGTTAGGCAGGTAAGGGCATTGGTGATGGAGCATAAAACTAAGTTATGGTAAAGAGGTTTGGTGTCAGGAAGGGAGCTCTCAGAACCTGGCTCCATCGGAATCCTGACTTTGTGGTTAGCTGAGGGGCAACTGTGGGAAGAAACGCCCTAAAATTCAAGTCCTTAGGAGGCAGGTCTAGGAACAGGGAGGCTGTCTTTTGAACTAAAATGAGGGGTGGTAGGGCGAGACCCCCAAAAGATGCGTTCTCTCCCTCAGTGACGACCCATTTTCACATAAAGCCCAGAGGAAAGAGCCGAGAGCTTACTTACGTGGCTTCCTCACAGGAATTGAGTCCACGTCCAGGACTGTCTCCCAAGGCCACCTCTTAAGAGGATCTGATCCGCCTTGTGCCTTGCCACTGCTCTCTGACCCTCTGGAGTCCGGGCCCATTCTTAGGTATTGAAGCTTTTCTGGATTCCTATTCAACTCCCATTGTGACGGAGTCTTGGAGACGTGCTGCTCCCGCTCCCGCCTGAGAATGTAGTCTATGGAAAAGGGGGTGGAGGTGGCCGGGCTCAGCAGCATCTCTTAGGCAGAGGGGGCGGGGCTGACAAGTTCTTGACCACTGCGGGAAGTCTCGCCCTTTTCTTCCCCCATCTGTAGTGTCCGGCCTAAGCGACTCCTGGACGCACACTCAAGGTCCAGGACTTTTTTTTTTTTTTTTTTTTTTTGGTCCGTCTGCAGGCTAGTGGAGCAAGACATAGTTACAAGATCGCGGTCCTCCATTGGTTCCCATCGAAACCACGTGCTAACCCTGCGCTTCCCTCCCCAAATGCTGGCTATTTGGGCTCTTAAACCCGCATCACCTTTTTGGAAAGATTGGTTCCGACTGATCCTTTTCAAAAGTAAAGGCAGGAAGAGAAGAGCTTGACAGGCAAGGGCTCTCGAGGCCTCTGGTCTGAGGGAAGCCGCCTAGAGAGTGTACCCGGACCGCGGTTTAGGGCAACCATCCGTTTTTTTCTGGTATACAGTCTCATGGCAAAGGAAAACTGGGGCACAAAAAAAACTAGAAAATTCCTAAGACATAAGAAGTGCGGGGTTCTCAGGTGGTGCGGAGCCGGGTTCCTTCTTGGGACACTAACGACCCACACAGCCAGAGCAGATCTTGAGTCCAGTATTCGAAGCTAATTGTCATTTAACAGGAAAGGGAAATTTGAGGCGCAGAGGCTGTGTTGGGGGAGCTCAAGTCCACTTTAAGTAGTTCTGAATTGGTTGGGGAGTAAGGTAAGTTCTGGTTCAGTGGAATTTAGAGACATGTTTATTTCGTCTCCCTTCCACGCCTCCAGCTTTCCTTCCCATTTGGCCAAGCCTGTGTAAGCGGGGAGTTTGGTCCAGTCTTAAATCGTCAGAACAGCTCCTGGGACACAGCTTGGGCACAGTGCAGTGTGCCACCAAGGTGTGCGAATAGTGAGTGATCAGATAAGGCCGTGGCTTTGGAACAAAGGGCGAGCCTCTGTTAAGCTTCGTTTTCATGAAGTCAAGGAATATAATATAAATAAGGCCCTATGTAAACAAGAATCGCCCGCCGGAGCTCATGCTATTGAGATCAGCAAACCAGGATTTGGTGTTGCATCCCCCAAACGGGACGAAAGGATTTTTAAAAAAATCGTTTAAAATAAAATAAATCTCACTAGAGGTTTAAAAAAAAAATTCAGATGAAATATTTTAAGACCTCACGAAAATTCAGTTACTTGAGAGGTTTAGATGTTATTTCCTGAAATCCAGATGAACTGAACCCTCCTTCCCCTCTTCAGCCAGAAAGCACAAAAATTTAAAAAGAAAATAATTATTGGAAGGTGGGGGAGGGGGGCCTGCAAGCCTAGGAAATCAGAGAGCAACTTGAGGGTGTCAGTGGGTTCCAGTTCAAGCGTCTCTGAGCTATTTCCTACGTCTAGCCAGCACACAATTATGAAAAACAAAACTTCACAAAAGTTTTCACCAATTTTTTTGCTCCTAAGTAATAGTGTAATTATTTCATATAGTATTACACAATCCTTATGATGAGGCTATATACTTCCAGTTTTGTTTTGTTTTCTAGTTAAATAGAGATGGGGGGGGGGGAGAAGACTGCAGAGGTGATCTAAACAGTCTGCCCTGCTCATCTTCTGCCATCAGGAATTTAAATCTTGTGAAAACCCACTTATTTCCGCTTTCTCTTGGTTTTGTTTTTCTCATAAAATTTTGCACACTCTGGAAAAGTTGAAAACGCCCACGCAGAAATAATATTTTTGTTTATTTTTGCACGCATTAAAATTTACATATCTATTCGTTAGTTTTTCTGAGTATGATTCAAAGTAATAATAAAACATCCTACATTATAGATGGACCTTAACAGAATAACTTCATAATTTTAGATAGTCTTTTTTTTTTAAATCGTCGTTAAGACTTTATCTTCATAGAAGCATTATTCCTTTATCTTCCATATAACCTTGCTATGCATATGTAGATGAAACGAAATATTTTAATGAGTACTAATTCTTCTCCTGGGACTTCCTTGAAGCATTGTACTACTGCACCCTCCTCCCAGAGGTACAGGGGAAGGCATCCTGATGGGTATTTACTCAGTACACAGCCCGCGGTGTACTTGGAATTTTGGAGAGCTGTGGACAGGAGCTCTGCCCAGCTGCTCCAGATAAGCCTGGCTGGATCCTTTCTTTCCCAGGTCTGGGGTGACCATAGATAAAATTCATTCAGCAGCTAAGATGAGCCATTAGGAAGTTCAGAAGAAATGGATGAGTTGGGTGGGACTAGAGGTTAAATGCTCCGAGTTCAAATACTATGCCTTCCTGGCTTACAAAGGCATCACATGATGTTTGAAACTTGAAAAGGATTTCTAACCCAGGGGTTCTTGACTTCTTTGAGAGGTTGAATAACCTTTTCACAGGGGTCACCTAAGACCATAAAAAACCAGTTACATTAGGATTCATAATGGAAGCAAAATTGCAGTTATGAAATAGCATTGAAAATAAATTTATGGTTGAGAACCACTGTTCTCAAATGATAAGAAACACTCTTATAAGGAGGGGCGCTGTTCAAACTGGGGCAGACCTGAGAGCAGTCCCAAACTCGCCCTCCAAACCCTTGCTAGACTACAGACCAGCCTTGGTGCAGTCAGGGGCAAGAATTCGCAAAGTGATGTCCTGTATTCAGCTCTTTTTCACTGGGGGTTCACTGGCCAGTCACCTCTCCCCACTCAGGTTGTGGGCAGGGAGGTTGGTGTTGCAATTAAGGGCCCGATTACAGCTGTTTAGTGTCTGTTCAACCTCCCAGGAGCAGTGGATGCACCTGGCCAACCCTGACTGACTTTGCCCCACAGGAGGAATGTGGTGTCTCTTGCTCCTGTGTGGAGACTTCACCAGTGTTCTTAAATGGGGTGGAAATGGCTTTGTCCTAGGCTTGGGGATGGATGTGGCCTACTCATCCAGGTCAATATATATATAGCTTTTCTGAACTTTTCCTGCTCCAACTTTCATTCTTGCAGGGAAGACCTCATCATCATCATCATCATTATCATCATTTGATTTGATTAAGAGAAAAGATCTTGCTATTTTGTTCAGGCTAGTCTTAAATTCTTGGGCTTAAGCAATTGACAGGTGCATGCACCTGACTTGAATAGAAGACATAATTTTAAATAAATCCTAAAATGGGATACTTTGCATGCATTTTGTATGCAATATTTATCGACACTCTTCTCACCTGTGACTAGCAAAGTCCTTTTCAACTTCTTTCTTCCTTCCCCCCATCCCCTGCTCCTTATCCTAGGAATTGAATCCAAGGCTTAGAACATCCCTTTACCCCCTGGAGACACTTTAAAATACAACCTACAAAAGTCATGAAACCAATGATTTTTAACCTCTGGGTAGGATTTTTGTTGGACTAGACTGCATGTGCCTCATGGGTCTGTTATCATAGCTGTGCTCTCAGGGTGTAGACTGGACCTGACTGCAAATACTTGTTGGATAAAGGCGTCTGCCCGGTTTGGCTGGCAATAATCCATAGGTTATCCTGGGGAGCAGCCCCCCAAACTGGAGACTAAATTACTTATTGGTGACACCCCACTTTGCTATGAATAGTTTCTTTTGCCAAAACCCATTTCTGAATGCTGAAGTAACATGATTATTTTAATATGTGAAACATTAAAATAGTTCTAAAGCCAAATTTGTGTACCAAATTGTCCTTAAAGAAGTGACACCACCATTGGCACAGGAAACAGCTTCCTGATCAGAACACCAATCATACAGGTATTAACATCAACAATTAATCAATGGGACTTCATGAAACTGAAAAGCACCTGTAAGGCAAAACACTGTCAAAAAGAAAAAAAAAATGGCAGCCTACAGAATGGGAAAAGATCTTCACCAACCCCATATCCAACAGAGAGATGATCCAAAATATATAAAGAACTCAAGATACTAGAAATTAACAAACCAGATAATCCAATTAAAATGGAGTACAATCTAAACAGAATTTTTGCCAAGAAGTGCTTAAATGCTCAAAGTCCTTAGCCATCAGTGAAATGCATATCAAAATGACTCAGATTCCATTTTATACCTATCAGAAAATGGCTGAGATAAAAACCTCAAGTGACAGCTCATGCTGGTGAGGATGTGGAGCAACGGGAACACTCCTCCATTGCTTGGGGCAGTGCAAACTTGTACAGCCACTTTGGAAATCAATTTGGCAGTTTCTCAGAAAATTGGGACCCAGCTATAATACTCCTGGGCGTATGCCCAATGGACACTCCATCATACCACAAGGACACTTGCTCAGCTATGTTCACAACCAGAAATTGGAAACAGCTTAGATGTCCCTCAACTGAAGAATGGATAAAGAAAATATAATACATTTACACAATGGAGTATTGCTCAGCTATTAAAAAATGACATCATGAAATTTGCAGGCAAATGGCTGGAACTGGAAAAGATCATCTTGAGTGAGGTAACCCAGACCCAGGAAACATTCATGGTATGTACTCATTTATGAGTGGATATTAGCTGTAAAGTACAGGATAACAGTGTTGCAGTTTATAGACCCAAAGAAGTAACAAGGAGGGTGGGTGGGGCTTTGAATATCACTGAGAAGGGGACATAGAATAGACATCATGGTCTCTCTCTTCCTGTTCTCCATCATGGGGCAGCAGGATCAGGGTGAAAAGAAGAACCCCATCTGGGAGCTTCGTATCTGCAAGCTCTGCCTCAATATCTGCGTGGGGGAGAGCGGAGACAGACTGACCCAGGCAGCCAAGGTGCTGGCGCAGCTCACGGGCCAGACGCCTGTGTTTTCCAAAGCCAGGTACACCGTCAGGTCCTTTGGCATCAGGGGAAATGAAAAGATCACTGTGCACTGCACAGTGCGTGGAGCCAAGGCAGAAGAAATTCTGGAGAAAGGCCTGAAGGTGCAGGAGTATGAACTATGGAAAAATAACTTCTCAGATACTGGAAACTTTGGTTTTGACATTCAAGAACACATTGATCTGGGCATCAAATACAACCCAAGCACTGGCATCTATGGCCTGGACTTCTACGTGGTGCTGGATAGGCCAGGTTTCAGCATCGCAGACAAGAAGTGCAGGACAGGCTGCATTGGGGCCAAGCACAGGATCAGCAAAGAGGAGGCCATGAGCTGGTTCCAGCAGAAGTACGATGGGATCATCCTTCCTGGCAAATAAATTTTATCCAAATGGCCATTAAAAATTTCTCAGGAAAAAAAAAAAGACTAGACATCATGGGTGGATGGGAGGAGGGGAGTGAATGGGGGGGATGGGAATAGGAGGGGTCAGCTGAGGGGGAGCACAGAGGGAAAGAGTACTGTGAGAGACAACTGGAATGGGGGGTGTATCTCTGGGATGAGCTAGAAACTAAGGAAAATGAAAACTCCCAGGAATCTATGAGGGCGACCCTAGCTAAGACTCTAGCAATGGGGAATATGGAGCCCAAACCAGCCATCTCCTGAAACCAGGCTAGGCTTCCAATGGAGGGACTGGGACACTAAGCCAGCCACAAAACCTTTGACCTACAATTCTGCCTACAAGACACGCAGGGGTAAGATGGATCAGAAACGGAAGGAAGGGCCAACTAATGACTGCTTCTGCCTGAGACCCATTCCCATGGCACTGCTAATGCTATCCTGCTAGACTTGCAGACAGAGCCTAGCATATCATCATAGAGGCTTCACCCAGCAACTGACGGAAACAGACACAGAGACCCACAGCCAAACATTACGTGGAGTTTGGGAAACCCTAAGGAAGGGCAAGAGGAAGGATTGTAGAAGCCGGAAGGGTCAAGGGCACCACAAGAAAACCCACAGAATCAACTAACTCTGAGTCTATAGGGGCTCACAGAGCCTGAACCAGGGAGTGTGCATAGGACTGACTGAGGCCCTCCATACATGTTATAGTGTGTAGCTTGGTCTTCTTGTAAGGCTCCCAACAATGGGAGCAGGGGCTGTCTCTGACTCTGGTGCTTGCCTTTGGGACCCCTTTCTCTTACTGGGGTAGCCCCGTCTAGCCTCAATAGAAGAGGATGCTGCTATTGCATCCTACTACAACCTGACATGCCAGGACTGGCTGATATCCATGGGAGGCCTTCCCTTTTCTGAAGAGAAATGGAGGTGTAGATGTGTGTGTGTGTGTGTGTGTGTGTGTGTGTGTGTGTGTGTGTGTGT
>OU015748.1:50456044-50477771 GCA_907169655.1 Acomys percivali
TGTGTGTGTGTGTGTGTGTGTGTGTGTGTGTGTGTGTGTGTGTGTGTAGAACTGGGGGGAGAGGAGGAAGGGGAAACTGTGGTTGTGATATAAAAAAACCAAATAAATAAATGAAGTGGCCTTACATTTTTTATCTGTATTCCTGTTCCCCTTTGTTTTGGGCTATCATGGCCTCAATTTCATTATTTCATTCTCTTCATGCTTGCTTTGTTAAACACAGGAACAAATGCACACATATTTTCCTATCCATAATCCTTTCATATTTTCGTGTAAACACAGTGCTAGTGTGGCAGCAGTGGCGTGCTTTGTGTCGACATTGTAAAGCACAGTATGTTTAAAGTTCAAAGCTACCTGTACAGGAGTGCTGATGTAGAGAATGTTCTAGTCGTGGCAACTATGCTCACGTGTGGTACGTGCTCTGTCTCTCTTTTGTTCAACATCAGCTATTCTACAGCTATTTAGGGTTTGGAGGCTCTTCTCCTGCTCTTATTTCTCCTCCTCCTCTTTTTCCTCCTTTTATTCCTCCTCCTCCTTATAACTTTGGATACAGATTTTTCAGATAATATTCATATACCATATATTATAATTTACAGGCAAATCATCTAAACCGACTTGGTGATTTTTTCTCAGCAATGGCCTCAGCTTAGGTCCCTTTCTTGAAGGTAGAGAACACAAAGGTGACTTTACCACGCAGCTATGGAACACCTGAGGAAGATCAGAAGCCAGGTTTTCCCCCTTCTAATCCTTTCTAGGTCACAGCCCCGTGGTCACCATCACAAGTTCCACAGTCCTGTGTCATCAGCTGAAGCATCTTCTCTTTTCTGCCCACTTCAGTCACTTCCAAACAAAGACTTGAAGAATGCCTGGAACTGATTTGGGAAGCAGACATGGACCATTTTGTATACAGTTTTTTTTCTTTTTCTTAATTCAGTGCATGTGTGCGCCTTGTCTCTCAGGATAACTCAGTACAGTATGGAAGTAGTTCCTGTTCCAAGCAAATGGAGGAGGTAATCTGGAGGAAGATGACTGTGGCATCTGTTTGGAGCTTCATGTGTCTCCTTGATTCCATCACCTGCCGTCGCTTAGCGACCGTAGCATCTTATATTTCCTCCTACAGCTTCACTCAGTGTATCTTATTATATTATGCTTACTCCTAAGAAATGTCTAGTGAATTTTGTTGATCCACAGACAGATGTGAGACTATTACTTTAATACATTCAAAATTAGTCCATTAAGTTAAAAAAATATTTCTTGAGTGCTCCATACATGTGGAAAAAGCAGTACTTGGGTGCTTTTAAGAGGTAAAAAAAAAATACAACATAGAGAGAAGTAAACAATAAAATAGATAAATAAAACACCACAAACCATGACAACCCCAAGTAAACAAGATACAAAGCCACTGTGTGCTTATATGGATTTTTTTTTCCCTGTGAGATAATGGAGGGCTTCTCACTCTGTAGCCCAGACTGTCCTTGAAACCACCATTCCTCCTGGCTCAGCTTCCTTCCTGAGTGCTGGGATTACAGATGTGTGGCACCATTTTCAGAGCATCACAGATCCCAAGGCCATGCAGAGGTGTCCAGACCAGCTGGGAAGAGGACACACAATGCTCTGGTGTGTTACCAACTTCTCTAATTTCTGACAGTGGGGGCTAGTATTTTAAATGATGATGACACACACTGTTGCCACTGGAACCTCAGGTGTGGGCATCCCCCAGCTCCATGAGATACATCTGCCTATATATGTGATGGATGGCTCTGTTTATCTATCTTCTACCATCTCTTGCCCTCTTGAGCAGTCACACGGGTGTTATGTAATCGAGCACTGGGTGGGAGAGCCCAATTTCCACACAGTGGACAATGAGATGAATTGTCTTCTAAGTTCTCAATCATCTGATGAACCAGAAGTAGTATCTCAGTGATGTAGCCTCTTTATGTTTGAGGGGCATATACATGTGTCTAGGTAATTATGTATTCATTACGTAGAAGACACAGAAAGCATGTACCTACGCGTACCCATTGCATAGATTCTATTTTTCCCCCACTTAATAACTTTTAAACCTTCGCTATAGCAATGATTCTGGCCCCACTGCTACAAATACTCTAGTCCCCTCTGCTGATTTCCCATAAATTTTTGCTCTGTGTTTTCAAAGTTTCCCGTATTCTTTTATCCCTTCCTTTTGGATTTGAATCATAGTGATGAAAAAACTTGACTGAGGTTAGTTGCTCTAGCATTTGTACATTTTCATGATTTTCTCTTAATGTATTCAAGTGTGTGATGTGGTAGATGATTTCACACTATTATTATTATTATTATTATTATTATTATTATTATTATTATTATATAATATAAATGGCTGTGCTGGGACCATTTTAATCATTTACCTGTCATCAACTTCAGAAATGCTTCTGTGAATCCCTGAAAATCAGTAAGAAAAGTTTGGAGGTGAAGAAAGGGCTTAGATGGAGAAAAGGATGGTGATTTCCTTTGTTTTAAATTGTTTAATTAATTATAAATTGTCTAAAAAATGGTGCTAGGGGTCCTTATTAAGGCACTGGGCTCAATGCCCAGCTCCATGAAATGTAACTGTCTATATATGTGAGCAACTATGACGGATGGCTCTTCTATCATCTGTTTATCTAGCATCTAGACATCTGTCATCGATCATTAATCTGTATTGTACTTTACCATTTGGCTGAGGACTCAATTTCCAGCTGTCACATGGTACACCAGGATTCCCTGCCTGCCTGGCTTGGCAGAGACGCTCGGGCTGGTGTGCCCTGCCTCTCACGGCAGCACCCTCTGCTCCACACCTGCGTGAAAAAGGGAACTCATCACAGTTGGCAAGGCTGAGTTCCAACATGCAGGGGATTCGGAGGTTGCCAGGCACGGTGGAGAGCAGGTGGCACTCTGCTAGGCAACGCGCTTATCAGCATCAGCTCCCAGCTCCACTTCAATTAACATTCCAGTGGCCATCCGCCCAGCGCTGATAGTGCCCAGCCACCAACAAGCCGTGGAAAAATAAACTCTAGGTCTGGTGCTTGTGCGTGTGTATCCAGATCAAGTCCACAGCGCAGCCCAGAGGGAATCCGCCAAGACAATCCTAAGGTCAGCGATTCCCTCAATTTTTGCCTGGCTGAATAGCAGAGGGCAGCAACGCCAGGATAGGCTGCAGCTTGGTCTGGAGGAACCGCAGAGTGTAGCTGGCATTTTGCAAACAAGGATTCTCTATATAGCCCAGGCAGGCATGGGCCTCATGATCTTTCTGTCTAAGCTGGGATTTCAGGGTTTCTCCACATCTGCCCCTGCGTGCAGCTGAGCCCTTGTAGGTCTCAAGAGCCGGGAGTGTTGCCAGGGCAGTCCAGACGTTCCCAGAGTGAGAGCTGAGTTTCATACCCGTCGTCTGGGCCAATTTTTAGCATCGGGAGTGTTGTTCTGAGTGGGCTTCTATAATGTCATAGATACCTTTTTGAGATAAAGAACTTGATTTTGAGGCACAGAGGGGCCAGTAACTCATTTATTGCTGCCAGCCTAGTGAGCTGATGCTTTCAGAGCTGAGTCCACTGTCTCTTTCCTTAGGAGGTTAACATTAATTGCTATTCCCTGTGAATATACACGATGTCATATCTGCAAGCATGCAAACAAATAAGAGCCATGTGCATATGTGTGCAGTGTCTGTAGGGTTGATTTTACTTTCCTGTGGTTCTGAGGATAGGAATTAAGACCTTTTCACACCTAGGCCAAGACTTTATTGCTGAGCTATACTCTCATCCACACCTTCGGCCTTTTTTGAGACACGACACTTCTCCTATGTGTCTGCCTCCGTCCCTTCCTCCTTTCCTCTCCCCTCTCCCCCCTCTCTCTGTGTCTGTGTCTCTCTTGTATAAATGCTTGCCATCTTGCATATGAGGGTCAGAGGAACATTTGCCGGAGTCAGTTCTCTTCCTCCACCACGTAGATTCCAGGGGTGAAACTCAGATCGCCAGGCTTGGCAGCGAGCTCATTTACCTGCTGAGCCATCTAGCCAGCCTCGGGGGACTTACTTTTTAAAAGATAGCTTAAGTGCACTCCTTAGAAAACACAGAAGCCTGGCAGGGCACAAGTTGTTGTAAGAGATGGGGTGTGGGGTAGGATTTTGGGGTGAGTGTAGTTATTACACCACCTTTCTAGATTCACAGGCTCTTGGTGAGTAAAACGTGACCTAGGTCCCAGGAGGTCATTTGGAACATCTTCCTTCAACCTAGAACTACTGATTCCTAAGGTGTACGGCCCCCCTGCCGTGTCTGCGGTCTACCCATTTCTACCTGGTGTGTCTTGCGTGCGAGGAATTTCATTTGTGATGTGGTTGCAGGCTTCCATGCTTCTAGACTCTGAATGGATATTAGACAAAGTAGAAACTCTCCAGAGATTCCCTAGGCCAGAACTTGTACATGCTACCCTCAAACATGCAAGGAGAGGCCAGAACATTGTGGAACACACCTGTAGCCCCAGTACTGAGGAAACTGAGGTAGGAGGATTTTGAGTGTGAGGCCAGTCTGGACTACCTAGCAATCAAGACTTTATCTTCTTCATTTCCTTTTCATTCTATAAATAGATTCTCCCTAGGTGGCACTGGATCTTGGCTTGTAGATGAGGTTGGATTTGAACTTGCAGAGACCTCCTGTCTCTGTCCACCCCCCCAACCTCGAGTATTGGGACATACAGTTATGTGCCATCTCACTCAGCTTCAAGATCCTTTCCTAAAACAAAGCAGCCATGGGAGAAAAAGGCAGAGTTTGTGTACTGCCAGGGTTTAGGGAGCTGCTGCAGTTCCGAGTGGCTATTGGCCGTAATGTTAGTCTCACTTGAAGGGTTGGGGTGGGCTGCCTCATGGACCCAGATGGAGCAAGCACAGCCACAAGTTAGTATTTGGTGTCATGTAGATAAATTATCCTGATAACCAAGAGTGTTTCCCCTCCCGCCTGCTCCCAGACAGTCTGACGCTGGTGGAGCATTACAGTAAGAGGACTCATTTAAAAGCCAGCCGCCGGGGAGGGTTCTTGTTATGAGCAGAGCCATTTTGTGCCACAGATTTTATCCTGGAAAGACTGACATCTAGTGTCCTTTGGTAGGACTCCTCTGGCTTTTATTGTCATTTGAATCTCCTTTGGTGAGGCCTGCTTTAACTTTTTGAATAACTACAGTCTCCCCCCCACCCCGCCCCATGTTGAGATTTACTTTAATTTTTTAGTGTAACTGTAGCTCCTTTGTTGACAGCTGATTTCTTCTTTAGCATAACTGAAGTCAGTTTGTCTATAGTCTCTCTTTTTCTCTAAGGTGACATTGAGTTCATGTTCTTAGGCTCCACCTGCCTGACCTAAGAATAGCCATTCAGTTACAATTCAACACTTGTTGAATGTTCTGCTTGAATTCATGATAAATGTATGTTCTACTTAAACAAAACCACAATACCCTGCTATTTTCCTTTCTCCCAGAAAGGTGGGGAACTAGAAAGTCACCGAAAGTTCCCCCATCCTAAATATCCCAGCCAATCAGGTTAAAATGCTTTGTCCAGCTACTTTGATACAGTGTGTCCAGAATAGAAGCAATTGTTCTTGCATGGCTAGATACAATGTACCTGGAAAGAATTGGTTCTTCCTGACTTGTTATGGCTTTTTTTTTTTTCTTTGAAAAACTCACTCTGAGAACAGTTTGTGTTATAGACTGTTTACCGGACAGGTCAGACTTTGCTAAGTGTTCAACAAACTTCCATCTATCTGAGTCTGGTCTTCGAGTAGTCAGTACACAGCTATTCCTAATCCAGTGCCTGAATGCCTTTCCAGTGCAGACTTGGAGTGGGTCTGTGGTCAGAGGGCCTAGGGCATGCTTGTAGAGGGCTAGCTAGAAGGACGCAAATTTGTCGAAGTCAAGCTGATGACCCATTGTCTGTTCCCAAGTCCTGGCACATTGGAGAGATTGGGGAACAGGGTAGTAGAAAGATCAGAAAATGCTTGGCTCTGATTAATCATGTAACTTAATGTTAATTATTCAGATCTTTAATATTTACTTGGGATCTCCTCTCAGTTTCTCTGCTTGTGTGGGAACAAAGAGAAGGGGCTGTGCTGAAACTGTGCTTATTAAAATACATAGAAGAGACAGGCCCAGAGAAATCAAGTGGGGCTGAGAACATTCTTAGAAGTTGGAGACCAGGGCTTCTGCTTGGCTGAGGACCTAGGATCCTCTTACTTTCTTAATGGCCGTACTGTTGCCTCTGGGATTCCAGCATAGGACACTTCCTTCCTGCCAAGTAGCTGTATATAAATACAGTTTACCTAATAACAAGCCATTCATTTAAAGTCACAGCACTCCTTTTCCACCTTGAACCTTGAACAAAGGCATCATTATTAATAACAGTCAATACTTATTTAATATTGACCAGAGACTTGCTCTTCTCTTGTGTCTATACAATCCATTACCTACATACGGTCTTTGGATGCCCTTATAGATTGTTCTGGTCAAGTCATCTTGAGATCTCCTCTTAGGGTGCTTATATGAGTGGAGGCAGCCAAAGATAAAAAAAACAATACTATAACACATATTTGTGTAGCATGTTAGGAGTTAATACAGGTTATGGAGGGAAGGGCACTAGGAGCACTATGGGTTTAGGTGAGTAATTGCAACTTTAAGAATAAATGTTGCAAACAATAGCCACCTGATATACACAACGTAGGGGAAGGGTTTATTCGGGCATGGTTTCAGAATATCAGGCCACAGTCCTTGAGTCCGTTGGTTCTGGGCCCATTGTGAGGCAAAGCATCACGGCAGCAGTAGTAAGTGCCAGAGGCTGCTCACGTCTTGGTAGACAGGAAGCAGAGAGGATGGGACAAGTTGGGTCAAGTATAACCTTCAAAGGTATGCTACCAGAAGGAGGAGAGGAACAGGGATGACGAGGCGGAAGAAGGAGGAAGAAGAGGAGAGGAAGAAGATAAGGAGGAGAAGGAGGAATACCCCATCTAACATCTAACCTCCCATCTACACCACCAGTTGTCCACCAGGCCAGCTCATCAACATATGAGCCTGTGGGGACAGTTCATTCTCAAACAGTCACAGCCTCTTTCGAGGCACCACCATGCTGTGAAGAAGTAAAATGTCGTACAGGCTCATGTGTTTGAGCAGTTGGTTCCTGGCTAGCAGCACTGTTTAGGGCCTTGTGAGACCTCTGGAGGTGACCTGGGTGGAGGAAGTGGATTTCTGGGAGCAGAACTTGACTTTAGGGGTTATAACCCAGCTCCAGTTCCAACCTGGGCTTTCTTTCTCATGCTACTCAGGGATGTGGTGGTTCCTGCTGCGTGCTCCCTGTTGCCATGAGCTCCACCATGCTGTCCCTGTCACAATGGACTGCACTCCTTCAAAGTATGGACCACAGTGAATCCTTCCTTCCTTAACTTGGTTCTGTCAGACATTCTGTCATAGAAACAACAACAAAAGCAGCTAATACAAGGAGTGGGCCAAACAGGTGACCCAGGGAAATAGCTTGAGCAAAGGTCTGAAGCGGGGATGTGTGCAGAGCATCCATGTATTAAGAATAGATGTGGTAGCCGGGCGCGGTGGCGCACACCTTTAATCCCAGCACTCGGGAGGCAGAGGCAGGTGGATCTCTGAGTTCGAGGCCAGCCTGGTCTACAAAGCGAGTCCAGGACAGCCAGGGCTGTTACACAGAGAAACCCTGTCTCGAAAAAACAAACAAACAAACAAACAGAAAAGATGATGTACAGTGAATACGGAGGGGTTAGTAATAAGAGATCAGATGAGGGGAGCAGGGTTAGTGAAGGGCTTTAGCTTTTCCATTTGAGGAAAACTGGGAGCATTGGAAGGTTTGGCTAGGACTACTGAGGTGTGCCTTCAGTTGGGGCAGACCCCTGGCCCTATGTTTAGAGTAGGTGGCAGGAGAGCAGAGGGAAGGAAGGGAAGGAAGACTCCCTTGGAGGCTACTGCAGCATCCAAAGAACAGATTATGACCACAGGCTCAGGGAAGAGGCCACAGATGAAAAGAGGCCATGATGAAAAAGGCCTGACTTTGAGGGCATTCTGAAGGACAGCAAAGAAAATTTCCAGGCGGATGGGAGGGACGTGGACACATGGAGTGAAAGACAATGATGAATTGAGAAGGACAGTAAAGGTTTGGCTTGAAAAGAGAGGATGGTGTAATCTAAAAGGGACACATTCTGGACAAGGGGGGTTTAGGGGAGAATATCAGACATTCAACTTGAAGATCTGAGATATTTATGAATATTAGATAAAGACTGTCAATAAGCTAGGCCAGGTGGCATATCCCTGTAATCACAGCACTCAAGGAGGCAGAGGCAGGCAGATCACTATGAGTTCAAGGCCAGCCTGGTCTACAGAACATGTCCAGGAAAGCCAAGGCTACACAGAGACATTGCCTCAAAAACAAACAAACAAACAAACAAACAAACACCACAAAACAAATAAAAAACAAACAGACAAACAAAAATAAAACAAAACAAATGAAAAACTGTCAATAAACATTAGGGGCCGGGAGTATGAGAGTTAGGCTTAGGCTGAAAATAAATACTTGAGAGTTGTCACATAGATGATATTCAAAGCTGTCATCTCAGATGAAGCTTCTACAAATGAAGAATGTAATGAAAGAAGAAGAGAAACTCAAAACCAACCTTTTATCATCCATGGTTTGAGAGGTCAGAGATCCACCTCCCCCCTTTTTTAATAAGAAAAAAAATAATAGTGTGGGTGTTTTGCTTGCATGTAGGTCCATGCACCACATGTGTACCTAGTGTCTGAGGAGGCCAGGACTGGGTATTGGATCCCCTGAAACTGGAGTTGCAGATGGTTGTGAGTCACCATATGGGTGCTGGGAATCAAACCCGGGTCCTTCGGAAGAACAGCCAGCGCAGCCACATCTTTAGCCCCAAGGTCAGAGATTTTGTTTTGATTCCTTAGATTTGTTTATGTATATGGGCATTTTGTCTGCATATATGTGTCCATACCAGAAGAGGGTATTGGATACTGTGGGACTATAGGTATAGATGGTTGTGAGTTGCCATGTGGGTGCTTGAAATTGAACCCAGGACCTCTGGAAGAGCAGCCAGTGCTATCAACCATGGATCCATCTCTGCAGTACCAAGGTCAGAGATTTTTAACAAGAGTCATTCACAAACCAACTGGTCTTAATTGTGTGTGTGTGGAAAATCAAGGTCATTGTCTTAGTTACTTTTCCCGTTGCTATGACGAAACACTCTGACAAAAGCAACTTTTATGAGGAAGGGTTCATTTTTGGCTCACAGTTCAAGGGTCCAGTCCATTACAGCATGGGGATCCTGGCAGCAGGAGGAGTTTGAGGCATCTGCCCATGTAGGCACCCAGAGTCAGGAAATGGAGTGTGAACGCTAGTGCTCAGCTCAGTCCATTTTTATGCCATCTAGGATTCCAGCTTGGAAACTGGTTCTGTCCACACTTAAGATGGGTCTTCCTTCCCACACACATTTTCAAAAGCTAACCACAATCTAGATAGTTTTTTTTTTTTTAATGTATGCCTGGATGCCTGTTTCCTAGTCAATTCTAGATCCCATCAAGGTTGACAATTAACCCTAATTACCACAGTTATTTAAAAAAAATGGGTTAGTGTAGACTAAAAGAAACCAAAGGAGAGTTAGCTCTAAATACATCAGACGAAATGGGAAAATCTGAGTAAAAATTAGCTAACACAATGTGTTGTAGCTTAGCAGCAGTTGTCAACCTGATACACCTGGCAAGAGTGAACCTCAGCTGAGGAACTGGCCAGATGGAAAAATCTATTAGGCTTATTGACATGTCTGTAGGACATTTTCTTGATTTCTAGTAGATGCAGGAAGGTCCAGCCCACTATGGGCAGTACCATCTTTAGGCAAGAGGGCCAGCCAGTTAACCGCAGCTCTTCCTGGAAGCAAGCCAGCAAGCAGGAGTCCTCCACAGTCTCTGCTTCAGTCCTCGCCTTGGCTTCCTTCAACGATGGAACTAGAGTTTGTAATCCAAATTGACTCTCTCCTCTCTCAAGTTGCTTTTGGTTAGTGTTTAATCACAGAAATAGAAAAACAGACAAATGAAAGCATTAATGTTAATTTTCTTAGCTGTGATAATGGGAGAGTGATTTCAAGGGGCTGTGTGGCAGCCAAGAGGGCACAGGATATGCAGGTTTCAGATGCCTCAACAGATACCTGTGGAGACAGGGCAAGCGCAGGGAAATGGCAATAGCTGATGGTTGACTGACTATGTGATGACTGAGAACTAGGTATGCTTTATGCTTTTTTCCCCTCCCCCCTGCACCCCCCTATGCCCCCAGTTCTGTAGCTTTAAAAATTTCAGGCTAAAACAAAAGGGAAAGGTTGATGGAAGAGGAATATTCACCACAGAATAACATAGAGAGAAGTAAAAAGGTCAGAGAAGGTGGTATGTGGCTTGGGAACCAAGTGAACGAAGCCTGTGAAGTAGAGGGGGGGAAAAAGACATGAAATTCCACTGGCGGGCCAGGTAAAATGAGTGAGAAATGAGTGTTGGGTTTAAGGACAATCTGTGGTGAGTATATGGTGGGGATAGCCCCTCTGCTGACTAAACCCAAAGGATGAACATGGGGCCTCAGAGACGGGCATCCCAACACGTGTGTCTGACTATGTGTGTGCCTTTGTGGAGGATAGCTTGTGGGGAGTGAGCTGTGCAGGGCATAGCAGTGGAATCACCCCAGTGTGTTTGGACAACTGTAAGTGCATTAAACACTGGCATTAGCTTTTATTTCACAATGTGGATTTATTCAAATGGAGGTGGGTGAGCAGGCAAAATGGAGCCACTAGAGCACAGATACGTTTGTTTCCTTGTTTCCACTGCTTTTAGGGATGTGGGTCACAGGGACAGTTTTGGGTTGCTGTTCAGGCAGTGAGATTAGAAAGGCAAATTCCACTTTCCCCCAGTAGTAATCCCAGGGATGCTTCTCCTCCTCCTCCTCCTCCTCCCCTTCCTCCTTCTTTCTCTTCTTCTTCTTCTTCTTCTTCTTCTTCTTCTTCTTCTTCTTCTTCTTCTTCTTCTTCTTCTTCATGTTTTCTTCTTTTCTCATTTTTTCCCTCCCCTTTCCTCCTCTCCTTCCCTCCCTCCCCCCATTTTTTATCCTAGACGTGTCCACGTGATAAGCCCTAGAACTGCCTGTGAGGCAGGCCCAGGCACACCTGTGAAAGTATCTAGATTGTGGTTAGCCCCTGCAAATGTCTGTGAGGGATTGTCTTGATTGGATTCATCAGTAACCCCCCCCCCCCCCCGCCACCTCACCAAGCTGTAGTCACTTGGGAAACATCTTACCTCAACCTCCATCACTCTCCTCACTTCTTCCCTTCTTCCAAATCAAAGCAGCATTCATTTATGGCAAACAAAGCAAATATATAAATGCTCCTCCCACTACTTATATCTGATAAGATCTGTTTATAGTTTTGAGGCTTTTGTATAATAAATCTACTTAAAGTATTATTTATATGATTTTAACTTGCCTTTTAATGTTATATTAGAAAAAAACTATATGTCATCAGAGATCCACTTGCTTCTGCCTCCTGAAGTGCAGGGGTTAAAGGTGCCTGTCACCTGGCTATCTTTTTTTTTTTTTTTTTTTCTCTTTTTAAAGACAAGGTCTTATGTACCCTAGGCTAGCCTGGGCCTTGCTATGAAGAATTGCCCCTGATAGCCCTGTCTCTGCCTGCCAAACGCTGGGTACAGATGTACACCAGTATGACAAATTTCTGAAGTTTGGGGATCAAACACAGAGCTTCATGCATGTTAGGCAAACATTTTCTCAACTGACCCACACCACCAGCCCCAGGCACAAATCTTTTTGTTTGTTCACTTGCTCATTTGTTCATTTGTTTGTTTTGATCCCCCTTCCCCCCCACCCCCAGAAACAGAGTTTCTCTGTGTAGTCCTGGTTGTTCTGTAACTCTCTCTGTAATCCAGGCTGGCCTTGAGCTCAGAGATCTGCCTGCCTCTGCTGGGCCTAAAGGAGTGCACCACCGGGCTTCCGGGCATGACTTTTAAAAGCATCACCCTGCTGAGCAGAAGTAGATTCAGCAGATACATGGGGAACTATCTCTTTGGTGTGAAACATCATTTTATTTTATTTCTGTGAGAAAGAGTCTCACTATGTAACCTTGGCTGGCCTGGAACTCAATATGTAGATCAGGTTGACCCTGACCTTGCAGAGATCTGCCTGCCTAGGCTGCAGTTACAAGCATGCACCACTAGCTGTAGTCTCAGAAGGCAGTTGCATTTCCCACAGAGTAACTGTAATGTGTATTCCTCAACTTGGTGTCAGCTATGCATATATATATATAATATTTTAAATATATATAGTGGGTTTGTGTCTTTGGTTGTGTGTGTGCACGCGCCTGCGCGCACTCAGGTGCCTGCAGAGGGCAGAAGAGGGAGATGGATGCCCGCCCCCCCCCCCTGCCCTCTCCTCCTGCCCCCCCCCCTCCCCCTTCCCCCCTCCCCCCTCTCCCCCTGCCCCTCTCCTCCCTCGGAGTTTCAGGTGATTGGGAGCCTTGGCTGCAGCTCTGCTTTTGTTTGTTTTGCGTTTTAACCACTGGGCCATCTCACCAGCTCAGCGGCTTTTAAGATTTGACTTTAGTCTTGCATTGCTCTCTTGTTTCTGACTTCTGTTTCTAATTGACCAGAGACACTTGATCTTTCAAAAATTTTTATGTGAGAGAAAGAGTTAACTTAAAAAAATAGTTCCGAGTCGATAGAAATGAATTAATTGCGACCTAAACCTTCTGTTTCTTGGGTACCACATTTTGAAAGCTTCTTTTTCCCCTTTCTGCTTTGTGACACCAGAACCAGATTTCAGTTAGCAGCCTGTGGTGCAGTTCTAGAAGTTGGTCGGTAGGGGGAGCAGCATGCTTCTCTCCAGGGCGGACAGGCACCAGACCATCTTGGAGAAGATGGCCACTTTTCTTTCCTTGCTCTTTCTTCCTTCCTATCCGCTTTTGATTTTTGCAGACTCTGCTGTCATCATCCTTTATTTCCAACTGTCTTGTAATCTGCTTGAATGCTGACCAGTATCTCTCCTAGACTCCCTCAACCTCTTTTCCTCTTCGAAGGATGCATTCAGACGTCATTTTTCTTTTGCAAAACCTGCATTCCAGTGCTGGGCATTCCCAGGGCAAAGCGGGTTTATTGTCCTCGCCATCTCCCAGGGTGCAGGCTGAGCTGCCTGTTTTGTTTGGCCTTTCACCCTTTTGCCCTTGACAGAGGGGTGTCACTTGCAAAGACTCTTTGAACACCCTTCCCTTTCAGGCAACAGCCCTTTAACCTTCCCTCCCTCTGACATAGTCAGTACCCGCTTCCCCCACCCCCCACCCCCGCCAGCAAGCCCAAATGAAGACTCTCTTGAGAGGGTTACCACTGATTTAGTGATAACACAAGCAGTTTAGCTAAATGACCCCCTTTCTCCTAATGAGGACAGAAGGGCAGGATCCCATTGGGAGGATGAAGATTGGCAGTTGACCTGCACCAAAGTGCCTGTCCACCGGATTCCCTGATTTTGTCTGTAGGGACTATGAAAGGCAATAACGTATAATTTCCAAGTTTTTTTAAAAATAACATACAAAAGGCAACGCACTTAAAAATGGTGAGATAGGGGCTAGAGAGATGGCTCAGAGGCTAAGGGCACTGACTGCTCCACCAGAGGTCCTGAGTTCAATCAAATCCCACCCACCACATGGTGACTCACAACCATCTATAATGTGATCTGATGCCCTCTTCTGGCCTGCAGGTGTATGTGCAGGCAGAGCACCGTGTACATAATAATAAATTTAAAAAATCTAAAAAAAATGGCGAGGTTAATGTACAATATTTAAAAAAATAGTATTCTTTTGTATGAACGGTATAGTTTAGTGACCGGAAGCAAGTTTTTGTCTCAAAGGATTTGTAATGAGAAAAGTAAGATGGTAGCAACCTACCTCAACCATGGCTCTCTCTCCTTCCACCATGTTGGTCCTAGTGATTGAACCCAAGTGGTCAGGCTCAATGACAAATCCCTTTACCCACTGAGCCATCTTGCTGGTCTTGCTGTAATTCTTTTTAATGCACAGCATTTGTCAAACCATGTTTAAAAACTATTTAAAACTCGATAAAAATACAATTAAAAGACATAGACCAGTGGAGTATAGGAGCAGAGTGCTTGCTTGTGGCCCTGGGTTTGGTACCCAATACCAAATACATTTTGAAAATTAAAAATAAAGCAAACAACTATATTCTTGATCTAAATTCTCTGTACTTAAAAATATTTATTATGTATACAGTGCTTTGCCTGCATGTACACCTGGACGCCAGAAGAGGACACCAAATCTCATGATAGATGCTTGTGAGCTACTACGTGGTTGCTAGGAATTGAACTCAGGACCTTTGGAAGAACAGTTGGTGCTCTTAACCTCTGAGCCATCTCTTTAAGCTCCAAATTCTCTGTATTTTAATTTTAGGATTCATAAAGATTCATGCACAGGGATGGAAAATGTAGTAGCATTTATAACTGAAAAGCTAAAAACATTTATGGGTACACGTTTGTTTTTGTGTGATCATGGCATGAATTGCTATGTAGCAATGACCTTGTAAAACTGTGGGTGCAGAAGGAAGATGGTTACAGTGCGTTTATTTTAGCAAATAAAATGTGAGCTGTGTGCCTACAAGTTTTATATGTTACATTTGGGGAAAACAAAGTTTGCTGGAGGATTACTTGTGGATGTGTGCAAAAACATAATGGATTTAATTCCATTTTTTAAAAATTATTATTTTATGAGTCTGGGTGTTTTGTCTGCATGCGGGTATGCATACCGCATGCAATGCCTGACTCTGGAAGAACCCCGAGAGGGTTTGGGATCCCCTGGAACTGGAGTTGGAGATATTTGTGAGCTGCTGCATGTGTTCCAGGACTCGAACCTGGATCCTCTGCAAGAGCGGCCAGAACTTTCTTTATACCAATGAAGTGGATTTATACTTAGCTTTACGAATGGCTGAGGAAAAATGCAACTAAATGTTAACAGTCATCGACTTTCAGTAGATGAGGATGGACGGGGAGGAATGCATTTATGTAACTGAAAGAAGTGGTGGGCTTATGGGTAATTTTTAGTACTTTAGAAATTGTTTTTAAACAAATATCTCTGGACAATACGACCAGGCCAGAGAGAATTGTGGAAATTTTGAGCCAAGACTGCCCTCTGCTGGAAATACTATGTCATGCACCCGCTTGGTTTGAACACCTTCCTGACTCCTGGAGAAGGCAGCTGACCCAGAACACTCTGAACCCCTGCCCTCCCCCTGCCCCCCCCCGCCCCTCCGCCTCCCCCCTCCCCCATCCCCCAGGAGCTTACCCAGACCTCCACACCTAGTCGGCATGACAGAATTTGTCAGGTACCATCCACAGAGAGTCAAATGCAATCTGGGTTTAAACGTCTGTTTGAAGGCCTGCTAATTTGGCATTGAAGATTTTCAGCAGAATCATGCATTTTAAAATTTCCATTTAGGCTAGATTTTAAATACAGATTTTTTTCTTTTCATTCTCTCTCTCTGTGTCTCTTCTCTCTCTTTCACTCTCATTCTCCCTCCCTTCCCCTCTCTTTCCTTCCCTTTCCCTTGCCCTTCTTTGTGCCTGTGTGCAGGAGCTCCTGTGGAAGAGTGGTAAGTGGCTCTTAGCTGCCGAGCTGTCCATCCAGCCTGAGGCTGAGCTCTTTCAATGATCGTGTATCGGGTTATAGCTCTGGCTACAGAAGGCCAGGACACACTTATGCACCAGGTGAGGTAAGTTTGTTTATGGGCGTTGATGTTATTATCAAAAATTTTTATAAAAGATGCCTCAAAATGGAAGTTTAGTTTAAAGAGACATTCAAACCACATGTGGTGGCCTTTAATCCCAGCACTCGGGAGGCAGAGGCAGGTGGATCCCTGTGAATTCAAGGCCAGCCTGATCTACAAAGCGAGTCCAGGACAGCCAAGGCTAACATGGAGAGACCCTGTCTTGAAAAAACAACAAAACAAAACAAAATAAAACAAAATAAAAAACCCAAAAGAGACCTTCAAAATTTAATGCAGTAATGCAGAACTAAAATCCAACTTTGTCTGTTTAAAGCAACAAGGTTTTCTTAAAATTTTGCTGCTTTTGTAGTGTTTGCACAAAGTAATTGGCTTTTATGTTTTATTGTGACATATAATAAATATATAATGGCTTATGTCAGACAGTGGCGGCACCCGCCTTTAGTTCTCATACTTGGGAGACAGAGGCAAGTGGATCTCTGCGTACAAAGCCAGCCTCATCTATGGATGGAGGGAGTTCCAGGACAGCCAGGGCTACACAGAGAAACTCTGTTTTGAAAACCAAACCAAACCAAACCCCCCAAAACCCACAACTGCTTACGTTTTTGCTGATTTCCTGGGGCTTTTGACTACTGAGGAAACTATGTCAACACAGGGAAGGGTCATCTAAGGGTCTGTTTGCGTGCAGACTGTTTAAAAGGTCACTCATAAACAGCGGCTGTTTTCAAGTTGGTTCTATTGCACTTTTCCGCCCTATGTAGATGATTAAAAGAACTATGTACATCTATCAGCCTGTGGTGGTCCGAGGAAGGATGTCTCCCACAGGCTCAGGGGGTCTGAGCACGTGGTCCGCAGTTGTTTGGGAGAGCTTTAGGAGGTACAGTCTTGCTGGAGGAGGTAGTCACTTGGGGGCAGGCTTTAAGAATATATAGCTTGGCCCTAATCCCAGTAACAGATGTGACATTTTAGCTTTCTGCCCCTACCATCCCGTGCCTGCGGTGGCTGCCACGCCTACGCATCACAACAACTTATTTAGATAGTGTGTAGAAGCTTTCAGAGTAAGTTTCATATCAGTGAAACAAGCAACGCGTGTTCTGCCTTTACACAACGTGCAGTATGTCTGGACTTCTCACACACACAAAATAGCCAGGGAAATCTCTGGCATTTCCACTGTTTGAAATCAGTAGCGGTCTGAAGAGAGGCCTGCCATTTTGTGCAGTCCTGCTATTTAAAGCTGGCCTACACCTTGCTTTGACCAGAGCAACATTTTGTTGCTGTGTATAGGAAACACACTTGCGCATCAGGATGGGCATCTACGTGCAGTCTCTAGCTCTGCTCCCTCCAGTAAGAGGTGTGGAATTTAGTGTCTTGCTGCCCCTGCAGCTCTAGCATCCTACTGGGCCAAAGATATACATTTGGTAAGGTTTTGTAGGGGTGTAAGACCCCTATCCATTCCAGTTTGGCAGAGTTCTGTCCCCAAGTCTATTCCTCTGATAGATACAGAGAGTGCAAGGAAGACTTTGGTATCTTTTCTGTGGAGGCCAGCTTCAGCCTTCGTGGATGCTCAATAAACACGCTAACTTTGAACATGCAGGGGGTGGGGGGAGGGGGGGCAAGTGGGGGTGAGAGAGGGGGTAGGGGCAGGGGTTGGTGGGGGTAGGTGGGGATTTGATATGAAGTTCCTAGGAAAAAGCCACACCCATATCGAAGAGTCTACAGGCTTGATTGTGTTTCCTGACTATGCAGAGCTGGAAAGCTGCAGATCTATAGTGGAATGTTCTTGGGCTTTCTTTGAGTCTCCTTAAGCCATTCTCTGCCAGCCTCTGCATCTGACCCACCATCCTTTCAACTACCAGGGGGAAACCTTTCAGAATGTAGTAATCCACTGGCTTCTACAAACTCACAAGGCAAGACTGGCTGTCACCGGATAGCATCTGAAAGCCTCCACAGAGATCTACCCCGTTTTTCTTTGCTATAACCCCACCTAAACTCAATGCTTCCACCAACAGGTTTGTAAAATGCCCTGATTTGTGACAGACGTCCTTTGGTTCTGCAACTGTAACACTTTCACCAAACTGCTTTCACATTGGAATATGTTATTTGTGGCCCCTGAATCTACATTCTTGGGCCAACAGGACTCACTCAAGAATAAACTATCGCTGATTCCCTTTGAGTGGAGGGCTGTGTTTTGTTCTAAGAAGGGTATTAGTCTACAGGCCCAAGCAGGGAGCACAAGAGCCCCTCTTACAAAGATTTTTCTCTCCCACCCAGCATAAGAGCACAGTCACAATTTAACTGCACAGAGAGATTAGAAAGTCTGATGATACCACCTCTGGGCCTTACTGAACAATGTGAACATTAACAGCAGTCACCTAGTTTGCTTAGATGTTTGCATCTGTTTATCTTGACAAAATCCTTTGGAGAGAGGAAAGGCATGGAAACAAAGGCATTTGTTCACCACTGTCAAAGTTTTCAGCCATGTTGTAGCAGGAAAGCAGGGTGAAGAGTGGAGTCAAAACTCACATACAAAAGGCCTAGAGAGATGGCTCAGTGGTTAAGAGCACTGTCTGCTCTTCCAGAGGTCCTGAGTTCAATTCCCAACAACCACATGGTAGCTCACAACCATCTATACTGGGATCTGATGCCCTCTTCTGGCGTGCAAGATGTACATTCAGATAGAGCACTCATATAGAAAAAAAACATCTTAAAAAAATTAGCGTACAAAGATGTCAGCCTGGAAATGCTACCTCCTGAAGGTTAACATGAGACAGCATGTTCATAAAAAGTACACACAGAATAAATGACCTACAAAGGTTCCAATATGCTAGGCATGGGTGCTGTGGAATGGCTTCTTCTTTTTAAATCTCAGGTGTACGAGTGCTTTGCCTGCATAGATGTATGTGTGCCACATGCCTACCTGGTGCCTTTAGAGGTCAGAATTGGTGGGGGTCAGATCCCCTGAAAATGGAATTATGAATGGTTATGAGGCACCATGTAGGTGCTGGGAAGCGAACCCAGGTCTCTGAAGAGCAGCCAATGATTTTAACTGTGGAGCCACTTCTCCGGCCTGTCATCAAACACCTCAGCTTTTCTCCTAGCTCTAGCCACCCGTTTCCTCTGTGAGTTTTCTGATTCTTACTAAAGGTGGGCATCTACCGCTCTCTGTGGGGGCCCTGCTCAACTTCTTGTTCTGGGATTCTGGGACGCATGAATGCAAAAAGGCCAGCCAATGCTCTCTGGGCCCCAATATCCACCTATCACGGGTGGCAAGCAGCCAGCCAGGAGCTGACTGTCTCTAATTTTGGGGTATGGGGGGGAGGAGGCCACCGTGTTTTCTTTTCTCCCTTTTCCTCAGTGAGTACACCCATCTCAGCAACCGATCTCTTCTGGTTTCTGTTTCTCTGGAGCTGGCCAAGCTGGCAGGCTCTAGGCACATAGAAAAACGATGGCCAGCAGTCTGAGAGCCATGGCCTCCTGTGGTAGCTGAGCTCATGTGAAGACAATGTGTGTGAGACTGAGATGTGATGGGACACCACACAGCATAGTAGAGGTGGGGATTGTGGCAGTGGGGGGGGGCAACAGATGTGGCAGTGTCTGTGTGGTGTCAGCTACGACAGTATGCTGGCATGTGCTGCCACTTGGTCCAGGGGACACCTAGACACTGGCTCCCCTCACCACTCACCCACACACTTCTGTGCCACCACACCTCCTTTGTGTAGCCCCATTTTTTCCTTCTGGGCATTGCTCATTAATTCAGCTCCATGCTCACGTACCACAGCATCTTGTGCTGGCGCGTTTGACATCCAATTTATCATCTCGACCCTGATCATGTAGCCTTCCTGTTTGTTTACTGCACACAGCCTCATGCTCAAGACTGTGGATTCAGCCTTCTAGGTAGAAAGGCTTCCCCTTAAGCATGAAGGCCAGGAGAAAAGAAAATTCTGCCAATCTGCATCCTGGCATGGATGGCAAGCCTTTTCGTTACAGTGCGAGTGTGGTGAGAATGTACCACACCTCACAGATAGGGACACATATTACGTAAATAAAAAGTAGTAAAGAATCTCATACTCAAAAGTGGAGCTATTAATTACCCAAATTACAAATGATCACTCGGTAACATTTGCAAAAATGGGTATTTAGTTTTTAAAATTACTGCCCCAGAGCTGGGCTTGGTGGCACCTACAGGTAATCCCAGCATTCAGGGAGGCAAAAGCAGGTGGATCTCTGTGAGTTTCACGCCAGCCTGGTCTACAAAGTGAGTCCAGGACAGCCAAGGCTAACACAGAGAGACCCTATGAAATGCAGGTCATGTGGACTCAGGTTTGTCTGTCCAGTGAGACCCGCAGGGAGACAGCAAAATGTCTAAGGTCTAGGTTCCTGGAAGTGCAGCCAAGGATGGTGGGTGTATTTATCCCAAGCTGGTCAAGGCTTGAAGAAAAGTTTTACCTTCTAAAACCCCTAGATGGCGCTCCTTGTTAACTGTGAGTCTTTTCTCTTTCCTCTTTGGAAGCTATTGGCTCGCGCAGCCTTTGCCCCAGGCCCAGGTTATCTGCCATTGTCCAGCGGAAAGTCACAGTTGTCAGACGCAGGGAGTGACGTCAGAGATGAGTTTTGCTGGAAATAACCCTCACCTCTAGGGTATTTTAGAATGGTTTACAGTGGTGGGACTGTGACGGGTGACTTGTTGATGTGAGTGGCGTGTGCTTCTCCTTCTTCCAGGCATGACAGTATAATTCTGTGTACACAAAGGGCCTTTCATGGTTGGAGGCAAAACATTTAGATGGAATAGTCTTCGAAGAGTTTTGGAAGAGGAGGTGTGGTGAGGTGTCAGGGTCTGTAAGCAGCCCATACTCTTCAACCCCTTTTCTTTCTGGTTCAAACTTTCTTTAAACAAGACAATTCCAGGAAAAGTCATGTCCATTACAAGTATCCAATGACCCCTTATCTGATTTCCATTTTATTTGAGGTACGGGACATATTTGTGGTCTGGGTCATCAAGAACTTTCTTAATCAAACAGGCATTCAGTGGCACCATAGTTAGCTAAAATCCCGCCAATTTTTAATTATTTTTCCTTGCAGGTTTATGAGGATAGTTCATAAGTGAAAATTGTATACCTTTAAGCTGAGACATTTTATACAATGGTGTATGTATTCAATATAAAACAATGATTATAGTCAAGCTAATTAGCATACTGCCAGCCCATCAAGCTCCTATTCTTACCTACCCCGTTTACATTTATTTTATTTGTGTGTGTGTGTGCATGCGCATGCGCACACACAAGTGCGTGTTTTTGTGTGAGAGTGCGTGTGCCCATATGCCCATGTAGAGATGAGAGGGTAAATTCTACCCATCCATCATATAGTTTCTAGGGGTTGAACTCAGGTTGTCAGGTTTGGCTATCAGTGCCCTAGCCATTGAGCCATCTTGCCCACCCTTCTCCCCTCTTTTGTGATGAGAACTCTGAAGATCTATCTTTTCGGTAAATTTCGGGTAGATAATGCCAGTGGTTGACTGCTCACACCTCTGCGTGAAGGTCCTGAGAGCTTAGGTAATCAGACTTTTAATATTAGGAAGAAGAAATGATTTAGGAACAGAGAAACTTTTTGTGACAGGACAGAGAACTCATGTGGGGGCTGCTCGGGTAGGAGATTCTGGGCTTCATGAGTACTGAAGACCCTTGGGGATGCCAGACAGTGGTGAAAGGGAAACAGTGGGGGATGTTCCCTTAACAGATGATCCTGAGGGCTGCTGGTCTCCGACTTGGATGGGACATTCTTGACCCGACCCAACAGGTGAATCCTAGGAGCTAGCTCTTTGTAGAAGATGTAGTCACTGTACATCTATCTATCTATCTATCTATCTATCTATCTATCTATCTATCTATCTATC
>OU015748.1:50484351-50495223 GCA_907169655.1 Acomys percivali
GGTTCCACAAACATCTGACTTCGTTTCTTTACATTGTCAAGGAGGCGTTTAAAATCCAGCTGCCTCTTATTAACACTGTTTGGGCTGATCTCTTCCCTGCCAGCCCTGCTCTGGGCTGTGCCAGCATAAACCGCCTGGTGGAAGTGGCGGGCATGCCGAGTGACGTCAGCAGCTGCTCTGGCCTTCAGATCTCAGCCCAAGCAGCTGAGAATACAGCGCCTTGGGCCCCTTCCAGAGAGAAGAAAATACTTTGCCCCGATGCCAGGGAAGGCTAGAGAGGCTTGGGGAGGCCAGAGCGTAGAAGGACCTCCAAGGCCAAACCCAATAGTGGGACTGCCTTACGCAAAGAGGCACATCTAGGAGGTGTCCGTAGTCCTAGGGACCTTGGATTTCCTTCAACACAGGACAGGTAAAAGGGGGTGGGTCTTGGGAGTCATAGAGCCATGAGTTGGAAAACCTGTAATTGCTAGATGTGTGTCCTTGGCCGTGTTAACTAATGTGGTTGAGAAGTATCTCTTCACTGGTCTATGAGAATACGGCTACCAGCGCTGAGCCAACGCTTTGCCTGGCCGTAGTGTGGTGGGCCCAGAGAAGTGTAGAGCCGAACAAGTGTTCCATAAAGACCCATTTTCTAGAATCCCTCCCCGTGGTCTCCTTCTTCTCTTTCTGCCCCACCCTCCTTTACAACCTACAATCTCCACTCCCTTCTTTTTGTCTTCTCTCTTTTCCCTCCATCCCATCCTTTCCTCCTTGTTCCCTTCTCTCTTTTTCTCTATCTTGTACTCCTTCCTGCTCACCCTCTTTCCTTCTCTCTCTCCTCCCCTTCTCCCCTCTTTTTCCTACATGAGAAGTGAACACCTGATTATCAATAAGGAGTGGAGTAGGGAGTATGGAACCAGTAAGCAAGCCAAAGGGCTTAGGAGTCAGAGGCACCAGGCACCACGGAGGGGGGCAAAGAACAGAGAGCACACAGGGAGGAGGGTGCTTGCCTAAGTCAGTTATGCTCCATGTGGGCAGGCTTGTTCACGCTCACATCGAGGCTACTTTTCTCTGTCTTTTCTCTCCACTTTCACCCCATCCCCCACATTCTAGATTCTGATGACTAGTTCTGGCGCCACACTGTTTCAAGCAAGACCCTAAGTGAAGCCTTACAGCGGGGACTGTGAGATTTCCTTAGCACCACCATCTTAGAAACCCTCAACCCTACACTCTACACAGGGAAAGAGAAGTGATTTCTGGGAAATCTGGTCCTTGTCACAGACCACACAGAAGGCTTCCTCTATTCAAGATGTACCTTTAGCAAATGATTGTTGCCTAACTGTTAGCTACGAAGAGTGAAAACAGAATACCCAACATTATATATATATGCAATTATATATGAATGAGATAGAAAAACTGACAGATAAATGAATAGTAAAGAGTGCAATAAAATCATGAAATAAGGTGTCTTAGTTAGGATTTTTATCTCTGTGAAGAGATACCATGGCCACAGCAACTCTTATAAAGGAAAGCATTTAACCAGGACTGGCTTGGAGTTTAGAGATTTAGTTCATTATCATCATGGTGGGGAGCATGGTGGCATGGAGGCAGACATGGTGCTGGAGAAGGAGCTGAGAGTTCTATGTCTGGATCCTAAGGCAGCAGGAAGAGAGAGTGACACTGGGCCTGGCTTGAGCATTTGAAACCTTAAAGCCTACCCAGTGACACACACCAATAAGGACATACCTACTCCAATAAGGCCACACCACCTAATGGTGCCACTTCCTATGAGTCTAACTATGGGGCCATTTTTATTCAAACAACCACACAGGGGCTGTCGAGATGGAGACGATTTTAGTGGGTAGAGGTACTTTCTTTCCCTAGGCTTTTGACCTGAACTCGATCTCCAGAACCCAAGTAGATGTGGAAAGAGAGAAATCACTCCATATGTGCACTGTGGTTCTCACTCACACATCAAACCTACACATGTAAAAAGAACTAAAAACTCTCAAAATATATTGATGCTATCCATAAATTTAGAAATATACCTGCGAAACAAGAACAAGATGTTGTTTTATTATTTTTATTTTTTTGAGACTTTCATGCATGAATACTATACTGACATAATCTCTCCCTTCTCTTCCCTCCAGATCCTTGTGTGTTCTCCCCACTCCCATGTTCTCTCTCAAACTCATGGCTGCTGCTTTGTTGTTGCTGACCACCCATATACATCCATATGAATACACAAACACATCTACTGAGTTCAGTTAATGTTACTTCTGTGTATGTGTTCAAGGCTAGTCACTTGGGACTGGATAACCTTTCGGGGTTCCAGGTCTAATCACTCAGGACTAGATAACCTTTTGGGGAGCTCATTCTAGAGGAAGACTGGCATGTCAACTGCTGCTGTTATTTTACAGAACTTGTTTAGGCAGCCATATTGTTAAGCTTTCATGGGTACAGCAACCCTGCCGTATATAGAAGACACTATCTCATTGACTATTATGGTTTTTACACTTCTTCTTCCTTGGTGTTTCCACAAGCCTTAGTTATAGGGGTTGCATTGTATAGTACCCACTGGAGTTGGGCTCCCCTCAGTAAGTTATTCTCTGTGTTTTGACCAGTTGTGGCTTTCTGTAATGGCTGCTGCTAAAAGAAACTTCTTTGATGGGGATGGAATGGGATGGGATGCTGGAGCTACCCTTATTTGTGGCTATAAAGACAGATATTTAGAATGAAGTTGGGGAGTTATACTGGCTAGAAACCCCTAGGGTCGATGGTTGGCTTGGCTTACGGTGCCAAGCATGATTTTCTCCTATTGAGCTGGTCTTAAGACCAATTAGATGGCTATTGGTTATTCCTGTAAGTGCCATCACTGCACCTTTGGAGATATTTTGCCACCCTGGCCATTGCTGTGATTTGTGGTCATCACAGCTGTGGAGGACTATTGACTGCCTCCTTTTTCTGGCAGCCTGTGTAGTACCTTTCCCCATCCCCCGATTTTCTCCTTTATAGTAGCTGTTTCTATTACATCCCTCTCTAGCATTCCTCTCCCCTACTCCTTGGTCCATGGGACCTCTTTACTTTCCCGGCTTCTTATGTTACTTTAGGCTACATACTTAAATCTAAAAATTTGAAGCAAGGAGCCACAGATGAGAATGAACATGCAGCCTTTGTCTTTCTGAATATGATTACCTCACGCAGTACAATATTTTCCATTCCATGTATTTATTTGAAAATTTTGTGATTTCCTTTTTTTCTTTAAGTATGAATAATAATCAATTATATAAACACATCATATTATTTACTATCCATTCATCAGCTAAAGGGCACTTAGGTTGCTTCCGTTTCCTAGCTACCGTGAACAGAACAGTCATGAACATGTCCAGACAAATATCTGTGGAGTAGGATGTTGAGTTCTATGACAAGAAGTGGTATAGCTGGGTCATATGATAGATGATGATGATGATGATGATGATGATTATTATTAATCTTTTTGTGAGTTCTCCTTCCTGATTTCCTAGTAGCTTCACCAGCTTGCAATCCCATCAATAGTGAGCGAGGCTTCCTCTTTCCCCACATCCTCACCACCATTTATTGTTGGTTGTTGTTTTTGAATCTCAAGGTTATTTTAGTTAGTATTTTCCTAATTGCTAATGATGACAAACACTTTTTTTGTGATTTTTTTTAGGTTTGTTTATTGTTTATTGTTATCTTTAAAATGGAATATTTGTTTTTTGAGTTCTTTATATAGTTTAGATTTCTGGGTAATGAGTCTCTGTCCTTACAAAATAGGTTCCTACTCAAGAAGTCCTTTCCTAAACCTATATTTTGTAGGGTACTGGCTCTGTTTTCTCTAGAAGTATCAGTATTTCACATTTCACTTTGGTGTGTGCGCGTGCGTGCACAGGGTGGTAGGTAGCAGGTCTAGTTTCATTTTTCGGTGTGTGAATATCATTCTCCAGGCACCATTGGCTGAAGACACCGTTGCTGTCTTTTTCTCCAGTGTGTATTTTTGGCATTTTTGTCACATATCAGTCATGTGCACTCATCTTTGGGTCTACTATTTTGTGCCACTGACTTAAGCATCTAAGAACAGGCTGTTACTTAAGGAAGGACTCTGGAGCAGAAATGAGCTTTTGAAGACTAAAATGTGTCAGTAGAAACTTAAAAAGCAATTAGACAATGCTCAGGAGTGCCCCCTCCCCCACGTAATAGGACTAAAAGGCTCATTGATAAGAAATGAGGGCAGAGAAAAATAAATTGGTGAAAAAATTCACTTGTGTAAAGGAAATGTGTGCCACAAAAATTATAATCACAGTGCACCAACCTATAAAATATAGGAATATATTTATGCGTGTGATGGATACTTTAGCCAGTGATCATGGCATGGCAACCCAGAAAGGAGGAAGATAAGTTTGGGAAAGGGGCATTTGCATATCTGGTTAGGGATGAGAGGACAGAACTGAGATTTCATTTTATGTAGCAGGAAGATTAAGACAAAATTAGGGGACTGAAGAGATGGGTCAGCCGTTGAGAGAACTGACTACTCTTCCAGAGGACCTCGGTTTGATTTTCAACACCCATATGGTGGCTCACAAACATCTGCAACACCAGTTCCAGGGGAACCTAACACCCTCTTCTGGCCACCATGGGCACTGCATGCGTGTTATGTACAGACGTGCATGCAAACAAAACCTTTATGTGTAAAATTAAATGCAAATTAAAAACAGAACTAGGGGTGCACTCAGCTGGCAGAGTGCTTTCACAGAATGCACGAGGCCCTGAGTTCAGTACCCACAACTGTATGGAACAAGGCACAGAGGCTCATCAGCCCAGCACTCAGGAGGTAGAATCAGAGGGAGCTACATTCAGTTCATCCTTGGTTATATAATGACCTTGAAACCAGTTATGAACACACTAGAGACAACATAAAAAGATGCTCCTAAAAGTAACATTCGTTTTTAAAAAGAGGGAATTACAGAAAACTAGAATAACACACAAAAACCCTGCATGTGTGTTGTCACAGAGCAACTTATTAGAAATGGGTTCTGGGGTTCAAACTCAAGCTCCCCTTTCCACCAAGATACCTTCTCACTAGCCCAATTACAGAAACGTAAAAACTATTGTAAACCTTATATCTATACTTGAGTTTAGAAGCTGTGCTTATGTGTCTGATTGGGGAATTAGGAGTGCTTATTGCCCAGTAGTCTATAAGAAGCATCATTTAGAAGTGAGGTCTTAAGGACCCATGAGATGGCTTAGCAGTTCAATGCGCCTGCCACCAAGCGCAATGTCCCGAGTTCAATCTTTAGGACTCACAAAATGGAAGGAGAAAACCGATTCTCACAAACTGTCCTCTGCTTTCCACATATATAAACAAAATGTGTGCATGGAGTCCATGCACACATATATAAACAAAATAAAATGTAATTAAAAAAAATAAGTGCTATCCCTGAGACTCAGTCACTTTTTACTTTAAGGATTGGGAGAAGCTTGAAAGAAAGTACAAGCTAAGATCCAAGGAGATGGATGGAGATAGGGGGATGGGTGAATGTGGGAAGCATAGGAAAAGAGGAAGAATTCGTGCTGCACAGATGGCATCCAAAACAGAAGAGGAATGAGCTTTAAAACAACTGTCTGGGAGAAGGAAAATAGATCTAGATTGAGAAATATTTTGGTTTTGGAGACTGAGGGAGACTCATTGGAAGACATCCTTTCTTTTCAAAATCAGATGCAAAAACACCTTGTGGAGAGTAGAGGTACCTCGTTGCCAGGGAGGAGGCTCGTGGAGGTTGTAGGGTGTGGAATCTTGCTGCGGACCACAAGGAAAGAATGCTGACTGCGGACAGAATGAGGCAGGTCTCCTGAGCGGAGGCTAGACTTCAGCTCGAATCAAACACTGTGTGGTGGGAATGGCCGCTCTCCACAGCTGTGTGAGCCCTGCCCTCCATCCTGGGAACGTGGAGCATGGCTTCTTGACCTCTAGATGAACTTAGCACAAAGGCAGGATGTAGCAGAAGAGGGCGTGAGCAGAAGGTGGCAACATTCTGCTGGTCTGCCCTGGTCTAGACAAGGTAGAGATGAAATAGGGATACCAACAGCTTCGGACAAAAAGCACAAAAGGCTTGGCACTCTGGGAGATTAGAGAGTAGAGTGGATAAAAGGCAGTAGGCTGCTGCCACAGCAGGGTGTTTCCCTGGAGGAGGGCCCTGATGTCTGAAAGTCAAAGATTTTGGAAGTGAAGTGATTGTGGCATAGACAAATGATTTTGGGACTTGTGAGCTGGGAAGGGTGACTGGTGGCAGTGTATAGGGTTGGGATGAAGGGGACTGGCTACTTGGCAGTGTTTAGTGAGGGCTGTGGGATTTTCTAGGGCAGACAGGGATGTTATGAGGAGAGGTGGGGAGGAGAAGAGCCAGACAGCATGGGTGCAAAAGGGGGAGGGCTTTGCAGAGAGTGAAAAGCCACATGCCCCACCCAGCTCTCACGGAGGAGTGTGGAAAATGTGTAATGCCACTCCGGAGGACTATGGAGGGAAGCTACAATCTTGGAGGAAGGTCAGCATTAGCTCAGTCAAGTTGACAGAGGGAACTTCTTTTTAGAAAAATGGTTTTGAATCGCTCTCTCCCTCCCTCTCTTCCTTTTCTTTTACTCTCTGCTTTTTTCTTTATTTTCCTGCCGACCCAATGAGTTTAATTAGCATTGCTTACATGAACACAGGAAAGGTTTTTTTTTACAGGAGCATGGGCACCTTATCAATGGCTCGGTCTCTAAAGAAATGCCTTTTCCTTCCCCAGCAACCATTAACTGCTTATAGATCCCCCAGGAGAAATGAGGCTTCACCACAATTGTATTATAATATCATATTATCTCTTCTCCAAAGCCTCACTTCTCAGCACCATGGTTGGATTAAGTTTCTCATATCTCAATACCCCTTACAGGGGTTTAAACATCATGAGCTGCAGAGGAGACAAACATTGTTCAATGAATAGCATCTTGCCAACTCTGTTCTATAAGGAACATTAGTTCACATCTTTTTCAAGGTATAATGGTTTCCTGACTTATATCTGCTTCTAACCTTGTCCCTGTTAGAGCTGTCCTTAACTACAAGGACTACAAGGGAGACTTGTTTATAGTGCCGACGTTATCATCTCACTCACCTTTAAAAACTCTTCCAAAGTTCTGCTCTACAGGTTCAAGTTTAACTTCCTCACAGCATTAGAATCCAAGCATTGGCTTCATCAGGTCTTTCTGCATTCTCCATTAATACAGTCCAAAATCTAAGGAATGGTGCCACCCATAGTGGATGGGTCTTCCCACCCTCAGTGTAGTCAAGATAATCTACTATAGGCATGACCAGAGCCTTGTCTGCCAGCTGAGTATCTCTTGCTGATGGAGCTGTCGCCTCTGGTAGAGGCGAGGTGGGCTCTAACTCTTGAAATAAGTCTGGAAATGTCACAAGGCTTCCATACCAGTTTAGACTAGAACCAGGTTCATTATTTCAGGGAGAGGAGTAACTGGGTAGGGGCTCATTTCCAGGAAGTTTATTATCTTCTTTTGGTGGGCTCTGGTTCAGCTTATTGCAAAGCCAAGGCACTTCTCTGCAGAGGCGATGGATGTCTTTAGACCTTGGTCAGGTTTAATTATGCTTTTATAGTTTAAAAATGCTCTCTCCATGGAGTTGGGGTGGTGGAGGAAGGCTGTACTTACCAGCTAGTGAGCTGGTGTTAAGAGTAGATGGTGAGCTTCAGTGGGGTCTGGTTTTATGCATCCCAGGACTCACAGTCTCAGAATGACTCGCTCATGACTGCTAAATACCTCAGGAGACAGGAAGATGGGAAAGAAAGAGGAGGGGTAAGAAGTTGGCTTTCATGGTCACAGAAATTGAAAGGCCACATCATCTTCCCAGGGCTTGTTGGAGACCCAGGAAAATTCTTGGTGTAGTTCTGAGGCAGGGGAGTAGGGTGAAGAGTAAGGCCTTGAAGGGTTTACAGAATGCAACGGCTGTAAAATATCATTAAGAGAAACCCAGCTGGCAGAGAGGAAGACTGGAAACCCTCAGGCTGTGGCCACTGAGGACAGGCTGGAGCCCCTGATACAGGGGTGGGGGTGGGGCCACTGCAGGACACCCGAGGGCCACCTGTGACTTGCAATCAAGGTAACAACAAGTATACAGATATGCAAATCATCTCAGAGTCCCACTCCATCCTTCCCTGGAGCTCCATGCTACAGGTTGCTTCCCACTTCTTGGAAGCATGCTATTTCTTAATTAATTTCTACTGTAACTGTGTGTCTCTGCTCAATTCTTTGTACATACCGAACCTGGAGATCCTTGCAGATGCTCATTGAACTCTGAACTCGAGCGTTTTTTGATGTCAGTTGCAGACCATGTCCTCAAAACTGAGAGCCAAGAGCAGAGAAAGTCTAAGTCTCAGCCCAAGAGGAGGAGGAGGAGGAGGAGGAGGAGGAGGAGATGGATGCCTCTGTTCAAGCATTTCAGGCAGCAAGAGAGGGTCTCAATTTCTTTACTCTTTGATTCCCATCAGATTGGGATTAGATTGAATTATTACCATTAAACAGGATGGTTCAAAATTCACACTGAGTGGCCCCGCTCAGTCTACTGACTGAGATTCAAATCTGATACACAATACCCTCATAGATATACACAGGGACATAACATGTAACTAGGAGAAGGTAGACCCCATAGACCAGTTGAGCTGTGTGGGGGCAGTGCAATTTAGGAACAGAATTCACAGCTCCCTTCTCTATAGAGGGGATATTCATGGGTTTTAGGGGTGAAGTGCAAGCCTCAGAAACAAGACATCATCTCTGATATTTGAACCTTTGCCTTCTCCTGGCCTGTGGATCTCCTGGCATGCACCTATGACCTTAGCCTTAGGGCAGGATCACTTTCATTGATTCATTAGTGTTGACTCACCTTCACCCATAAAACGGAGCCCATAATAGCTAGCTTAGGTTAGGTCATGTCCTCTCAAATCATCTTTTTCACTTGGACGTGGTACCTATAATGCATTGTGGCAGTTTTTCAGAAAAGTCTTGATACTCTTTTATTTAAAATGTGTTATTGAGCACCTTCAAAAGGTAAACTTATTAACTAATTACATCGTTCTCTAATACGACTTGTTATGGTAGTAAAACCTATGTGCTTGAGGCTGGAGAAATTGCTCAGTGGTTAAGGTTGCTTGTTGCATTTTCAGAGGACCTGAGTTCAGATCCCAGCACCCACATTGGATGGCTCATAATTGACCATAACTCCAGTGCCAGGGGATTTGACACTCTTGTCTAGCCTCTACATGGCATGGACACACATTAATGAATGATGATGATGATGATGATGATGATGATGATAATAATAATAATAATAATAGTGATAATAATAAAATCATGTTCTTCCCCAAATCTTTAAACCTATGGCTCTTATGGGTTGTGAGCCACCATGTGCCTTAAACTTGTGACCAAAATCTCTAAAGCTCCTATCCCTTCCAATTTTACAGCAAGGAAGGATTTCCCCACACATCCCCTGTGCACTGCCAGGCCAAAACTGAAGCACAGACCTTGCTTCCTGTGCATGGATGTTTAAACAGGGTGAGCATTTAATTTTTCTGTTGTAATCTTTGATCATGTCTGGTTAGACATGTTTAAGGTGAAGGAAAAGTTGCAGATTAAGTTGTTTTTCAATTTGAAGAGTTAGGCCAAAATTGACACCCCATTTAATCATAAGCGCGGGCACAGACTAACTGTTGCCTGGCCCTGTTCACAGCATCCTACAAGATACTTCCTGTTTGCTCTAAGGCACAAACTGTCTGTGTTTATTATTTCTGGGCTCCTTGAAGACCTTTCCCCTATTTTCTCTTTATTCCCTCCTTTCTCTTTCATTCTTATTTATCAGAGAATTCTGAAATCCCTTCAAGCCATACAAATGTAGAGAGCATGTCACCCTTCATCTTATAAAGAAAAGCAGCTTGTGTCTTCCTCTTGGATGGACCTTCATGCTCTGGGTCTGACTAGATGCCTGGTCTTCTAAGCTGTGCAGAGAATCAAAGCCATGTGGCTGGGCTCTTGAGCCCTCTTTCAGATCCTGCATTTCCCAATGGATGACTCTGGATTGCACTGGACTGATATGGAAGACGTAATGAGCTGTGGTAATTTTCTTTTTTTGATTGTGTCAACCACTTCCTGTAGGCATGGCTGTGTGTGCTGGAGCCAGGTGTCTTTGAGGATGGTTACATCTGCACCAGGGCCTGAGAAAGAACAGGTGACTGGAAGCTGTCAGCACATTTGCAGGCATCCTGGCCAGTGCACCCTGTAAGGAGGTAGACCTGCAAGGATCACAATCCCTTTTCAGAGGAGGGCAGGCCAGTTGACAGTGTCTGTTTCTCCAGAACCTTCTGGGGGAACCACAGGCAAGCCTTCAACTGGAGTTCTGTCTCTCCGGGAATATTTCGTTATCTGATGGTCCATGGACAGATGCTGGAAGGCCTAGGTGGATTCTTTTGAAATCTGAAATTTGTGGCTTGGTCATCGGCTCAGATGTCCACTGTCTCCGTGTAGGCATAGAACAGAGTAAATGTATGTCAGAGTCTAGCAAGGCTGACTTGTTCCCGGCTTGTGAGCTTGGTAAGATGGTTCATCTGTAGAAGGGCTATGTTAGCTCCTTGTTCCGTTGCCTTTACAAAACCCTTGGCTAAAACATCTGGGGGAGGAAGGCATTGGCTTTTAATTGGACTCACCCCTTGGTGGTACAGTCTGTCATGGTGGAGACATCACAATAAGCTGGAGTGTGAAGCAGCTGGTCACGTTGAGCAACACCCAGTTGGTAGGCAGAGAGAGAGAGAGAGAGAGAGAGAGAGAGAGAGAGAGAGAGAGAGA
>OU015748.1:50495233-50536562 GCA_907169655.1 Acomys percivali
AGAGAGAGAGAGAGAGAGAGAGAGAGAGAGAGAGAGAGAGAGAGAGATGGATGTTGGTGCTCAACTCTCTTTCTCATTTATTATTGTCTATCTTGTCCAGGACTTCCACCTAGGGAAAGTCAGGCTTTCTCATGCCAATTAATCAAATCTCAAAACCCCCTCCATAGATAAGGTGAGCAAATTGTCTCCTATGTGATTCTGGGCTCTGTTAAGTTGATAATCAATATTAGTCCTTAGTAGGTCATGTGTGGACTAGAAAATAGCATTTAGCTCCAACATGCTGGGCATGTGTTTTAAGATCCTTTAAATACTTAAGACTGAAAAAAAAAAAGAATAAATACTTAAGACTGTCTTCTAGAAAACATTATTAACTCACGATAAGGCCAGAAAGATGAAAGCCTTCAGATTTTTAGGGCTCCAGGAATAGCTCGGTGGTAGTGCGTTTTCCTAGCATTTGTGAACCCACCCACTGGGGTTGGCTCCCAGGTCTTAGGACAAGTCTCTGCCTTTGGATGAGTGGAATCCTAACTGTGCAACAGTGCTGTGCTGTCACACACTGTTTGAGGCCTGAGATTGGCTGTCAACAGTTTCATTCCTGGAACCTACATTGCGAATCAGCCAGTGCTTTGTTAGGTCATTATGCTTTTGGACCAAAATGTTGTTGCGATGACTACTGCTATTTCTGGTGATATTCTTGTGATTGGTCTCTGATGTTCATCTCTCTGGTAGGAGGGAGGAGGAAGAAGTTTCTTGAATGGCTATAGTCATATAATGTGAGCACCAATCTGCTTCTACCCTGTTTGGTACCCACTATCTCACAGGTACGCCATACTCCAGGCAAGCCTGCCTCTTCCTCCAGCTCCCCATCCCTTTAATAGGTCAGCTAAAACAGCAAGCTGAACTCACTCCTGGTAAACTTACCTGGACTCATTCTCTGTAAACTCACTAAAAGGACAGGGCCAACATTCTGCAACCCTTCCCTGAGGTCAGGCTGCCTTGCCAGTTAATCTAAGTGCTTAGCAATATAAAGAAATAAACACTCAAAGTGCAACTTAGGTTACCAGAGAACGCTAATTTTGATGGATCATTAGAAAGTGTTGATAGTTGGAGGGAGCTGGTTTCTTAACAAACCCATCATCATGGAGAAGAAGATTTAAAGTAGCACTGAAGGCATCAAAAAAAGAACATGTGCTCAGGCTTACACACCCTGAGAGCTTCCTTTCTCTTTGATGTTTCTGAGTTTCTGCTTTAATCTGTAAAGAACTGGGACATTTTTACTGTGCTAACTAAAGAAAAAGCAGGAAGAAGAAAGGGAGGGAGAGATAGAGGAAAATGACAGTGTTTGGTGTTTCTACCTGGAAATGGTGGTGATAGCTCAGACACCGTCAGGGACTTTACACAGTAGAACACAGGTAGAGGAGTATTTGAATCTGTGGCTTACTTCTTTAAAAGGGTAGGGGTAGTCAACACAGCTATAGCTATACTTGAAGTTGACAATTTAATAACAACTTGTATTTATTTTCTTCAAGTTTCTCTCTCTCTCTCTGTATGTGTGTGTGTGTGTGTGTGTGTGTGTGTGTGTGTGTATTTGTGTACATGTGTGCAAGTGTCCATGAAGACTTGAAGATACCAATTTCCCTGCAACTGGAGTTACAGAAAGTTGCAAGTCTTCCTGAGGTAGCAGGACATGGTCCAGTGCTCCCTCACTCAATTCTTCCAGCTCTTCACTGTGGGGCCTTGGGAAGTGGTACAGGCTCTACCTGAGGACTCGGGCTGGAGCCTCTGCACAGTAGCTGGTTTCTGCTTGTGAGAACTCCCTATTCTTCATATCTCCATCTATCACTGAGGGAGGTAACACTGGGTGGAATGAGGCATGAGCCTTGGGCCATCTTATTGTAAACTGGAGATTTCATGATGATTTTATAGAGAAAAGGCAGCCATTTCTGAATTCCCTTTTTAGGCTGGGGATGCAGGGGGAATATTATGGAGCCTGTGCTTCCTTAGTTACATACTTTTGGCATTCCTCAATGACCAAAACATTTTTATTAGACATCTTAGCAAGTCTTCCCGAAAGTGTTTCTATACATGTGTGACACAGAGCAGACGACTGAGCCAAAGTGGAATAAGGGTACTTCAAAACAGAGATCCAAACAAGCATCATGACATGTGGTTTGCATAGTAACAACCACAGTGTACTTAAATTACATTTATTTGTGTGTATATGTTGGGTGGTGCGAACATGCTACAGCATGCATGTGGAGGGCAGAGGGTAGCACATGCCCTCCTCCTCCTACCATGTGGGTCTAGGCATCAAACTCAGGTCTTCAGGTTTGCTGAGAAGCGTCTTTTCTCACCAAGCCATCTCACTAGCCTCGGTAAGATACTTTGAAAACAATTGCTTTATTATTTTTTTCCTAAGGCAGAGAACACCTAAAAAGCATCTGCTTTTGTTTAATTAAAATGAATCCTACCACAACCTCAGTAAATTCAAGTTGGAAGTAAGAAACATGATAGGGGCAGAAGTTGAAGGCCTTAGAGTCCTGCCTGGGAGGGGCAGGTTGTCCAGCCCGTTTTCCTGTTTATGCTTTGTGTGGTCCCTGTGATGCATGGGTCAGGGAGGCTGAGCGTCCTGAGAATGTGGCATTAAGCACTTCTGAGTTCTGATTGTACAAAAGTACAGGTGTCTGTCTTTCAGTCATTCTGCCTGTCCAGGGTGAGTCCATTGGAGACCCTGTAGCCATGTTCCTGTCACCTTCACTCGTGCTGAAGGTAAGCCAACAGCAGTGTTGACAGTGGTGCCTACACACCAATTAATACCTGCTCTTATGTCAGCAGCTGGAGCTGGCCACACGTCCTTGCCCAACCACTGGCCACTATTACATGATGTCTATTTTATTAAGAAAAAAAAATTACTGCTGGAAATGTGCTTTCCAAGCTTAGTTTGAGTTATTGCATGGGGTTTACAAAATTGTATTTCTTTTCTTTGGTCTACTGTTCAAAATTTGGAGCGATTTCTGTTGGCTTGCCAAGAGTTCATTTGATTGTTATATTGACCGACAGTGTCTGACAAGAATGTTTTTTATTTTCTCCTCTTTGGATGTTTCCTATCATGGGTTGGGGCCTGCCAATGTTACCCACCCCCCCCCTTGGCCACTTATTTCGTGGTTGAGTTTGGAAGGAGAGCAGGACATCATTGTGGAAATCCATCTCTCCTTCTGGAGAGAAAGCTGCCTGCAGGAACTGGCCTGGTCTTTTTTTCTAATGTGGCGGGTGTGGGCCTGGCCTTGCTGTGATGGGCATCATCCAGACTATCCTAGACAGAGGTGTTAGGTGCAGGTTGTCTGGTCAAACTTGGGAAATTTTGGAACCCAGGATTTGGAAGCCCATTTGTTTTACCCGGGAGCCCCACTCCTGCCTGTGGCATCGGCCACTTAATGAAGGCAATCTCTTACCCATTGAAGGCTTTAATCTCAAAATGGAGGCTATCACAGGAGCGATGTTGCTTGTGGGGCTTCTTAAACCTGAACCTTGGGATTAGACCTCCCTGTGAAGAAGAAGATCTCACTGTGACTGACTTGGCGCCCTCCCTAAAGACTGAGCCCAGATCCGAAGCAGCACTTCTCCAAAGTAAACATCCCCAGGGGACTCCTAAGTTTGGTCTAGTGGAGGTTGAGGACAAGCGTTTATTTATCTATTTGGCTTCTGTAGTGTAATTTCTCCAGAGCCCAGTGATGTTTAGATAAGCAGACCCTTGATGATTAAGGGTAGGGACGTCAGATCAAAGCAGAGGCAGAGGATCCGGGCTGGGTGGAAATGAGTCAAGCAGGATGAGGGCAAGGCCTGGGACAGACACATGACACCAGGGTGGGCCTAGGTGGTGGGACAAGTCACAGGACACTCTTTGCTTGCTTGGTGAGCAAGGTAGCTATGACACAGCGGATACTGTGGGTGGCTTGACTTTGTGTTAAGGAAAGTGGTTTCTTTCACATCCCTTACATTTCCACATATTTGGGTAAAGCAAGCATAAGAAAGAAACAGAAATTCATCTTGTTAAGTGGAGGACGTTCTAACCTCTTCTGCTCTGTGTATTCACTTACCTGTCATTGTCACAACCAAGGGCCCCTGGATCACTAATATTACTAGCGTTCAGTTGCTTTGAATATATCCTTGCAATGCTTGTTGTCACAATATTTAACAACCAGCACTGGCCAATCAGAACAGAATCTGGTCCTACTTGTACTTGAATATGCAAATTACCTTTTTAATATCTCTCTTCAGGGAGCAAGGACTCTTAAATTCTGTCACTGAGATTCTCCCAATCAATCATGCTCTTCGGAGCATCAGTTCTCCCAATTTCCTTTTTTTTTCTTTCCCTTTTCCTTCTAATGCAGAACTTCTCAAGTAATAGTGTTCTAAGAACCTGTTACATGGGACCTGGAGAGCCAGGGACCTGGTTGTCAAAGCCAAGAGTCCCTTCATGCCTGGTTCCCTTCTTTTCTAAGGAGATTCATGGTGACTGAACAGGCTTCTGACTGCCTTTCCATTCTGTGATTTGCTCCAAGGTTGATACGTGGCATTTTGAGGTTGTCAGTTACCATCCTTGTACATGTGGTGAAGTTTGCTGATAAGAAACTTTTCCTCAGCCATGGTGGGGTGCACAGGCACAGGCTGTGGTGTCACTGTCTTGTGTGGAGAGTGGCTCTTTCCTTCTTTGAGGCTTTACAGGTGGAACAAAGAATGAGAAAAGTCAGCCCGTTTTCCTTCCCTTCCTGGAAGGTGGAAATGAGGCAAAATTTTTGTCCAGAACAGAAAGGCAGGTTTGGATTACCTTCTCTTAGGCCAGCTTCACCAGCCTCCAAAGAATGTCAGGGTTCTTCAGTGGACAACTCACCAGGGCTGGAGAAGCCAGCTGCTGTGGCCTCAAGTCAAGGTCTGTATTTAAAGCAGGTTTGGGGTCTTATGGCCCTTGCTGGCTGGTGACTTTGCTTGTGGCCATAAATATGCTCTCAGGTGTAGGGGGAATGCATCTGAATCTCTTCCCCAGTCCGAGGACACATCTCAGACAAGACCTCTGCAGATTTGATGGAGCTACATCAGACATTGTTTCAGTTTTCCAGAAGCTACATCTTTGCTTCAAAAATATTAGTGTTCATTTGTTGGACAAAGTGATGGCTCTCCCACCCTGCTTCCTGCATGTATGTATTTCTGTGGGTCACATGTGTGCAGTGCCAGCAGAGGTCAGAAGAGGACATCAGATCCTCTGGAACTAGAGTTGCAGATGGCTTTGAGCTCCCGGGAACCCAACCTGGATCTTCTACAAGAGAGCAAATGCTCTTAACCACAGAGCCATCATAACCACTGCTAAGTGGTTATAAGAGAGTATCTTATAATGACATTTTATTCTATTCTCTCATGTACTTGACTGTATTTTAGCCTCTGTTATCATCCCCCCACCTCCATTTCCTTACATACTAGTTCTTTTCCTGTTCTGCAACAGTCACCCTTCCACATTGATGGTGTGTATGTATGTAAAATCAAGGACTAACTATGAGAGAAAGCATGATCATGAGATATCTGTCTTTTTGAGTTTGATGCATTTTAGTTAATGTGATGGTTTCCAGCTCCACCCATTTCCTAGTGAACAATATAATTTCATTCTCCTGTATAGCAGAGTCAAATGCCATCACACACACACACACACACACACACACACACGTCTAATAGTGACACATTTCACATTTTCTTTTCCCATTCATCTGTGGACAGGCTCCTGGGCTGATTCTATAACTTGGCTATTATATGATGGCCTTTTCTATGCTGTCAGTGGCTACCAGTGTTTTCTAAGGGCTAGGAAAAACCTTAGGATTGCTCTTGATTTTGGCATAACTGAAGGGAACCACCTTGCATAAGATGAGAAGAAAAAAAAACATACAAAGCAATGAAAGACTGGATCATTCAAACTGCCTGTGCTGCTGGAACTCAGAACGGTTTTCCAGGCATGAGAGGTGCTAGGTATGGTTTCTATGAGAAAATGGACATGAGCGTCCCCCTTGAAGAATCTGTGAGCACAGAGTAAATGGACTGTGGTGGGAGGGTAAGGCATTAGGGATGGGAGGAGTAGGGGATGCTGGGAGATGGGGGTGATGGGGGTGAGGGAGGTAGGTTAGGAGCTAGCCTGCCAACAGCCAGGGATCTGTTGGGGGCCTCCAGGGAGCAGGCTGAGAAGCTGAAGCTGAACAGAAAACAGGAAGCCGGGAGGAGTGTATGGGGTCCATGGGGGCAGTGGCGTGTTTAAAGAAGGCTTCTGGGGTTTGGTGAATATTGTGTGACCTAAGGTTTCAGTGAAGCTAACAGTTTAGCAGTACCTTGCTAAGCTTGCCGAGGAAGGCTTTCTGCCGGATGGACTGTCTTTTACTGGGGCAGCCATGATGAAGATCACAGGAATGCTGTTTTTTTTTTTTTTTTTTTTTAAGAGTTTCCCCATATATAGGCTCTGAACAATCTGAGAGCAGTGGCCATCAGTGTTGGCTCATGTTAAGAGTGAGTGGCTGTAGGGGGAGGTACTTGGGCCATGGACATTAAGAAGTGATGTTTTAAAATTTTTAAACCAGGAATTGAATCTTTAAATTTTTTGGATTTATTTGTGTATGTGTGTGTGTGTGTGTGTGTGTGTGTGTGTGTGTGTGTGTGTGTGTGTTTTCATGTGCCACCATGCACGTGTGGAAGTCAGAGGACAACTTCCAGGTACCAGTTGTCCTTTTCTACTCTGTGGGTCCAGGAGATGAAACTCAGGTCATCAGGCTTGGTGACAGCCACCTTCACCCATTGAGCCATCTCACCTGCTTGAAGAAGTGAGTTTTAGTATATCCTTATCTTTTTTCCTTTCATCACCATGGACATATTCATACATTTTTTTTTACTAGTAGCACAGTTATACTGAAGATGTCTGACTGGAAAATCTCATTCATATTTAGTTCTTAGTGATGCTTTCCTCATTGTGTAGCTGAAAGTAGACAATGAGGGGGAAAAAAGGGAGAAAAAAAACCCCACTGTTCTTTTATCCCTTGGTTGTTAGCCCCTGTTTTTAATCTTGCCAACAGATCTCCTGAATTCATAGCCTTTTGGGTTGAATGAGAACTGGGAAGGATGACAGAGATAGAAAGGGAAAAGACTATTCCAGAGTGGTGGTGCAGTGAGCATCGTCCACAGCTAATGGCTAAGCAGGTGACGACAGGTCCACAGGACACCTGATGTCCTGGGAGGCTTTGGTTCAGTTGAGGAAGTCTTCCATGGCCTCAACGTCTTATCCCTGAGTGAGAGGCTAACTTCTTGTTTTGTGTTTGCTGCGAGGCAGCTGGGGGGAAAACCTACCTCTCTGGAATGCTCTTTGTTGGAGAGAATTATTCCTCAGGTGAGGAGAAGTACTCCTTCGCTTGGTAGAGGCCTGTGGGTGAGATCACATGCTACCTATTTGCATCAGTTTCAGGGACACAATGCATTACTTACAGCCCTGCCCTTGTGCCATGCCTTCTGCAGATCACCAGAGTCCAGATTTGTGAGCATTTGGTCAGCAGAGGGGACTATTTTCTCTCAAGTGGGCCTTTCCTTCCACGCCTTCCGCTGCTGAAGTGGATGCCTGTGCACGCCATCTGATCTCTCTGGCTACTTCCTGCAAAGATCAGTGTCTTTCATGGGGGTAGGAGCTATTGGGGCACCTCACAGGCCTCTAGCTCTAAGGCCTGCAAGAGCTTCCTGACATTTGTCACAAGTGAAACATCTGGCATCTGGTCACTATGAGTAAAAAATCTCTCCACTATATGGCCCTTAGCAATTTGAGTAATCCAGGAGGAGGGCTGGCCTTAGGCTGGTCCTTCTGCTCACAGTGTCTCTGAGTACCTACTAATGGTCTCTTGTCTGGAGCAGGATGTGACTTGGGGTCTCCATTATCTTGGCTTTGGTTTCTTTTACTTCCTTAATCATTTCCTGAGAGTTGTCTCCCTGACACGAGAAATACTGGCTTCCATTTACGCCACCTGCAAACTTAAGTCTCAGGGGTCTAATATTCTCATCAGGGGACGTCAACCTGGTAAGCCCCTACCAGCAACCCATGTTCTATGCTTTAGTATGGTTTGCACATGACCCTCAACTTTTCACGTACTGGGATCTTCATCTTCGCTCTCATGGTATTGAGAAGGAGTGGTGTCTTAAGAGGTTGGGGCCTATGTGGGAAGTTATATGGTCACAGTCATGGTCATGGTCATGATCATGATCATGGTCATGGTTATGGTCATGGTCATGGTCATGGTCATGGTCATGGTCATGATCATGGTCATGGTTATGGTCATGGTCATGACTTCCTTGTGAAAGGATTAATGCTGGGCTTGGGATGAGGTTATGTCTGCAACAGTAGACCTGGTGAGGCTGGCCTCTCCCAACTCCTTTGCTTCCTTTTGTGTTTTATGACCTTTCTCTTTTTCCATTTGTGTGTGTGTGTGTGCATGTGTGTATTTGCATGTATGTGGGCACATGTGTTTACAATGACCTGTGTATGTGAGTGCACTTGCATGCAGAGGCTCAAGAGTTATCTATCATTGCTCTTCAACCTTATTCAACGAGACAGGGTCTCTCAATCAAGCCCAGATCTTGCTGATGTGGTTAGTCTTGCCAGCCAACTTGCTCTGGGCATCCTCTTTCTTTTCCTTCCGGGACTGGGATGACAGGTGGGTTACCACACTTACCTGGCATGCACATGAGTTCTGATGCTCTAAACGCTGTTCCTCGGGCTTGTGCAGCATGTTCTTAGTCACTAAGCCATCTCATCAGCCCTATGTGATGTCGGTGGCTTCTTTCTTACATGTTGTCCCACAGTGTGATGCTGTCCTCCAGGAAGCCCACACAAAAGCTAATGTCAGCACTACGCTCTTGGACCCTAGAATTATGACTTAAATAGCCTTTGCTTTGTTGAGTACTGAGCTTCAGGTGTTTTGTTATAGCAAAATGGATGAAGACTGTAGGAGAATGCCTAGAAAATGGTAGCAGCATTTATATCTGGAACCAAAACATCCAAGGTCAAGGTCAAATTGTATTTTGACTCAGTACCCATGAGCATTAGCTAAGCCTGGAAAGCCACACAGACCTTTGGGAGCTTCTGTTTTTCTCATTTTAAAATGAGAATGGTAATTCTTTTCTCCTTAGGTTTTCTGTAAAGATCAAAGGAAATGTTGACTGTTTGAAGCAGTACTTTCAACCCCCACCCCCCAAGAAAAAAATTCAATGTAGGTTTATTTCCCTCCCTGCACAGTGAGGGGTAGCTTTTGGCAAAAAGATTGCTGACTCATCAGAGGCCAGCATGATAATGATTCTAGGATCTGGCTAGTGCCCCCAGCATATAACTGGGTCAGCTTGGTTGCCCCTGAACCCATGAGAATTAGGTTCTGTTGGACAGCAGGCGTCTGAGCCACTGAGAGGGAAGTGAATGAAGGAGTTCGGCTTGAAACACATCTGAAGGTGGATGGATTAGTGCTTTAGTGCTGAGTCCTGTCCTCTCCCTGCAGGCTGGCTCTATTCATTTGCAAAACTTTCCTTAGGGGTCAGTGAGGTGGCTTAGTTCTGTCTCTGCCATGTAGACAGCAGGTGGTGAGTGAACTGTGTAGATGCCAGTGTGGAAAGGCCAAGAGTGGCTTGTAAGAAGGAAATGCCCCATGTATTCTTGGGCACTCCCCATACCTGCATTTAATCCCATTTCTGAGAAAGGTAAAGTTACTTCACTCTCAGAAAGTACCAGACAGGAGCCATTGCCTGGGTTGGCTCAAGCCTATGTCCCAGCTGGCATTTCGTTTAGGCTTTGATTAGGCCAAAATCTACTCTATAGAGGTCCCTTTCCTTCCTTCCGTGTTCAAGGGGACATGAAATCCATTTGAGGGCTATTAACACTCATTCATCATGGACCGTGTGGCAGAGATTTGTATCCAAGAGCTATTTCCTGCCCAGGGGTGAGGTCCACCCTGGAGAGCAGTTTACTTTTTTGCCCTTGCTGCTCTCTGTGACCTGGATGACCACCTGTCCTTTCTGTACCCAGATTTTCGGCCTTAAAACACGATGTCCTTTCCATCTTAAAACTCCAAGCCAAGCAAAACCCCCCTAACCACTCATCTTCCAAGCAGGGAAAAAAAAAAGCCCTTTGAAAAGAGGAAATTGCCTTTTATTAGGTGTAAAAACCAACAAAAAAGCACCCAACATCTCCAAAGACCCAAGACTTGCCATGAACTGCTGACCCCATTCTATTAGGTTGGCAAAGGGCCTCCCCAAGACACCAACCAAGCAAAATTAGGAGTTGACTTATGCCACAAATAGCCTTGCCCTAGAGATGTTTCCACATCCTCGGGAGGGTGCCAGTATTGCCTTAGGGGCATGTCCTTAGTGAAGGACTTTCATTTATAGACTCATCAAATATGATGCTAGGAACCTTGAAGAAGAGGAGCATAGTCATACGCGTTGAGAAATGAGGGAAAATTCATCTCAGAAAAGCAGCCACTTGCCCATGTTATGTAGGTCAATGGGAGATTTGGGATTGGTACCTGATTCTTGACAGCAGTGGTCTTTCTACCATGTTCCTGGAGGACAGCTTTTCCTAGCTCCTGCTGTGGTGTTGGAAGTTGCCTATCAGGAGAGCAGAGGCGACTTTAGGGTTCACACAGGTTTGTTCTTAGGAAAGACTGCTATTTAAGGGTGGCTATTCCTGGTGCTAGCCGTTGTACTAATCACCAAATCTCCTGTGCGCTTCTCAGCAAGTTGGGGGTTCATACAACAGCCAGAGCTGGCTAATGGACTCCCAGCAGAAATGAAGAAGAGGAAAACAAAGCTTTGTTGTGTTAGGACATTGAGCCCTTGGGAATGTTTTTCTTAGTGTGGCATAAGCCAGCTCGTTTGGGTCTCTGCACCAGCCAGTTTGCAGTGTCACCCCAGAAAAGCTTGAAGTGCTTGAAGGCAGCATGATATCCTACCCAAGGGGTGATGTTTCTCTCTCATCTGAGAGGCAGGGTAGTTAGACCTGAGGCAGTCTTTGCTTTCTGCACCCTTGGGAGTCTGGCTGTGAGGATGTGTCCATGGGAGACTGCTGCACGACCTTGAACAGTAGATTTGACCTCTTGTGCCTTAACTCTTCATCTACAGCTTGGACGAAATAATAATGACTCCACCTTTGACTTGTGGTGTTTAGATAGCGTGCCCATGGAAAGCCTTAATTTCTGTGCCTCGTACAGAATGAAACTTCAATACAAAGTGAGCCTTGAGCTCCTACAACTCTATAAAAGACATTATACCAGGCACTTAAGATGGAGGAGCAACCTTGACCAGAACCTTCAAGACATTTGCCACCTCTTATGTGACTGTAACTTAGTTGCATGGGCATAAAAAAATAAATGGCAGTTTATAAGCAGGGAAAATATGTGCCCCTTGTGCACCATACTTGGGAGTACCACTCTAGGGAACCCCAAGTTCCAGCATTTTCACCCCAGCTCCTGGAGCCTTCTGGGTGGTGTTGGAGGGGTCTTCTCAGAGAAACAGATTTGATTCTGGCATTTGCACTTCGAAAGAGACTGCTGTTTTGACCCTCGGCTGTGTGACAGCCAGTGTGAGTAGAAGGTTTTAGCATACCTTAGGGCCATGGGTTGAAATTAATGAGCACTCTTCCTTGGGAAGAGAACACATCTTACAAGGGAAAAATAATAAAACACTACATAAAAGTCTGGTTCCAAATAAATGGATCACATACTTTGGCTCCACTAACTGCCTAGAGAAATATTTATTTATTAAGAAAAAAATCAAGTGTTCTACTACTGTGAGCTGGCACTGACTGGAGAGAGCGGGCACAGGGAGGCAGGCAGGCCTAGGATGGCCGCAGAGTGTCACTCATCTGTTGTTTGGAGTTGGCTTTTTTTTTGGTCTAGCTTTGTTTTAGTTTCCTACTTCCACGGAGGGACTCTTAGGAATTCTTACAGAAAAGAAGGAGAAAGTATTACGAGAAGTGTCCTAGATTTTGAATTCTGGAGCCAAGATTAAGACTTGTATAATTTCTTCTTTGTTTTCGCTCAATTTAGTCACCATTTAAAAGAAGTAGTTTGAATGGGGAGCGAATCCTCTGTTCTTTTTCATGTGGGTTAAGTTTTGACAATGTGGTTTTATTTTGAGACAGGATGGTGTTACAGCATCCAGCTGACCCTCAACGTGTGACTCTCCTGCCCCCACCTCTGCAGTGCTAGGATTACTTGTCCCACCAGCTGAGAGATTAAAGATATTGTTTTATTATTTTTTAATTTCATGTACGCATGTTTGATACTCTGGTGCCTGAGGAGGTCAGGGTCTTCAGATCCCCTTAGGACTGAAGTTGCAGGTTGTTGTAGGCAGTGCAACATGGGTGCTGGGAACCAAAAGCTGGGTTCTCTGGAAGAACAGCCAGTGTTCTTAACCTCTGAGCCACCTCTCCAGCCTCCTGGGGGAACTCTATTTTTGAAGAGAAAGCATGGGCTGGGAAGTCCACTGCTCTCCACTCTAAAGCTCATTCTTGTCACCTTAGCATTTGGTTGTAGTGTTAACAGAATGACTGGTAGCACTCACTGCCCACAGGCTGATCTTAGCTTCAAGGTTCCGGCTTCAGTTTCTTCTTGTGAATTTTTTTGTTTAGATTAAAACAAGTATTATCCTTTAAATAAATTGCTAGACAATATGTCTGAGATGGGAAAGGTAGCTTAATAATTGGCTAACAGCACTCTGTACTTTTCTGGGGGTGCTTTGACTTGAATTCCCAAATCTCTCTGAGGCATGCTGAGTAGAAGTTTTAATCCTGTCTTCAGAAAGACATGAAGAAGGCAGAGCCTCAGAACATAGGAAAACTACCAAAAAACCAGGACCCAAACTGTATGCAATGTAGGACCCAAACCGTATGCAATGTAGGACCCAAGCCATATGTAATACAGGACCCAAACTTTATGCAATGTAGGACCCAAACCTTATGCAATGCTCCCGAGTATATAAGGCCACAAACAGCTATCCAGAACCTTGAGAGACCCATGGCTGATTTTGACATCTGCTACCTAGTGGTGTCACAGATCACTCCTTGTTGCCAGACCTGCACTCTTAGGTGGGGACCAACATGGCTAGATGACTGTCCAGGACGATTCCAGGCCTCCATGCTCCTTTCTTCCCTGTAAAGAAGATGCCAGGGCTTTGCATGTAGAGACAGGCAGTATTATCACGGGGAGTCTGGCAGTGACTGCTGTCACGTATACAGCTGCGCAGCGTCTGCCTTCTCAGGTCTTCTGAGGGTCCTGAGCTTGCCTGTGGCCAGCAGGCTGCATAGTCCTGCCAGAAGAAGGAGGGCAAGAACTCAGCCTTTGTGTGCCGCTTCTCCCCTGACTCTACCACGCCGGAGCTGGGTGGGTCAAAGATACCAGTAGGAGAATGTATTGTTTGGAAAGAGGGAAAGGAGAATGTGTTGACTTGGCTGGGAGACCCAAATAACAAAAAGGCTAAGTTTGCTGGGAGGAAACTCAGAGTAGAACCAACAACACTCATGATCATCATCTTCCTGTAGGGGCAGCAGACACCGTGCGATTTAATTTTGGTCTCCTTAGTGGACGCTAACGATTATCCTGTTGACAGAAGGTTTTCTTTCCTGCGTCTGCTTGGGCCTTTGGAAAATATTGAGATAGAACAACAAAGGGCAAGGCCCTTGAAAAGAAGATTGCCTACTATAGAGTTTTCATTAATTCCTTGAGAATTTCATACACTCTTATTCATTCCCCTCCTCCAACATTCCTCAGATCTACCCATGCTTCTCTACCCATGCAACTTTGCGGCCCTCCCCCCCAAAAAAACACCCATCATTGAGGTGTTTGTGTTGGCCTGCTTTTAACAAAGAGCTGTTGCCAAGTAAAATGGTTTAATGAAAGTATCCCCAATGACGTCATTAGAAGGGCTTGTTTGTCTATTTTGTGTAGTCTACTAGAGTCAGTGTGGGAAGGATAACGCTGTTCAGGTAAGGCTAGTGAGAGATGCTAGAATACATGCAAAAGCTAGCTCTTTCATATCACTGTGACAAAGTACTTACAGTAGCTAACTTACAAAGCAGTGCTTTTTCCCCCGTTGGTCCAGACTTAGAAGTTCAAAGGCATGCTGTTGTGGTGAGGGAGGCATATGACAGTCTACCATCATGGAAATGCACAAAGGAACAAAATGGTCACCTCTCAAGCCAAAAAGATCGACAAAGACAAGCGAGATTTCACAATTCCTTTCAAGGACACTCCTCTGCACCCCCAGTGACGTAAGCACCCCCTTGAAAGGTTCACAATATCTCCCAATAACGCCACCCCAAGACCAAACCTTTAAATGGAGACCTTTGAGCACACAGCCATCTTCAAAATCTGCAGCAGAGTCTCAGGGTCCCTGATAGGAATCCTGGCCATGGCTGCACCTGCTGTTTATGGCCTCATTGCTGTGTGAACTTGGATACCATCTCACCTCCAAGCATGAGCTTACCTTACTGTAAAAGGAAGGCATTGGAGAAACACTGTTGGATTTCTGGAAAACCTTTTATTTCAATGCAAGCTCTTTGAGGCTGCTCTGATCATTCACAGACATTTCTGGCCCTGGTCCATAGGAATTCCCCTCTTGAGCTAAGCTTATTACCTCTAAGAACAAGGGAACCCATGCCATTCTTCCTGGGCAGGTTTGAAATGGTGTAGGAGCGCCTTCTGTGCATAAAATGGCTGTGTAAAATGAAGAAAGTGCGATGGGCCCTAGGGTTCATCATTCTTCGCCTCCTGATTGAGTGGAGTGTGATGCAGCAGTTCTCAACCTGTGGGTCACAACCCCTTTGGGGTCAAACCACCATTTGTAGTTGCCTAAGATGATCAGAAAACACATGATGATTCATAACAGTGGCAATATTTACAGTGATGAAGTAGCAACAAAAGTAATTTTATGGTCGGGGGTCACCGCAACATGACGAACTGTATTCAAGGGTCAATCATTAGCAAGCCTGAGATCCACTGGTGTGATCAGTTGCTTCATGTTTCTGCCATTGTGACTTCCCTGACATGATGGATTGTACCCTAGGATCATGGGACAGAATAAGCCCTTTCTCTGTTGAGTTGCTTCTGTCAAGGGACTTCATCACAATCACCATCAAAGAAATCAAGACACACCTCATCAATATTTCCATGATTCTAAATTCATTCAAGTGGGCAGTGAAGATTAAACTGCATCCTAATCGACCATTCAGTCCACACTCATTTTCCTGTTTTTCTCTATTAAAGCCCTTCCTGCATCAGCTTGTGTATAGCTTTGCATTCTGCTTTGCTGAACTTCGTACGCAGTGTGAGCTACTGGAGGGAAGGTGGCTAGAGATGGATCTTTCTCTAGAATTCTTCTTCTTTTTTTTTTTTTTTCCAATTTGCTGATCGGTAACTGTTTATTAACTGACCAGATTACAAAAATACCATGGGCAACACCTTAGTTCATCCATCTAATAAGGCTGTTTATCTGGTCTTCCTTGTTGCTCGAATCTCCATCTTCCACAAAGTGAGTTGTCTTTTCCTTCATTTTCCCCTTTGGAGAAGACAGTTTGAGGGGCCACAGGAAGTTAGATCCTCCATGCAGATGAAGCCAAATTTACCAAGAGATCGAGCAATCAAAGATTTATCTGTCAAGGCAATTTGCTTCTTATTGGTTTTGCCATAGCCTCGCTTGTAGATGAGCTCATTTACAGACTCCAACTTGAGGTACCCCCACACAATGTACTGCTCCACAATCCTCAGCATGTTAATTGAAGCCTTGTTGAGCTTAACAAAGGAGCCATTGAGAATTTGTCAAAGACGAAGAAGCTGCAATACTTTGCGGACCTTTGGGCTTGCACCATTGATAACTTGGGTTCTGACGACAAACACCAATTTTGGTTCTGCAGGCACGTAGAAGTTTCCAGCTTTCTTTGCCACCCTAGCCATGCAAATATCAGTCCAGTACATCCACATGCACTCCTTGTGATAGTGGTTGGCCTTGTCATAGACGAGTGTCCTCCTGACCTTTCGAGGGTCTTCAGGGCAAACTTCTTCCGAAGGTGCTTCATCTTCCACTCTGTGAAATTCCTTGGCTTTTTCTTAAGGGTTTCTGGCATAACAGGAACCTTCTTTTTCTTCTCTGGTACAGCCTCCATGCTTCGAGCTGGAAGAAGAGAGGACTCACTCTAACATTATCCTTACATGTTAGGAGTGATTTATTTCAGAGGGAGAAATATCCAGGGTGCCCATGCTCTCGGGGGTTGCTGACCTGGGAACCAGACTGAAGGTGGAAATGCGAAGAGGCTTCTGGGGCTAGATGAAGGCAGGATGGCAGGTAGAGGACGCTGGATGGAGATGTGTATGCCATCATCATTCAAAAGGCAAGGCCCTCGGTGCCTGAAGGGCAACCTGGATGGGCTTGCCGTTCCTGGTAACTACAGTCCACGCCCTTCGCTACACGTTCATTCATTATACTCCTCTCTGTCTTCAAGGAGGGCATTAATGTTTATATAATTAAAATTACCAATTAAAAAAGACCAGGGCTTTCCTACATACTGTCATTCACCATGTGGCACATGGTTAAGTATTAATATTTTTTTTTGTCCTGAGCTTGTCGGTCTGTGCTGTCCAATAGGATAGCTGCTAGCAATAGGTGAGGGTTTAAATTTAACCAAATTAAGATAAAGTTACAGTTTCAAAAATCTGGTTTCCTAGTCGCACATGAACTGAATCTCAAACACTTAGTAACTAATGGCTGCCCTATGCACAATTCAGATAAACAAAACACAATCTTTGCATAAAGTTTGACTGGAGAATATCTGTCTACACTGTCTGACTTAAAAGCCTGACCACTCGCTATGTGTTCTTGGATTTAATTACTTAGTATTTCAGTGTTTCATATCCATCAATTATAAAATAAGACTGCCATCATCACCACCTGGTGGAATTGTCAGGTTCAGATAAGATAATTATGGTGGTTAGTTTTAATAGTCAATGTTATACAATCTAGAGTCACCTAGAGTTTTATTCAGTGAGGGACTGCTGGATCAGGCTGGCCTGTTGGCATGTCTGTGTGGGAAGACCCAGCCCACTGTGGGCAGCACCATCCTGTGAGTTTGGGTCTTGAAGTGTCTATAGAGTGGAGAACGAGCTAAGTGGTGAGCTCTTGACTGTGGGTGTGATGTGACTGTCTTAAGCTCCTGGTCAGCTATGATGATCTCTGCCCTGGGGCTGTGAGCTCGAACAAACCCTTTGCCTGTTAAGTTGCTCTTTGTCAGAATATTCACATCACAGCAACAGACCTGAAACCAGGACAATAGTTCATCCAAAATGAGTCCTGTGGGAAATCACCCATCTTGAATCCCTTCTTCTACTACCAACGCTGACTCTGGTAACGAGAATTAGGTACCTCTCCTCAGATACTCCTGAAAAGCAGGAGCAGAGATGAGAGGAAGCTGGGTCATTTTACCGTACAGCTCTACTGGGTCAAGGTCCTATGAGTACGTGTGGTGACTTGGATCCAATGTTGACCAACAGGACATTATGCTTTGCTTACCTTTTCTGAAAGAACAGAAACTTCCCTCATTGTGGGCTCCCAGCCAAGGGTGAACACGTATTGACCTTCTCCAATTCCCTACCCCCCTCCCGTTTTTTTCCCACACTGAAAGCACAGTTCCTTTTAAAAGGAAGTTTGTTTTCCCTGTCCTGGAAATGTCAGCCTCCCAAGAGGGCCGAAGGGTGGATGGGTCTCAGTCAAATGTCTCTTCCTCTGATGCAGTGGGCGTGCCCCCTGCTCTGGTGGATGACATCAGCTGAGCTTAGGCCTGACTCGCAGAGCACTGTGAGAACTGACTTCCAGGGCAGCGGTGTGGGGGAGGCAGAGGAAATGGCCCTGGCATGTGAATGACTTCCTGACTTGACTCAGTTTCAATTGTGATCAGGCTTTCCTTGAGCATCTGTGCGTTGCTTTGGAACTCCTTGAATTGATTCTTCTCAGCTTTATGGTGAATTTGAATGTTGTAAGTCTGCCCCGGGTTTCCTCAGGTCACTCTGCATAAGGACCAGGAGAGCTAGCTTGCTCCAAGAGGAAGCCAGAGGGCTATAGGGTACTCTAACATGTCCAGATACTGGTCTCTGAGTTGTAAACTTATTTTCTGCTGAAAGGAGCTGGTTGATTTCAATTCCTGGAACTCACTCATGGGAGCTAGAAGGCACTATCTGGGAGCTGCAGGAGCCCCATGCAGTTTTAAGAGTTAATACTGATCTGCTCCAAGAAGCGGAGAGGTGTCAGCTGTTCCCACAGCCTCAGCCATCTAGTCTCCCTTGTAATTATAACTTATTGTTCCACTGACTTCCTTTTCCAATGGACAGAGTCTCAAGGGTGGACATGTCTTAGGGCAGGGCTTCCAGCGACAACCCTAGATGGTGTTCAAACACGTGCACTGGGATTTTCCCAGAGCTCCGGAGTCTCTCCTTGGCAGTTGTTAAAGAGCCAAGCCCAGCCAAGCCAAAGTGTGAGCTGTCTACCACAAGGGCTCTTTCCCTTATGAAGTACAGTAGCTGAGCCCCCACCCATCACCTGGGACCCCCCAAGGCTCTCTCCTAATTTATGGTACATGTAGAGTTGACTTCTGACACCCTGTGTGTTAGGTATATTTCTTTGTACACACTGACTTTTTTATTTTTTATTTTTTGATAACTGACATAATTTCAAGATTTGAGCAAATCTGGCACAAAGTATAGAAGACCTCTTTTAGTAGCTTCACCAGCTAGTGACTATTTCCTCCATTTGGGTTTTCCCCCAATTAAAAAATAGGGTAAAATAGGTGTAACATAAAACTAACCATCTTAACTGTGTTCAAGTTCATAGTTCATCAGTATCAAATGCATCATGGAGTCTCACTGCTGTCTATCTCTACAGAGTTCCACTTTTGGAAAACTAAAACTGAGCCCACTAAACAATGACTCCCTATTTTCTCCCTTGTTCAGTCCCCTTTCCATCACTGCCATTATGATGTTGACTACAACCTCATTTGCTTATTTGTTCTATTGTCTCTCTGTCTCTTCGCCAATGCACACACTTGTTAAACTGTGGAGGGTGCACTTCCCAAGAGTAATGATAGTCCCTTACACAAACACAGGTCAGGTGTGTGTGTGTGTGTGTGTGTGTGTGTGTGCGCGCGCCTCCTACATACCTGAGGTGCACTTTATAAGAGTAAAGATGCTCTCTTATACAATTACAGTTCAGCTACTGGGGAGAGATGGGCAAATCCAGGTGCTTGTGGCAGCCAGAAGAGGGCATCAGATCCCCACTAGAGCTGGAGTTACAGGTAGTTGTGAGCTGCCAGATGTGCATCCTGGGAACGAAGCTCAAGTCCTCTGCAAAAGCAGTATACATTCTTAGGTGCCAAACAATCTCTTCAGCCCCCAAGGGATCAATTTCACAACAATAGTATCTTTTTGTTAATTCTTTGAGAATGTCATACAGTGCGATCTTGAAAAGGATTAGAAGGTGTGGCCTTGTTGCAGGGGGTGTGTCACTGGGTGGACCTTGAGGGTTCACAAGCTCAAACCATCCCCCGTTAGCTCTTCTTTTCTATCTTGTTCTTGTTGGCTCAAGGTGTGAGGTCATAGCTGCTGCCCCAGTGCCATCCTGCCTACTGCCATGCTTCCTGCCGTGGCGGTGATGGACTCACCCTATAAGTAAGTCACCATTGCAACACTCTTTTCTGTAAGTTGCCTTGGTCATGAAGCCTCTTCCTAGCAAGAGCAAAGTTACTAAGACAGAGCCCATTGGCCAAATGTTCACAATTGCCCATTATTTCTTTCCTGAAGCAGGTTTTTGTGCAAAATCCAAGCCGAACAAATCCTAACACATAGTTAAATGTAATTCAGCATGATGTTTAGGGCTGTACCCAAATGAGAAAAAGTACAAGGAACAATTTCTCTTCTATTTTTTTTTGGAAATAATACATAAGTATAAAAAGTAAGAAAATGTCAATGAATGATTTAAAAAGAGCACATTGATTGGTTAAATCTCAGTCTTCTGGAGACATAATTTTAAACACGTTTGAAATAGCCACCATAAAATTATAAATCCAGTATTAACATAATTGTTCAAGCCTTATTTTTAGGCTGTATCAATTTTCTGGCTAATTGTAAAGATCTTGAGACAGTTGCTGGTACATTTGTGGTTGGATTTGATTTTTCATTACTTTCCTCAAGCGTAGCATGGAGCAAGGAATTACTCTTTGTTTTAGAAGATGGAGCTTTGAATTTCAGAAGCATAGGAAGCTTGCTCCAACTCTCACTCATAATCTGCATTCGAAAGATTCATAGAAGACTGTGTCCTGGTTATTTTTATAAGCCCATCCTTCTCAGCCAAAGTGCCAGGCACATGCTGGGTCGTTCTTATGCACTGTAAGATGAAGAGCAATATGCTGCTTTGGCTTAGGGATATGAACATGGATTTATTTCTTAGGGTGGGAGGCAAGAGCCTTAGATACTTCATCTTCACTTTTATCATGACCTTGACATTGACCATCATCTTCACCTTCACCGCCATCTTTACCTTCACCACCATCTGTTCCATCAGCTCTTCACTTTTACTTTCCATTCACTTTTCCCCCTTAGTTTCATCTCCATTTTTTTTTAATGAGAAAGATTGCAGTGGAAGTCTAGATATATTTTTATTTATTTTTTTTGATACTCTTCCATTATTTGGTGAGAGTGTGAAGAAGGGACAAATATCTGGAAGGTGGTAAGTGCATCCTCTGACTAGGACTCTCTCTGGTGCTGAATGGTATGGTCCTCCACATAAGTGGGCCAAATCTTTTAAGTTGTACAAATTGCTCTATGTTATTTTAAAGCGAATATGATCCAAAATGTGGGACAGGCGTGGTGTAGGGTCTTATCAAGAAAACCACTTGAAGAGTACTGAAAGACCACAGGCTGGTGGTCTAGAAAAGAGATCTTGAATGCTAAAGTCTCATTTATGGAGTCCAAAGATGGAGAGTTAAGGATGAAGGGTAATTGAAGATGCTGAGACTGGATGAGTATGAACATCAGGCTGTGAAATGTAGCTTGTATACACTGGGACTGTATGTGGAGACTTGCGTGAAGGAGAGATAAACCTGTTTTTTAGGATCCCAAGTGCTGGATTGGAACGGACTCGTGAGAGAACAGGTGAGGTTAATCCAGTAGAAGAGCAACCACCTCCCCCAGGAGCTTAATTGTTGCCAGCTGAAAAGATCCCTCGAACAGACTCTGGGAGGAGATATTTAAATGAGCCCAGAACTGGAGGCGGGGCCTTTTGGAGACTTGGGATAGTTTTGGCTGTTTATCGCTGCACTTTGAGATGCTCCTAGAGAGAACCGCTCGAGGTAAGGCTTCGGGGCTCTGGTTCCTGCTGAGGTTCTGGGTTCTGGTCACTCTAGGTTCCAGCAGAAGAAATCCTGCAGATTGTGCCAGGAGAATCGTTCCTCGGAACTGATATCCTTACGGTTTTGTTACTGTGTCCATTAATCCTCACTTCCTATTGTTTTGGTTAGTCGGGTTATAAGTGACGTATGCTCGGTTACTAAGTTGTTAATAAAATATATTGGTTAAGAAAATTGAGCCTACACTTGAGCATATGGGTATAGGATGGGACTGATGCATTTGAACCCTATAAATATCCATTGCAGTGAACAAGAGACTGAACATCTCCATCACCTGCATTAAATTCCTATACAACTGTAATCCTCCCATGTGCCCTTTCCATCCTCTCACCTCATCATCTTCACTTGCCTGTTTAGCACATGTATCTGTGCTTGTTGTTGGAGGAAAATGTACTCACGCTGGCTGGGCTTTAAAATTCTTACCTTGAATCTAAAATGTACTTTCTAATGCTGAAAAGTGATTGTTTTCAATTTCATCCTTGGTCAACTCGTACTTTCTTTCTGCAATCTATCACAAACACTCTAATCCGTAGCATTTCTTCTCCTTCAAGTTACTTTTAAGTTGAATTTTATTAAAGTCAGACATGTGCAATGTTTTAACAGTCGACAAATGATGTAAGGTATGCAACAAGAAAAATCAATGGTTCTTTGAAAATTAAAAAAAAATTTAATTTCAAATTATGTAAATTATGTATAGGAGTGTGTGTGTGTGTGTGTGTGTGTGTGTGTGTGTACATGTACATGCACATGTGAGGGCAGTGCACACAGGCCAGAAGGAGGCATCAGATCCCCTGGAGCTGGTGTTATAGGTAGTATGAGTTGCCTGATGTGTGTGTTAGGCATCCAGATCAGGTTCTCTACAAGAGCAGTGTGTGTTCTTAACTGCTGAAATCCAGCCTTTCTTCCTGATATTTTCTTTTGCTAAATTTTCTTTGTGACTGTGACCAACCCTGATACACTTTCATCTGGAACATGATGGAAAATTTAGTATCTGTTTGCATAAATCAGTTATCCCATCACTATTTTTATTGATGCCCACCTTTAAAACAGCAGTCTTCATCTGTCATAGGCTAGACAGATTTGTCTAACCAGCACTGCTAACCTAGGGATTCATTCTCATTTTGTGGGTTTCTCACTCTTGTTCCCCAAATACCATAGCTTCCTTCTTCTTGTACTCACTTGAAAAAGTAACTTGGAAGACAATTCTGGAAGCATGATGGATATCTTAAATGTTAGTTTCCACATATACTTGGCTGAAAGTTTAGCTAGGTATAGAATCCAAGCCTGCCATGAATTTCTCTCTCAGGCTTTAAGGGGTTGGCTTTAATATTTTCTAGGTAAAAGTATTGTTAAGAATTTTAGTGACTTGATGCATCTTTTATAAATGAACATTATTTTTTACACCTCCTAATACTTTCAGATTTTGTTGCATGATGAACATTTTGTATGAAGCACTTTTTAAGTCATTGCATATGTATTCAGTGGGTTTCTATAGTAGGAAGCTACATTTTTAGTTCTTGAACTTAATACTGTCATTGTTATAAATGTTATTTTCTAGATTCCTCACTTTCCAGAACTCTTATCCATAGGTTTCATGTATCCTGGATGGTTATTCTAATTTCTTTACATACCTCATATTTTTCTCTCATTCTCTTCTACTTTCCTATATAGTCCTCAGTGCTATTTTCTGAATTTAAAGATTTTATTATCATATCACAAAACACTTTGAGGGTAGCCCTGCATGGCCTGGAATCCACTATGTAAAATAAGCTATCCCCAAACTCACAGAGATCTGTCTCCCTTTTCCTCTAAAGTGTATTTTAAAAAATCTCTTTCTTTTGGTACCAAAATTCCTTTTATTTACCTTCAATTTATTTTAATAGTTAAAACTATACATATCTGTTTTATACAGCATGTTGGTTGCTTTGAAATTTGTATATATTATATAAGTGAGTGGATTGAGATAATGGTACATTTATTATCTTATACATGCATATATTTTTTTTAAAATGCTGAGAATTCACTAGTACTTTTAAGAATGTAAAATATTGTTACCGATAGTTGCCCTGTTGTATAAAGATCTCTTAATTCGAAATATTTTTCTTTTTATAGTATCATCTTTCATGGACTACTTTCATTCTTAATTTTTGAGAATCTCAACCATAAAATATCTCTTAGTCTTGTGTCTGCTATTCAAACACATGACTAATGCAGTTGTAAAGAGCACACGGATGCTTCTGTTCTTGAGGTTTTTGTGTCCAGTGCTGGGCATGAGATGTGGCTTAAGCCTGTGTTCTTCTTGGTCCAGGGAATTATCCTTTTATGACATCTGACTTGAGTCTCAGAGTGAGGAGGGCTCATCTTTGAATGCTGTGGGGTTTTAAGGGTAGTGTAATGAAGACTTGCCTGGGTGGGCAGAAAGGTTGTGAGTGGTGGCAGAACTTACGTAACTGTGAAAACATCTTTACTTTGTCAACCCCTTCCAGCAGGTGGCAGGAATGCAATAGATCCCAGCTGAGGAAGCGTCACTTCCCAGTAGCACCTACTGTCCATTTCTTGTTCTCTTCATTTTAAATTCTAGTTCTGGAGTCCTACAGAGATTAGCATGCTGTTTGCCACAGTTGCTCATAGCAGCTGAAGAACACTGTGCAATTTTAAGCAGGAATGCTCTTCAGTTTATACGTGTGGGGCTCTAGATGTAACATCAATGAATATGATACCAACTATTCATTAGCAACTGAATGGACGTTGAGTTAGAAATAATCTTTCTTTTTGTCCAATGCCTAGTGAGATATAATTGAGGGAAAAGTTAAATAAAATTAAACTTTTTCCAAATCAATTTGGTAAAAACATTGGTAATTTAAATTTATAGCTTAAAAATTTGAAATTTAATTTCACAAAACACAGTGCAAGGAATAATTTCGAATCATATAGAAATAAATGTTTTCATTTTGAAAGTCATCTTCACAGCAGGTTACCAAGAAGAGACTTGATACCCTATGAGCATACACAGGGGGAGGAAATCCCCCTCAGGAACAGTCATAGGGGAGGGGAGGGAGGGGGAAAATGGGAGGGAGGGAAGAACGGGAGGATACAAGGGATGGGATAACCATTGAGATGTAACAAGAATAAATAATAATAAAAAAAGAAAGTCATCTTTTTTGATGAAATTACAGTATAATTTTTACGATATATTTTTACACGTATGAGTGTTTTATCTTCATGGATGTATATGTGCCATGCGTGTGTAGTGCCAGTGGGGCCAGAAAAAGGCTTAGATTTCTTTGGAGCTGGAATTACAGATGGTTGTCGGCTCTCATGTGCGTGCTGGGAAGCAGACCTGTATCCTCCGCAAAAGCAGCACATTCTCTTAACTGTTGAGCCATCTTTTCAGTGTCTACATTATATATTTTAAAACTTCGATACATTTATTTCTCAGTTTTAAAACCCTGTTACTGTCAGTAGTCTAGAAAAATCCTCAAAAAATCTCAGTGATTACAACAGAGATGTTGCTAAAATGAAGGGAGGGAATATGAGGTTTGTAGAGTGAGTAAAGTCATAACTACAAACAACGTAGGACTTTACTACAGATGTAAGCATGGCCAGCCCAGTGCCAGGACACAGGTAAATGGCAATGACAGTTATGCTCAGGTATTCTTGACGTAGTAACATTAAATCTTAGTTTTGCTTATGGTGTTCAATTTGTAGTTATGGGATTACACTCATCAAGATGAGAGGAGGCTCTATGGTGAGCAGTTTGTTAGTGTGAGTCACAGCTTTTACACATTTAAACACACTGTACAAGGGGCCTGTTTAGACTCCTGCCTTGGCACACATTAGGTTTTGTCATGGTATCAGGTTCAAATGTAAAACTGATGGGTGTTGAGATTAACATGCAGGCTTTCGATTGTTTTTTTTTTTTTTTGATCTTTCGCCCCTCCAAATTGGAGCAGGAAGCCAAAGATTGTGTATCTATGATATAATATTTCTTGTCCTTACAACCCATTGCTGAGCGAGGAATCGTGCACACTGCCACAGCACATGGGTGAAGTAGAACATTCCAGGGGCCTCAAGAAGAGATTGATGAAAACACTGAGCGCCATGAGGTGGAGGCCCTGTTAATGTGACTTTTCTCTTTCCTAGAGCAGAGTATCTTGTGGATTCAGGGGTGTTTTTGGAAAAAGTGAAACATTCATAAAGGTTGGAGGATAAGCAATAAACACTGCTTGCCCTGAGAAAGCATAGAAACTTCCAGTCTGTCAGACGTAGGGTTGGTGAAGATCTTTCCCAGTCTGTAGGCCCAGGGGTCCTGCTCAAACTATGGTACCAGCCAAGGACAATAAGTGCAGTAAACTTCGAACCCCTACCCAGATGTAGTCGATGGATAGGACATTCTCCACAGTTGAGTTGAGAGTGGGATATGACTTTCACACAAACTCTGGTGCCTCATATTGGACCACGTCCCCTGGATGGGGAGACCAGGTGGCACTCAGAGGAAGGATAGCAGGCTACCAAGAAGAGACTTGATACCCCATGAGCATATACAGGGGGAGGAGGTCCCCCTCAGTCACAGTCATAGGGGAGGGGAGTAGGGGGAAATGGGAGGGAGGGAGGAATGGGAGGATGCAAGGGATGGGATAACAATTGAGATGTAATATGAATAAATTAATAAAATATATTAAAAAAGAAACTTTGAGTCTAGGAATGCAATTATAATCACAGTGCAGGGTGTGAAGGTGTGCTTATGTATATGTGTGCGTATAAGAGAGAGAAAGAGAGAGAGAGAGCGAGAGAGAGAGAGAGAGAGAGAGAGAGAGAGAGAGAGAGTTAAGAGGAAAGAGAAGAAAGAACAGAAGAGAGACATTGAATTTGGATGAATTGGAAGGTGTGTTGGAGAAAAGGAAGGAACACAGAGGAGAAAATCGGGCTTCAGCCACTACGCAAGACTTTGGGAAAAACACGATTCTCAGGTTACATTGCGAACTTGTGGGAAAGAGAGATGAGGGTGACACTGGAAAAGGGAGATTTAACGGGCGATTGTGAATTATTATAAATTGGTTCCAATCAAGCAAAACAAAGAGAATGATTAAGACAATGTCCGTTTATGAGAAATCCAAGCTTTAATATCAGGGCAGGCTCTGCAGCAAGCGGGAAGCAGGGCACACTACCCACATTACAGCTGGACTCCTGCTCCAAAGACATTTTTAAGAGCCAATTTTTTTTTTTTTTCCAAATGTCTTTGCTTAGCTATAAAGAAAGCAGAGAGAGGCAGGAAGGGTGAGGGCCGGGAAAATTTGAGATGATTTTCCCTTGTTATGTAATGAAACTTTTAAAAAATGAGATAAGAGCATCACTCAATCAGTTTCTTTGGTTCTGAGCCAAGTCAAAATGTCCTATGTTCTGTTTGCTCGTTTTTAAAGCACCCACCGAACAAATTCTAATCCCCTTAGCTTCTTCCATTTGGAAGGATGCTTATGGTCATAAGAAAATTCAGCACCTGTCAAAAAGATCTTGTGAAGCTGAGAAAATAAACAGTGTTTATTAAGGTAAATATGTTAAGTCCAGGTGGTGGTGGTGGCGCATGCCTTTAATCCCAGCACTCGGGAGGCAGAGGCAGGCGGATCGCTGTGAGTTTGAGGGCAGCCTGGTCTACAGAGTGGGTTCCAGGAAAGCCAGGCCTATGTAGAGAGATCCTGTCTCAACAAAACAAAACAGAATATTTTAAAAATTCATCAAATTTATCTCCAGTAACATCTCCTAGCCCTAATAGATCTACTGCAGAATGTTTACAGTAGAAGAAGTGGTCCAGAATTCTCTTCCTTCATTCAGTGCAGTGCAGCTTTGGACTGACCCTGTAAATGAAAGAAACCAGGCAACACCCACCAACCCTTATCTCTAGTGAGACCCAGGCATCACTTCACCCTGGGGTCTGCTGTGACTTCCTTTCCAGATGTGTCGTTCTGGCTGACTCCCTATGCTTACTTGTCACCTTCTATTTCAATAGGGAAATCTCACCCTCTCCTATCTGACCCACTTATTTACCTGTTCTATTCCACCGAGTATGCATGGTGCTAACAAATGGCTCCTCTCTGCCCTACAGGAAACTCGATAAACACATTTTAATTTTGCCTTTGATCTTAGAGTCTATGCTTTCACATTCTACAGGCTATCACCACTCTTTTCCTGAGGTCAGAGGTCAGAGGTCAGAAGACAACTTTAGGAGTTCTCCCCTTCCACCATGTGGCTTCCAGGGATTGGACTCAGGCTGTGAGGTGTGTATAGGCCTTTACCCGATGAGCCGTCTTGCTGGCCCCAACTCTACATATATGAAGTTCTATGTTTGTGCTATAAACTTAATTGTGTTTTTGACAAATAGTGTTCTATATTTATCATGGTAGCATCAGATAAAATAATTTTTCCACCCTTAAAAAAAGCCCTCTCTCTTTTTTTTTCTATTTAGCCCTCCTCTTTACCCTGAGCCTGCTGAACTAACCACATACTGATTTTTTAAAAAATTTTATTAATTTATGCTTGTTACATCTCAATGGTTATCCCATCCCTTGTACACATACTGATTTTTAAACCACCTTTATGTTATGTGTTATGGTCAATTCAGAAGGCTTATTTTAAATAATGAGTTTATGTGTGTGTTGGGGTTCCGGGTTTGTGTACAGGTTTGCAGTACTCACAGCTGCCAGAAGAGGGAACCATATGCACTGGAGCTGCAGTTACAGATGTTTGTGAACCTCCTGGAGTGGGTGCTGGGAAGTGACCTCTGGTTCTCTGTAAGAGCAGTGAAGGCTTTTAACTGCAGGGCTACCTTTTCAGGCCTAGACTATCATATATTTGAAATTGTGGAGCAATATGAATATTTTTAATTACCTGGAAGCAACATTTGTCAGATGCACAACTTCCAAAGTTTTTCTTTGATGTTTGTGATTATTCTGTATTTTTTTTTTGAGATTTATTTTTTAACTGTATTTGTATATTTGCATGTGTACCACATGAGTGCAGTACCCGTCAAGTCCAGAAGAGGGCATTAGATCCTTTGAACTATAGTCATAGACAGTTGTGAGCTGCCATGTGAGTGCTGGGAATCCAACCAGAGTTCTCTGAAAAAGCAGATGCAGAGAAATCTTTCCCAGACCCTGTGATCACACTTTCACATTCTTTTTGTTGTTGGAACGTTGTTGTTGTTGTTCAAAGAGGGTTTCTCTGTGTAGCTCTGGCTGTCCTGGAACCTGCTCTGTAGACCAGGCTGGTCTTGAACTCACAGAACTTCACCAGCCTCTGCTTCCTGAGTGCTAGGATTAAGTCATGCATCACCTCTGCCCAGCTTCTTTTCATATTCTTATGAGGATCTTTTGAAGACAGATTCATGTCTGGCTCTTAATTAGTGGAGGTGACTGACTGACAACCCAGAAAGGTCAATGTCATTGTTAGAAGGGTTTAGTGTTACAGTCCCCCTTGAGGTGACAGGCTTGGCACACCATGCAGGGACAGAGGTGAGGAGATTCATTATCTGTTGGTAAGCTACAGGGGTGATGGGAAGGCACAGGCTATAGTCCTTTTCTGTGGTGAGATGACAGTGCAGGTCAGAGTAAAGTGCCTGGGCTGGCAGGCTTCGGTCAGGGAAGTTGTTCTAGTGGTCTGGTTTCTGTGCCTGAGTTGATGAAAGGGAGGGGACATACTAGCTGATAGGGGAGAATTAGATGGATAAAGGGGGTGATTACTAGCCAGTTTCAGAGCGAAGGTAGATTCTGCAATCAGTTTGGCCTTTTGGGGAATTACCTAGCTCTTGGAGAGCTAGTCTCTCCTCTTCACCAAGAGCCACTTAAAGACACAAAAGTATAAACTAGACAATTTAAAAATTACATTAGGGGAGCTGTAGTATGGCTCACTGGGTGGAGGTACTTGCTGTCAAACCTTACAACCTGAATCTGATCTGAATTTGATCCCCAGGTTCCATTTGGTGGGAGAGCTGGGCGCTGGCTAGGAATTTGAATTAGGAGCTTCCATTAGGCGGCAGCACAAGCAACTTAACTCTGTTCCAGGTAAAGAGTTGCAAGGGGATGAGGCTTGCCCTCTTCAGGCCATGGGATCTGGCCTCTTAAGAGGGACCACAGTATTAAAGGGCAAGCATGTGTTGTAACACATTATGTAAAGGATCAATGCACAAATATTACTGCATCCAGTCATTGACCCCAGAACATATATTTGCCCAGTGATTAAGTATGGTTAGGCGGTACTGAGATGTTTATTTCTCTGAAACCTCTAAGTTTTACTTCATCATTTTTTGTGTGTGCATGTATATACAAGTTTGTCTCCGTGCATGTGTCCATGCATTTATGTACATGTATTGGCCAGAGGACAGCCTCAACTATTGTTCCTCATGCATCATCCACCTTGTTTTTTTTTGAGCCAGGCTTTCTCATCTACCAGGAACTTTCCAAGGAGGCGAGGTTGGTCTGCCTGTCCAGAAACCAGTCAGCTGCTTGACAGCTGACAGATGCTTCTGTTGTGTCTCATTGTCTTGACCAGAGAGCTGTCAGTCAAGCAACAACTGGCTGGATTGTCACCCTGGCAGCTCTGCTGTCTTAGCTCCATGGTCTCCATGGCTACTCCCAGGAAACTCCGTTGTTAGAAGCACCGAGAAAGGCTATTACTTATATGACAACATTGGAAGGCGTGGCTTTAGTCAGGGCTGCTCCAGACAATCTGCCCTTAGTCCAGCTGAACAGATTTGAGAAAACTCAACGTTACAGTGGCTACAAAGACTTACTTTAAAATATTTGTTATATTTTGTTTTTATTTTTGAGTCAGACTGACCTGACACTAGTCATGTAGGCTAAGGATGACTTTGGTCTGATCCTCCTGCCTCCATCTCCCAGTGATGGGTTGATTGGTATGCACCCCCACACATGGCTCCAGTTTTATTTGTTTGTGTCCTTCATTCTAAATTACATTTCTTGCAGGCAGAACATAGTGGAGCTACTTAAAAATTCCTTAAGGTCCTTGTTTTCTCACAATTGTTTTTGCATTCCCTTTTTCTTGTTTAAAAGATATTCTGTCTGCCCGTGTGTGTGTGTGTGTGTGTGTGTGTGTGTGTGTGTGTGTGTGTGTGCATTCATGTGATTACTGTTGTTGCTGGTGTGCATATGCATGGTGCACACATGGAGATCAGAGGACAATTCTCGGTACCAGTCCTCGTTGGCCAGTCAGATTCTTAGAAGGAATCAGCTTCCATCTTGCAGAGGTTACAGGTTACACATGGAGTTACAGGTATGCAATTCCTGTGCACAGCTTTCTACATGGGTTCTCAAAACCCAACCTCACATCCTCATGTTTGCCACACGAGTGCTTGACTGACTGGGCTATCTCCAGCTCCCTTTTGATTTCAACCTTTCTTGGGTTGAGTGTTTTTACTTTTTGTTTTTGTTTTGTTTTGTTTTTGACACAGAATTTCTCTGTGTAGGCCTTTTCTCTGCATATCCCTTTTCTCTGAAGAGCCTTGGCTGTTCTGGACCAGGCTGGCCTCGAACTCAGTGATTTTTCTGCTTCTGCCTCCTGAGTGCTGGGATTAAAGTCATGTGCTACCATCATCCTTATGCATTTATTTGTTTATGCTGCACTTTGAGTTTGTTAATCTGGAGCTGTAATCTGTTACTTGGGTTTGTGTTGATTCTTGGGTTTATAGTGAGCATCCTTAACTTCCAGTCTACCTTCAAGTTTGCCTCGCCGCACATGCTTTAATATATGGATAACCACTTAACTCTTCTAGCTTTTATGATATTGTCTTGAGGCATGTTATTTTTTAAAATTAGCAAATAATAATTGCATTCTTTCATTGCATACAATGTGATAATTATGTTTTATTTTAAACCCACAGACATCATAGTTTTAAAACTAAAGTATAACTTAAACAGTCAACTATCTTTAAGTTTATCAAGTGATGAAAAGTACATATTTATGTATATAATGCTCATTTGATAGTTTTTATTCCTCTGTGTAGCTCTACAGTTCTGTTTTCCCTCATTAATGCTGGAAGTATTTCTTTTAGTATTCCTTTGTATGGGTCTTTTAAGCAATGATTTATTGTAATCTTGGAGTGTTTGGATAAGGCACTTCATAAACTTGAATTATTTTTGTTTTTGTTTGAAGGAAATTTTTGATGGATGAAGAATTCCAAATGGAAGACATTTGTCTTCCAGTTTTTAATAATCAAGGTTGTTTCGTTTTCTTGTTGGCTGCATTTCCAAGGATAGCTTTCTATTTCCCTAATATCTCTTTATTTTAACATTAAGACTAGTAGAGTAAATTCTCATCTGTCCCATACGCACCTTTTCCTATTATTAACATACAATAACATATGATACATTTGTCACCATTCATGACTAATAGGGTTTTAGTAAAGGCCTACTTTTTATTCATATTTTCTTCATTTAAAATCACATGTAATATTTATATAATGAATGTTTTACATGTCATTATATATTATATATGCACACATGCTTTTCTTGTGGGTCCCAGGGATTGAAATCAGATCATCATCCTGATAAGCTTTCTTGTTGGCCCTTTCTTATTTTACTGACTGTTTTTACTGTTGTAGAGTCTCATCTAGGATACTGTACTAAGCTACTCTGTCATACCTATTTAGGCTCCTCTTGAATTTAATGATTTCTCAGATTTTTGTTGTTTCTGGTGATGTTAAATTTCAGGACTGTTTGCTGAGTGCTTGGTAGAATGTGTTTCGATTGGGATTTATATAACGTTTTTTGCCCTCATGGCTGGACTGGTTCTGTTTTTGGGAGCTGACCACAAGGTTAAAGTGCCTTTTTTTTTTTTTTTTTTTTTACCATGTCACATCAAGACATATACAGGTTCAGAATACCTTACCTGAACTGCGTGGGGCCAGAAATGTTTCAAATTTCAAATGTCTTAAGATTTAGAAATATTTGACATATATAATGTGATATTTTGGTGACAGGAATCAAGCCTAAATATGAAATTCACTTATGTTTTATATACTACATATAAATAGTCTAATCATCAGTGAGTATAACACTTTGCTATTGTCATTATCATCATCATTATTTTGAGGCAATTGGATCACGAGTGTGCTAACTTCATCAATGAATGATTCAGCTGATGTGTTCAGAGCACAATGGGCTGTTAGGAGATGGGGACTGTCTGGGTGAAGAACACAGGTCACCAGGGTGTCATTGAAGGGTATCTCATTTCTAGCACCTTCCAGTATTGCTTTGCTTTCTGGCTGCCATGTCCTACTTCCCTGCTTTAGAGCAGGGACAGAAATGATGGACCCAACTGACCATGAACAGTAGCCTCTCATCCATGGATTCAAAGCAAATTTTTCCTTTTTTCAGAGGTTAGATACTTTGGCATAGCAGCACATTAATTAAAACATTTCTCCCTCTTCTTGGGATCTCTGTATAAATACAACAATAGAACACACACACACACACACACACACACACACACACGTACGTGTATTTAATTGGATATACATACTCATTACACTTATCCAAATAATGTTCTTTTCCTCCCTGCTCCTTTTCCTCCTTTGCTTGCTGCGAGCTGGATTCTTAACTCATTGTTTTTTGTATACTTTCCACTGATTTGCCTTCGTCTTCTCTACTCTTTCTTCAATATCGTATGAACCAATTCATCCACAAAACAGGGTTTTACAGTCTCTGACACCGGAACTCTCACCCCAGAACACCACACTTGTTTCTCTTTCATAGATTCTCCATCGTTAGCCTTTTGAGCAGATGGGGTATTATTATATTTTACTTTTGCTTTAATATCCTTGTCTCATAACTCTAACATTTGCATCATTTCTGGTCTGGTTTTGTTGACTGAATTTTTCCTCAGATGGCAATCTGTTGCTGTCTTTGATGCTTGGCTGTTTTTAAAATTTGGTTTCAGGAACTATAAACATTACCTCTTTGGATGCTAACTATTTTTATTTTCTTACAAATCTTAGCTGTTGATAGGTGCACACCTGAAATACCTGACATAATTTGGTGCCTTGCCTTTTGGACCGGTTATGTGGCTCAAGAGCAGTGTTCCGTGTAGGGAGAGTTATTTTGGGCAACTGAGACAGAAGTTTTCTAGCACTGGGCCTGATGGGCTGTGAACTGTAAGATTTTTTTTCTAGTCTGGCTGTGAGAAATAGGTCGTGTTCCTGGTCTTATCTGGGTGTTGGGCATATTTTCCATAATTCCTTTGAATATTTCTTTTTCTGCCCTCCTGTGTTGATTAACATCTTTTTGAACATTTAGAAGGAGACCCCTCCAGACAGTTGGAACACTCTCTCTCTCTCTCTCTCTCTCTCTCTCTCTCTCTCTCTCTCTCTCTCTCTCTCTCTCTCTCTCTCTCTCTCTCTCTGTGTGTGTGTGTGTACAGCTGTCTGCTTTCTGATAGTCTGTTTTGTGAATCCCTTTGGTCTCTCAGCTTATTTTCTTTGACTTAGAAAATCCTTCAGTCTTTGAGTCTTCTTATCTCTGTGCACCAAGGCCTGGAAACTCTGTTAAGACAACTTACCCTTGGGCCAGAGATAGGTTTGACTTTGGTTCACTTACCATCTTTTAGGGGTCACGTCTCCATATTACCCGATGCTTGGTTTCTTGACCACCTTTCTTTTGTGCATTTTGTCTTTGGTTTGGTTTGGTTTGCGTTTTGACAAGAAGAAGGATAAATCTGGTTCTTGGTACAACATCTTCCGTCTTGGGTATCATTTGCTTCAGTGTTAGCACATAACAGATTTTAAGAGCTACATTGTAAGCAAGCAAACCCCACCTGGGGTAGCACTTATAACTTTAGGTCAGCAATTTCTCTTAATCTCTGAAGGACTTCAGCGTAAGAATGACACTCTTTATACATTGTTTTAAGAACCAGAAGAGAGTGTCGGTCCAAGTTCTCAGCTCCCAGTGGGTATCGAGTTAAGTTTTTCTGGATGTCCAGGCTTGAGGACTGGGTGGGTGTCATCCTACCCAGAAGTCATGTTGAGGGGAGAGAAGCGTTTATGTTCAGGGTCTAGAGAACAATTGGCTAGGTAGAAATGGTGGGTGACACTGGAGGGATATTTTGTTAGCTCACAAGAAGCTTCGTAGGCCGTGTGTTTGGCTTTCCTTGTTTAAGTGGTAGTGAGCTTTAGAAGGATTATTCTGAATCAGGCCAGTGACATCAGAGAGAACTTTCTGAGCACACAGAGTGGAAGATGGAGCCGAGCAGTGCATAACTGACTTAAGGATGACTCACTGGGAAGCCCTTGGGTCAGGCCCTAGAGGTGACGGGGGTCTGAGCTATGTGGGGCAAAAAAAGGGATATTCACGGAGGTGTGATGATTATGATATAAAAAATTCAGGTGTTTTAAATTACTATGTGAGCGGGCACGAGGGAAAGGGTATGGCTGTAAAGTGAGTCTCAGGCTTGAATTACTATAAGAGGGATGCTGGAATGGACTGTCATGAGCCACTATGGGGGAAGAGCCGTTCTGGGCAGGGATAGCTCAGGACATGCTGAGCTTGGGGTGACTAGAAGATGATGCATCTTGCAGAACCCGTCTTTGGCTCTTGCTCCCACACTCACGCTTATGCCTTTTGAAGTCAAGTCTATCAAAAATTGGCCACTTGGCTCAGGAGACTTGGTTCCAAAATTAGATTCCTACTCGTAGAACTCTGACCACAGGCACTTTCTTTTATTGGCATGTTACAATAAGCTGGTGGAGGCCATGTTGGGTCATGAAGACTGCCCACAGCTATACTCTCTAATCCAGTGGGTGACACTCCCTAGAATGGAGCGACTCATCAATTGTACATAGTGGTGCATTATGTTAGAAAAGAAACCCAGCTGGCCTTGCCTTTGATTGGACCTCTTAAACACGGGGTGACCTCAGTCCAATCACTCAGTCATCACGACTCCTAGTTTCCTTGTTTGAACTGTTGGTGGAATAACTGCCCTGCAGAATTGGTTTTGAGGCTTAACTATGTTACAGATCCTCAAAGTGTTAATTAATTTTATTTGATCTGAATTTTATGTTTTCAGACAGGGTCTCACATATCCTAGAGTGGACCTAAACTTGCTGCATAGCTGAGGACCAGCTTGAACGTGCGATCTTTCTGCTTGACCTCCCCAGTGCTGACACTCCAGGTGTGCACCACCAGGATCTATTTTATGTGCTGTCAGGACTTGTACACTGTAGCCCACATTTACTAACTACACCACAACTCTGGACTTTTGTTCTATTTTTAGAAGGGCATTTCCTCATAGTAAAGATTTTTTTTTTCCGAGCCAGGACTTCTCTGTGTAGCCCTGGCTATCCTAGACTCACTCTGTAGACCAGGCTGGCACCTCAAACTCACAGAGATCCACCTGCCTCTGCCTCCTAAGTGCTGGGAGTAAAGGCGTGCGCCACCACATCCAGCTCGATACTGAGGATTTTTAAAGTGAAAAACCTTGGATAATATAGTTGTGTCACAACAAAGATGGCTTTGACTAATGTAAAATAAAAACCAACACCAAACTCAACTCCAGCACTTGAGGACAATAAGAGTCTAATTCCCCCTACGTTGTTATATTCCCTTTCCCAACATGGCCTCTGTGTCTTCCTAAACTTCTTTTTAAAATTTATTTTTTCTTTTTATTGAAAATATATTTTCTTCTCATATAATATATCTTGATTATGGCGTCCCCTCTCTCCACTCCTCCCATTTCCTCCCCACCTCTTCCCTTATCCAGATTCACTGCCTTTCCGTCTCCCATTAGAAAAGAATAGGCTTTGAAGAGACAAAAAATCAAAATATAACAAGATAAAATATAACAAGATAAAACAAAAAAAATATAACACCAAATTTGGACAGGGCAAACAAACAGAAGGAAAAGAGCCCAAGAGAAGGCCCATCCCATCCATTCACACAGTCAGGAATCCCATAAAACCAACAAACTGGAAGCTATAACGTAAACACAGAGGACATGGTGCAGACCCATGGCGACCCTGTGCATGCTGCCTCTGCCTCTGTGAGTTCACATGAGCTTTGATCATGTTGAATCAAAGGAATCTGTTTTCCTGGTGTCCTCCATGCCCTCTGGATCCATGGGGTTCCCTGAGATCTGATGGGGAGGATTGGATGGAGACATCTAATTTAAGGCTAAGTGTTTTGAGGTCTCCTACTCTCTGCATAATGTCTGGCTGTGGGTCTCTGTATCTGTTCCCATTTGCTACAGAGGCTGCTCCTCCAAAGATGGCCAAACAAGGCATGGAATCATGAGTATAGCAGAAAATCATTAGGAACCATCACTACTTAAAAATCTTTTTACCTTTTAAAAAAGAACAATAGTATTTGGCTTTACCCTAGGTCCATGGCCTATTTAGTTTCTGGTTCTTGGTCACCCAAGCAGTGATAGTTATGGGATCTACTTCATAGAGTGGATCTTAAGTCAAATCAGTCATTGGTTATTCCCACAAGCTTTATGCCATGGTTGCCATGCATATCCTGCAGGCAGACAGCATTGTAAGTCAAAGGGCTTGTGATTGGTTTGATGTTTATGTTTCTCCTTTGGTAGCATGCAGAGTACTTTCTTGTACCAAAGATGCAAAATTATAGGGGTGCAGGCTCTGTGTGGGTACCAGCTTGATCTCCTCATGTTCAATGAGCTGTGAAGATGCTGTCCTCAGGAATGGGGCCTCACTGCCAGTCTGCTGAGGTCTTTGATCCATCTGGACCTGAGTTTTGTGATAAGCGTGGATCTACTTGGGTTTTTCCACATTTAGTCATACAGTTTGATCAGCACCATTTGTTGAAGATGCTATCTTTTATCCCCCCAGTGTGTGTTTCTGGCTTCTTTATTGACAATCAGGTGCCCATAGGTGTATGAAGTTTTATCGGTATCTTCAATTCTATTCTGTTGATCAAGGTGTATATTTGTCTGGCAATGCCATGCTGTTTTTATTACTATAGCTGTGTTCTAAAACTTGAAATTGGCAATAATGATAGCTCTGAACTTCTTTTATTATTAAAGATTGTTTAGGTATCCTTGGTTTTTCATGTTTCCATATGAAGCTTAAAACTGTCCATTTGTTGGAATTATGATAGGGATTGTATTGAATCTGTACATTGCTTTTGGTAGGATGGTCATTAAATTTTTTTTATTAAAATTTATTCAGACTATATCTCATTTGTTATCCCCTCACTTGAATCTTCCTGTTCCCCCTCCCTCCCTCTTTCACCCTGCTCCCCTCCTCTAGGCCTATGATAGAAGGGGACCTCCTCCCCCACCATATGATCACAGCCTATCAGGTCTCACTCTGGTAACCTTCTTACCCTTCCTCTGAGTGAGGATGGTCATTTTTACTATATTAATCTCATTGATCTATAAGCATGAGAGATCTTTCCATCTTCTGATATTTTCTTCAGCTTCTTTCTTCAATGTCTTAAAGTTTTGTCATACAAGTCTTTCACTTGCATGGTTAGAGTTACCACAAGATATTTAATGTTATTTGAGGCTATTGTGAAAGGTGTTGTTTCTCTGATTTCTTTCTCAGTTTACTTGTCATTTGCATATAGGAGTGATTTTTTTTTGAGTTAGTTTTGTATGAAGTAGTTTTTCTGAAAGTAGATTAGCAGCTGTAGGAGTTCCCTGGAGGAATTTTTTGGGTCATATATGTATACCATCATACCATCTACAAATAAAGAGACTTAGACTTCTTTCTTTCCTATTTGTAACCCTTTGATCGCCTTCAATTGTCTCACTGCTCTAGCTAAGACTTAAAGCACTATATGGAATAGATAGAGAGAAAATGGGCAGCCATGTCTTGTCTCTGATTTTAGTGGGATTGTTTTGAGCCTTTCTTCATTAAGTTGATGTTGGCTGTGGGCTTGCTGTAAACCGCCTTTATTATGTTGCAGTATGTCCCTTGTGTCCCTCATCTCTCCAGGAATTTTATCACGAAAGTCTGTTGGAGTTTGTCAAAGACTTCTGCATCTAATGAGCTGATCATATGGTTTTTGACCTTCAATTTGTTAATATGATGGAGTACATTTATTGACTTACATGTGTTGAACATCCCTGAATCCCTGGGATAAAACCTACTTAACCACGATGGATGATCTTTCAGATGTGTTTTTGGTTCAGTTTGCAAATGTTTTGTTGAGTATTTTTACGTCTATTTTCATAAAGGAAATTGATCTGTAATTCTCTTTCTTTGTTGAGTCTTTATATGGCGTAGTAGAGTAATTGTGGCCTTGTAAAATGAACTGGGCAATGTTCCCTCTGTTCACTTTTGTGTAATAATTTGAGTACTATTGGTATTAACTCTTCTTTGAAAGTCTGGTAGAATTCTGTGCTAAAATCAGCTGGCCCTGAACATTTTTTGCTTGGTAGACTTTTAATTACACTGTCTATTTCACTAGGAGCTATGAGTCTGTTTAAGTTGCTTATCTGATCTTGATTTAACTTTGGTAAGTAATACCTATGGAAAAATTATCCATTTCTTCTAGATTTTCCAATTTTGTGGAGTATAGGTTTTCCAAGTATATCTTTATGATGATTCTCTGGATTTCCTTGATGTATCTGGATATATTCCCTTTTTCATTTCTAATTTTATTAGTTTGTATATTCTCTATCTGCCTTTTAGTTTATTTGTAAGGGTTTGTCAATCTTAGTGATTTTTCTCAAAGAACCAACACTTTGTTTCATTGATTCTTTGTATTATTTTTGTTTCTATTTTATTTTATTTTTTAAATTAATTTATTCAGATTACAACTCAATTGTTATCCCATTACTTATATCCTCCCTCCATTTCTATTTTATTCAATTTCAGTCCCGAGTTTGATTATTTCTTGACATTTACCCTTCTTGGGTGCAATTACTTCTTTTTGTTTTGAAGCTTTCAGGTGTGCTATTAAGTTGCAAGTATAAGCTCTCACTATTTTGTTTTTAAGGTACGCACTTAGTGCTATGGACTTGCCTCTTATAACGGCCTTTATTGAATCTCATAAGTTTGAGTATGTTGTTTATTTATTCTTTTTCATTAAATTCTAGAAAGTCTTTAATTTCTTAATTTTTGTCTGGACCCATATTTTTTCACATACAGTTGTTCAGTTTTCATGAATTTATAAGCTTTCTGTTGTTTCTTTTGTTTTCATATCCAGCTTTAATCTGTGGTGGTCAGATAGGGTGCAGGATGCTATTTCAGTTTTCTTATTTCTATTGAGACTTGCTTTGTATGTAGTCAGTTTTGAAGAAAATTTCATGAAGTGAAGAGAAGAAGGTATATTCTTTTGTTTTTGGGTGAAATATTTTGTAAATATCTGTTTGGGCCATTTAGCTTATAATGTCAGTTAGCTCCAGTATTTCTCTGTTTAGTTTTTGTTTGGACGAGCTGTCTTTTGGTGAGAGTTTGCTATTGAAGTCTCCCACTATCAATGTGGAGGATCAATATGTGATTTAAGCTGAAGAAGTGTTTCTTTTATAAACTTGTGTGTCCTTGTGTGTTGGGGAACAGGTGTTAAGAATTGAAGTCTTGTCTTGGTGGATTTTTTTTTATAAGTATGTTGTGTCCTTCCCTATATCTTCTGGGTCTCTGTCATATTCACAAAAGATGTTTTCAGGTCTTTTTCTTGTGCTTCACAAATATTGGAATACCTAGGGTTTCTTGTGATAGGCTTTCTGGACTTCCATGCAGACATATTTACCTGCATGTTATGTTATGGTGGTTTTACACTGACCTCTATGGATCTGGGTTTGGGGAGATTGTTATTCTAGGTGCTGATGGCCGATTTTATCTTTTTCAGAGGAGTATTTTGTTCCTTGTTTTTTGTTTCTTCTCTGGTTTTTAGGAGAGTATGGTAGCTGCTCGTTGCCTGATAGGAAATCCTTCTGGGCCTCTGATAGGTGTGGCCATTAGGGGTTCAGATAAAATATGTTTCTGGGTACCAAGGAGGTGTCATGTTGGAATGGAGATGGCCTGAGATGAAAGAAGGGAGTCCATGAGGGAGGAAATGGGGGTGTTCCACCAGGATCTGCTTAGCTAGTCACCTGGGATTGGGGGCAGAGTGTAAGAAGAACCCACAGTAGAATGCCTGTTACAGAGCTGGGGATGAGGCTGGGGGACGGGACTTGGAGGAATGGAGGGAGACGTGAATATCTGCAGTTGGCCGACTTGTTTCCCTAGCCAGAGTGTTGCTAAGCCCTTTTAAAGGTTTGGACTGGGTATAAAAGGGAAATAGAAGGCTGGGGATACAGCCCAGTAGTCGAGAACTTGTCTATATAGATGAGGCCTAGGGCTTGATCATCTGTACTATAAATCAAAAGGCTGAGTCAGTAAATTTTCACCTACCTGGGTTGCACGTTAGAATTACCTGGTGTGATGGTTTGAAGATAAGATGCCCCCAGCAGGCTCATAGCTTGAATGTTCAGTCCCTAATTTATGGCATTGTTTCATGGGCTATGGAGATTTTTAAGAGGTTCGACCTGGCTAGTGAAAGTAAGTGACTAACAGTGGCCTTTGAAGGTCATAGAACCTTGGTTCTGGCTTGTGATCTGTGTTGCCTAATCTGCCATCATGGGAACCCCTTGTTTCTACACACACACACTCATGAATGGAGTCGCTTCCACAGTCATGTCTTCCCTGAGACTGAACCAAAAGTGTTTTTTTTTCCTTCTCTTTAATTGTTTCTGTTACAGTGGTACAAATCACACCATATACCCCAATCTCACTCATCTCCCTAACTCCCCATATCTACCCTCTCTCCTTGCAACTTCTCTCGCAAAGCAAAGCAAAGCAAAGCAAAGCAAAGCAAAGCAAAGCAAAGC
>OU015748.1:50536572-50554424 GCA_907169655.1 Acomys percivali
GCAAAGCAAAGCAAAGCAAAGCAAAGCAAAGCAAAGCAAAGCAAAGCAAAGCAAAGCAAAGCGAAACAAAGCAAAATCTTGCCATGGTAGCTGCTATGTGTCATGGTTGCCCAAAGAGCTTTACTTGCAAATGCTCATTGCAATAAGTCATTGATCCCGGTTCAAGGCCTCTGTCTTCTGCTGCACCATCAATACTGGGTCCTCACTGGGACTCCTCTCAGCTATTCTGCTGTTGCCCTGAATCATGGAGCTCCTGCAGCTTTGTATCTGCAGGACCTGCTCCTTCATGCACTCCAGCAGCTCATAGCCCTGCATCTAGGCCTGGGCGGTAGCTGAATTGTTCTCCTGTGCTCACTCTATTGGAGCCAGCTCTCCAGTACTGCACTGGTGAGGGGTAGGACCAGCTCACCCGAGTGCCATAGAAAATGGAATTTTGGGCCATAGAAAATTTGGGCCAAAGAAAATGGCCCAAATGGTTATGATATGATTGGCCTGGCGTGTGACCTCAGCTCTGGAACTTTGACTACTTCCTTGATTCAGATGTGTACCTGGAATTGAAGAACTGCATTGGGGCTCTGCACCTCACTGATTTAGCAGGAGGCTAGGATTAAAGTTCGTGCTGGGGCAAGAGAGGGTTCTCTTGGTTTTCTTTACGCTTTGACATTCATGTTTGCTGTTTGGGAAGGCTGAGCAGGGATGTGGATAAGGAGGCAGGCTTTTATTCTCTAAGCTCTCTATTGTTATGAGAGAAACAATAGAATGAATGGACTTGATAATTGCTGGTGCCCTCTCTGACGTGAGGGTGAGCATTGCCATATTGAATTTTCCTGGGGAGGGGGTAAGAGACAAGAAGGCAGTAACATGGAAAAACTAAGGCTGCCAGATGCAGCAAATAAAAATGTAAAAGGCATTGAAATTGGAATTTAAGACAAACCAGGGAAGCATTTGCAGTGCAGGCAAGCCCTATGTGTGATATGGGACACATTGTAAACATACCAATAAACTGTAAAAATAATTTGTTGTTTACCTTAAATTTCATCTCACTGGATGCAGAGTAGCTTTTAGTTTTTGGCAACCCTAGGGTAAAACTACTCATTAAAGCTGGAGGAGGAATTGTAGCTAGTCAGAGAGCTGCTCCAGGAATCAAAAGTTGTGTTTTGACTCTTCCCATAAATGGGCTGCCATTGGCTTTGCTCCTTGGGATTAATCTGGCTTTGAAAGAAAGAGCTGAAAACTAAGTCGCCCACAAAGCTGTTTTAATGATATGATCTCTTACATCGGTATCATACAAGTGAGTTTCCAAAGTGCCTTCAAAATGCCTTCCCTCACCTCATCTTTCAAATTCCCAGAAGGTTAGCACACAGAGGCCGCAGTTTGACAGTGGTTGAAAGAAAACAGGACTTAACAAAAGGACGTGACTCTGAAGTTACCAAATCAGTTACTATTAATTCAAAGAATAGAGTCTATTTTTTTTTCTGTTTCTAGTTCATAGTCATTGTCCCATAGAGAGCTAACCATCATTAAAAGTGGAAATGGGGGCCTGTAGAGATGGCTCAGTGGTTAAGGGCACTCATTGCTCTTGAAGAGGACACAAGTTCTGTTATCAGCACCGACACAGGATGTCTCACAACCACTTGTAACTCTAGCTCCAGGGCATCTGATACTTCTGGTCCTTGAGCACCTGCACACACATGCACGCACACACACACACACACACACACACACACACACACACACACACACACACACACACACACACCTAAATGGAGGTGCTAAGCTGGTAAAGGACTTGCCTTTGCAGGCATGAATGAGATTTGAGTTCAGCCCCTAGAACCATATCAAAAAGCTGAGTCGGGGTCTGGATAGATGCCTCGGAGTTTACGAATGATTGCTGCTCTCATAGAGGACCTGGATTCAATTGTCAACACCCACATGGTCACTCACAACAGCCTATAGCTTCAGTTCCTAGGTTTCTGACCTCTCTCTTTTGGACTTAGGGACTCTTGTACACAGGTGGTATACAGAAATTCACACACACACACACACACACACACACACACACACACACACACACACTCAAAGTCTGGAGCATGGGGACAGATCTCTGGGGTTTTCTGGTTGGCCAGTCAGTCTAGCCTCCTTGGTTTCAGGCTATTGACCTGAAGAATGGCAGCTGAGGTTGTCCTCTGGCCTCTCCATGTATGTCTACCTGCATACACAAGTACACTTACCCCTACATACATACAGAATTAAAAAAAACCAAGATGTTCATATGGTGTACGTGTACCTGTGTATATAAACATGTGCACATGTATATACATATGTGTGTGTGTGTGTGTGTGTGTGTGCATGTGTATAAACATGTGCACGTGGACTCTCTGGAGGGGACAAGTAGTTGAGTTAGTTTCCCTGTACATAAAGGAAAAGGGAGGAAAGGTTAACTTGCTTAACTCATGCCTATGCCTGTGACTTTAAACTAGACCACACTTCCACCCCATTGCATAGCTGGTCCGCCATTGATGTCAGTCTTGGGCATCAGTGCTCCTTTGAAAACATTCCTTATGTGTGAAACTGGCTCCAAGTGTTGACCCAAAACAGGCCATGAATGTTAGACCCCGAAAGCCTACTTATTTGGTAAGCTAGCAATAAATCTTTCTTCACTCAACACTAAAGTTTTATGTTTTCCTTGACCTCATCATTGTTCATTTTTTCCTTGTCCTTTTCCTCTTTCAGCTTTTCCTCTCCTTACTGTTTTTTTTTTCTTTTCTTTTTTTGTCTCTCCTTTTCCGATCTTGAGCCAGTTGGATGGAAATAAAAAAAATATGGAGGACACAGCTCCACCTAGCAATATTTCACTCTTTTTCAGTTCATGTTGATTGTGCCAAAAATTCAGCATCCAGCCAAATCTGGAGATGTCCCTGGTAGGAATGCATTCCCATCAGCCATTCTCAGCTGAGGATGGAATGAGGTGGCTGATAGAATTGGCTCTGATCCTAAGGAAAAATCTAGACTAAAGCTCACCATCAGTCATCAGGTGCCCAGTTGCACACTATTAAAAAGATTCTAGAGTTGATCTCTTAGGACACCAGTCTTGGCATGGTCTTGATGGCATCTAAGGGGTCTGATCTTTGCCTCATGGTAGAGGCTCAGCCTGATTCTAAATGAAGAGCTAGTCTTTCATTTGTATGTCTCCATCAATATAACTGCATGACATTATTCTCAAAGTATTTGAAAAACTCTCTTAAAAATTTTAGGAGAAAATCAGGTCCTCAGATAGATTTTCTTAATAGCATGTGTTTCTGGAGTTAAGCAGAGCACTGGGTGCTCAGAGATGCCAAGTGACATGGTCAGGACAGAGGCACCACTTCTGAACTCTGGGATGACCTTTACTTAGAGTCTACTTACTTTTTTTTTTCTTTCTCATTTCATTCTGGTAGGTTCAGGGCATTTTAGAATGCCATAGTGTGGTGAGACTGGTTTGAAATATTCAATGGAAAGTCTATATTCTATTAAAGGTGAGGTTGGTTCTTGGTTCTTCATCTGGGGCAAAAATTCTAGATTCTAGAATGTTCTCACTCTGACCACTGCATGCTCTCCATTTTTAGTACAGCTCAGGCAATCTATGTGGTCAGCCAGGTTCCCAGACTGATCACTGCACACTCCCATGCTGTGCCACTGTGAGTCTCTTCATGTTTCTGGAATGGGCTCTTCTCTCTGTGTGATTTACATCCCAAACCTTCTCAAAATCCAGTTCTGATGCTGACTTCTCTGAAAGTCTTCAGTGTCTCTGATTGGATTGCCTCAAAGATGTATAATATATACTAAAAATTCCAGGATGGGCTCAGGAGATGGTAGAATGAGTAAAGCCCTTCACACTAGTGGAAGGACTCATGTAAAAGCTGGGTGTGGTGGTGTGTATGTATAATCCCAGAAATCTCTCAGTTATGTCCATAGCAGATTTATTCATAATAGCCAGAATCTGGAAACAACCTAGATGTCCCTCAACTGAAGAATGGATAAAGAGACTGTGGTGCATTTACACAGTGGACTTTTGCTCAGCTATTAAAAACAAGGAAACCCTGAAATTTGCAGGCAAATGGATAGAAGTAGAAAATATCATCCTGAGTGAGGTATCCCAGACCCAGAAAGATCCACATGGCATGTACTTACTTATATGCGGATTTTAGCCATATAGCGTAGGATAAGTATACAACACTGCACAGACCCAAAGAAGATGAGTAAAAAAGAGGATGCAAGGAAGGATGCTTAAATCTCACTAAGATGGGGAAATAGAATAGACAGAGGTAGTGATTGAAAAGAGGGAGCAAGGTAGGCTAGGGAGCACAGAGAGAAATAAGGGTGGAGATCAGACCTGGGGAGAACAGGGTGCAGGTGGGGCAGGAGGAAAGAAGTCCTGCAGAGAAAAGAGAAACTGTGGGTGAGGCATCTCTGTGACAAGTTGGAGGCTTAAGTCAGGTGGGCTTCTGGGAGGATATGAGGGGGACCCTAGCTGAGACTCTTGGTAGCAGAAGCCATGGAGACTGAGGAGGACATCCTGTAAATAGAGAAGACTCCTAGTGGAGGGAGGAGAGCATCAACCCACCCACAAAAACTTTGATCTAAAATTTGTCCTGCCTACAAGACATGCAGGGATAAAGATAGAGCAGAGATTGAGGGAATGTCTAATCAATACCTGGCCTAAACCAAGATCCATCCCTTGGAAGAAAGCCAACCCCTGACACTGTTAATCTGCTATGCTTGCAGACAGGAGCCTATCAGAGTTGTCCCCTGAGAGGTTCCACCCAGCATCAGTTCAAAACAGATGCTCAGCCAAACATTGGGCAATACATAGAGAGTCTGGTGGAAAAGTAGGGGGGAGAATACCAAAAGAACCAATTAACCATGGGCCAGAAGGCCTTGTGGAGACTGAAGCTCCAACCAAGGACCATGCATGAACTGGACCTAGACCCCCTATACAGATGTAGCTGATAAGCAGCTGAGGATTCATATGGGTCTTCTAGTAGGGAGGAGCATGGGATGACTCTGACATGGACTCAGTTGTCTGCCTTTTGATCTACCCCTGGTGGGGCTGCTTTGCTGCAGGGGAAGAGGATAAGCTCAGTCCTGATGCTACTTGATTATCTGGGGGTGGGTGGTACTCCCCTTTTCTGGGGAATAGGGGATGGAGGATGGGGGAAGAAGGAGGGAGGGAGAGTGGGACTGGGAGGAGTTATAACTGGCATGTAAAGTGAATAAATAAATAAATAAATAACAAAAACAGAAAAACAAAACAAAAAATAATACAGTCTAGGGATTCTTAACCTAGTGTTTGCATTCTAAGGGAGTTGATAGCTTCCATCAGACTTTGTATATATGGGACACACACACACACACACACACACACACACACACACACACATCACACAGTTTATTTCATTGTTTTATGTGATTGGAAAAGTTGGGTTATCCTACATCAGGAAAGCCAGAGAACTTGGTATCTGTTCAGTTCAAGGAGCTGGAAACCATGGACCAAGGGGACCAAGGGTTCAGTTCTTGACTGAAGCCAAGGGCCCAGAGTCTCCCTGGAAGCTTACTCTGAGAGTCCAAGTTGGAAAGCTGGAGTCTGGAGTCCCTGGGCAATAGCAGTGTTATGGAAGGAGTTTTAAAGATGAATGGAGCTTCCACATGTTGGCTAGCTCCCTCCTTCCTCCTTATCCCACCCAGGCTTCCAGCCCACTTGACTGTCAGTCTGTGGTGGTTCTTCCACCTTCAGTTGCTGTTGTGTACATCTTCCCTCTCTAGAAACACCCCCACAGATGCCCAGAAGTATGCTTGATTTCTCCTAGATGCCACCCAACCCAATCTAGTTTACAATAAAGATTAGTCACCATAGAGACCAGAGGTTTCCCCATTTCCATGCCATGAAAGAATAGCCAAGGTAGATTGAGCCTTGCTGTTGTCTCCTGCCTGCTCTTTAAGTTTCCTTACTGGAAGTTTCTCGATACCACACTGGCTGGATGACATATCTCTTCTTCAGGGAGCCAGCGGATCTTGCCTAGGAAATGGCATTTGGTAGGGTAGGAGTGGCAAACTGTTGGAGATGGCCTTTTCCTAAATTAGTAGTTGAACTGGCATGCAGACTTATCCATACTTCAGGATGACAGGATTAAAATCCTAATGCTTATATTTTTGCTTGTGAGCCTAGCCTTTAATGGCCGAGCCATCTCTCCAGCCCATTTAGCCAATGGACAGCACATTCTCCACAATGGTGTGGAGAGCAGGGACTGACTCAGACATGAACTCTGGTGTCTCTTATTTGACTACATCCCCTTCCTGGGGAGACCTGGTGACACTCAGAGGAAGAATGCGCAGGCTACCAGGAAGAGATCTGATAGGCTGTGATCTTATAGTGGGGGAGGAGGTCCCCTTCTGTCACAGACCTAGGGGAGGGGAATAAGATGAAAGAGGGAAGGTAGGGGGAAAGGGAAGATACAAGTGGGAGGGGGGGTAACAATTGAGATGTAATCTGAATAAATTACTTAAATAAAAATAAAAAAAATCCTAATGCAAAGATTTTTAAAGTGAGTAGACAGACCAAAGAGAGTTTACTATCTGAGTAGGCCCTCTGCATGATTTATGTTATGTCTTAGTGAGGGTTACCACTTCTGTGAAGAAACACAATGACCAAAGCAATTTGGGGGCAGAAAGTGTTTATTAACTTTATGCTTCCACATCACAGTTCATCATAAAAGAAAGTCAGGATGGAAACTCCAGCAGGGCAGGAGCCTGGAGGCAGGAGCTGGCACAGAGGCCACAGGGGCTGCTGCTTACTGACTTGCTCAGCCTGTTTTCTTATAGAACTCAGGACCACCAGCCCAGGGATGGCACCACCCACAAAGGGCTGGACTCTCCCCTATCAATCACTAATTAAGAAAAATGCCCTACTGGCTTGCCTACAGCCCAATCTTATGGAGGAATTTTCCTAATTGAAGCTCCCTTCTCTCTGATGACTCTAGCTTGTGTCAAGTTGACATAAAACCAGCCAGTACATGTTTTGTGAGAGTTGTATGATATAGGAACCACCATCTCTGAATTGTATATATGAAAGTTCAAGATCCAGAAGGGACACATACTTTTGTCCACGTTCTTAAGACGGAGAGAATTCATATCATTATAGAATGTGGCTCTAGTTCCTTTATTTCCAGATCTGGTTCCTAAGAGTTCAGTTGTGAAGCCAGGGAAAGAAAAAGTGAGGGAGATAAGGGATCTTTAAGAGGAAGCTCTGTGGAACAGGCTACCAAACGCCCCTGCCATGTGCTGTTATCTGTGGCTGGATTTGTGGAGTGTGGTCCTGATATTCTGGGCAGATGTAAAGAGCAGTGTTAGGGTGACAGAGTGTCTTAAAAAGTCTAAGAGAAATTTTAATCACCATATTTATTTGTTCGCTCTTATAGACTTTGTGCTTGGCCCAGGGATGAAGGAGATACATACTGTCTGAAAAATTACAGAAAGCTGAGAACTCAGCAGTTGTCTTTGGAACTGTGCTCTCTTCTGAGAGATTCCTGTTTCTTGGTGCCTGTCCCCTCCCTCCCTTCCAGAGCCCACTGCTTGTATGCTTTCAAAATTCTGTTCCTCAGAAGGAAATGTGAACCCATTTGGAGTGAGGCTGACTTAGGAAGGGAGAACACATTATCATATTTCTTGCATATTATGTAAAAATATTGTCATATTTTAGATGTCCCTGCCTACCACATTGAAATTCAATCTCAATTATTAGATATTAAGATGCAGCTGAGACCTTTAAAGGGTGGTGATTAGGTTAGCATCTCATGAATTATTGAGTTATCAATAAAGTGGCTTTTAAAATAAACACCAACTCACTCTTTCTGATGAACTTGCTCTGTCTTTTCGTGGGATGGTCTGAACCTCACTGGAACTTTGCTCATCCCTACTAGCAAGAAGGCTGTGACTAGATGTGGCCCCTTAAATTTGTATTTCTCTAAAAGTGTGAGCGGAAGAAACTTTTGTTCTTTATAATGTAGTTGGTGGTGTTCTGCTATTCCAAGAAAAATGCTCCAAGACAAGCATTCTCTGCCCAATTTTTTTTTGCTTTTAACCTGATCACAGTGTCAGCACGGTACATGACCAAGGCCTGTCACAGTCACTTGTGCCAATGCTGTGCCAATACGTCTGACAAAACAACTCCAGTAAGGGAGGGTTTATTTTGGTTCATATAGCCTACTACGGTAGGAAATCAGGGCAGCTGGAGCTTGAGGCAGCTGGTCATACTGGGCCTGCTGTCGGGAAGGAGAGAGGAATGAAGAAACACTGTTCAGTTACCTGTTCATGTCATCCCTGAAATGGTGTTCCCCCCCCCCCCCCCATATAGGATAGAGCTCTTTTACCTTGATAAATCTAATCAAGAAAATCCCTCACAGGCAGTCCCCAAGGCTAGCCCAAATGAGATGAGCCCTCGTAGGCAGGTCCAGGCATCACTTTATTAGATGCTCCTAGGTCTTGTCGACACAAGCCATCATAAAGCTCAAACCCATTTGACTCTTTCTTAGACTGCAGCAGGAGCATTTCCTAGGGCCGGTCTCTTGCCTTGTCTGCTGTAACTGTCTGTACCCCTTGGGTCTGAGGTCATTTGTCTTTTCCCTGCCGTTACTCGGCTCTTGTCCTTGGTCCATCCACTGTGCCAGTTACCCTCCATGTTGCTGTGACAGAACAGCCAACTCGGGCAATGTCAGGAAGGAAGGTTTATTTAAGCTCATGGTTTTAGGAAGGGTAGAGTTCATCATGGTGTGTGTGGGGGAAGGGACGGCAGGTCGAGTCCAAAGTGACAACCAGCAGTCAGCAAGCAAAGAGTGGACAGGAAGCCGAGCTGGGACATAAAACCTCAAGGCCTGCCACCCAGTGACTTACTTTTTCCACTGAGGCTGTGTCTCTTAAAGATTCTACAATCTTCCAAAACAGCCGCCATCTGGGGAGCAATTGTTCGAACACATGAGCCTTTGGGCATCATTTCACAGTAAGCTACGGCACCCACAAAGCCATGTCCAAATGCCTAGGCTTACTTAGGCTGGGACAGCTCCTCAAATGCCTTGAGGTTGAGAGGAGGCAAGAGATGACCATGAACACAGTCTAGGTCTGAACAGCCCCTGCTCTTGACAAATCCTTGTTGTCTGGTCTTGGAAGTTATCCTGTGTGGCTGGTCTGAGTGACCTCATTTTGTAGAGAGGAGCTTAAAGACTGAAGAGTTGCTAACAGTGTCTCCAGAGCTGGGATGCAACCTTGCACTAAGAGCCAAGGCCCTGTGCTGCATCTCTCCTGACCTCAGAGCAACTCCTAGCTATCGGGTTCTAAGTGAGAAAAGAAGGGCCTGATATTAAACAGCAAAGTTGAAAAGGATAAAAGTTGAGTCAACATTGAAACGGAAAAAGCCAGGGGAGGAAAAAAAAATCCCACAACTAAATAAAACAAAATTAAAAACAAAAACCCAAATAAAGGACCAGGGTAAAACTATAAAGTCAACAGCAGTCCTTGGAAGTGAGGCATGGTGCCTAGGCTATTTCCCTTGTGGGTTTGGGTCCCTCGGCTTGCGTGAGGGACCCAGGGACACAGAGCGGTGTGAGTGTCCAATAGCCATGGTGTGGTCCTCATGGTTGGCTTTGTTTTGCTCTTGGTGACATCCTCACCCAAGCCTGCTCTAGTTTCAGCCTATTGGCAGCCTCAGCTATCTCTTGGTCCATGTCACCCCAGGCTGTGCCACTGCCAAATGACAATATAAACTGGGACCCAATGAACAAAGATGGCAGCCTGGGTTTATAGAGAAACCAGGCAGGATAGGTTTTCTCCATGCCTCTGAAATCTTCCCACGAGATGGGAAACTGCCTGTTTTCCCTATGTGTGTGGCTGGCCTCACATAACATCTTAAAGTTATGCAGGTGAGTATGGCCCTGGAGGTGGTTGCATATTTGTTTTTAAACTCTCCCACAGTTCCTTTCCACGGAGAGTGATATACCCTCCCCCACCACATACTTCCCAATTGTGACCATCAATGGAGTCTGCAGGTGGCTCAGGGACAGTCTAGTGGTCCCAGGCTTTTGCTCTGCAGCAGCACATGGAGATTTCCAGCTTCGTCCTGAAAGGCTGACTAAAAACCCAGCTCAGGGCAAAGGATGGAGTTCTCCCCTGCCTCTGAGCTGGAGGCAGTGTCTTGAGAACTGTTTGGCTGAGAAAGAGGAAACAGGTGGACGCCATGTGGGCTGGAGGAAGCAAGGGGTCAGCAACCCACCCTGCGGCCTGCAGCCAAGTGTTCCCGCTGGAGCTTGGTGCGTTAATCACAGACCGCTCAGCTGTCAGGCAGTGGAGAGAACGACTTGGCGTCAGGTTAGAGCACTTCTAAGTCTTTCTCCAGCCTCAACAATGAGTTAGACACGGGAGAGAATGAAGCATGATAACTTATGCCAGTGAATTACAATATATATTTGCTTTCCCAGAGCCTCTGTGGGAGATGTGGTACTTGGTAGCTGAAGAGAGCGATGGTTTTAGTGACTGGTGATTGATTGGCCGTCATCATTGCCATTCAAACCTACTAGGTTTTGTGGAGATGAGAGTCACCTGCTTTGTGCACAGCATATTAGTGCTAGTAGAGACTTGGCCCCAGTTGACAGGAACGCTTATCTATATGAGGACCACAGAGCTCTGAGCTCTGAGAAATCTCCATCATGAGTATGGTGATTCAGAATGAACTCAGTGGCAAAGGAAACGTCAGTGAAAGTTTTTTCTATTGCATATTATTTTCCTATTGCTTGCTAAGCTCATAGGCAATTTATTAAATATATTGTCCTTAGAATTAATGAGCATTTGGAAGTTTTCTAAGCCTTCTTCCCTTAGCTTTGGTTTCAAGGTTTATTTTTAGTTTGTTCCTTGTGTTTAAAATCCAATAATTTTTACATGTGCTATGGGCCCTGCATCTTTGTTGAAGGAGGCAAGTGTGGTTTAAGACAAGTGAGAAGCCAGGCAGTCCAGAGAGGTCTGATCTTGTCTCTACTACTGATTACCCATATAGCTTCCGGCCGCTCATGTTCTGTCTCAGAGTTTGTTTTTATGTCTGTAAAGTGAGTGCTAGAAAGAAGCCCCCACCAGAATGGGCTACTCCAGATTAAATGAAGTAACAAATGGTGACCACGGTGCCCAGCACATTGTGGGATCTCAATGAAGGTTATTGATGTTTAAATGTTAAACCAAACAATTAACATAATTTTTAAAACACTTGTAAGATGTCTTGTTTCCAGTTTAGAATCTTTAAAAAATACTGAAACAAGCACAGCTTGGTAAAGCTGAATGTTCTCTCATAGCCATGGAAACACACATCTGTATTTTAAATTAGATCACCTGGCATTTATCACCTCTCTAGGGTATACAAAGGACTTGTACATCAGTTCTGTTCAGGTCTTTTTATATGCTCATTAATTTTCATAGCATTCTTATGAGACAGGGATTAGACATACTGTTCATGAATGAATGAAAGTGCAGAGAGATTTGGGCACTTATCCAACATCACAGAGAGAAAGCCTCACAGCCAGGAATAGTATTGACAGCTCTAGCCTGCAAACTGGCTGCTGGCTTGCTCTCAGCTGTTCATGTGCTGCGCTCTGTGCATGTGTGTGCATGTGTGTGTGCATGTATGTGCGCACGTGCTCGCATGTGTGTGTCTATCTATGTGTGTCTATGTGTGGGTGTGCACTCACACGCACACACACAATTTCTTTTCCAGTTTGGGTTTTGTGGCTCTTAGGAACTGATGCAAGTGACACTGAGTGGATAACATCCTCATTCTGTCCTGTTCCCCAGCTGAAGCCATGAGAGTGAGATGGTAATGGTGGATAGTTTGGGGGATCAGCAATGCAACTCCCACTGTCCCTAAAACTGTCTTGTATAGATGGGGTGCCTCTTGGTGAAGGGTGTCTGTTTCTCCCTTCTGGAATGGGGTCAGAAGTGCCCACAGGGGCATAAATCTCTGTCTCTCAAAAGAAGCTTGAGGGACTCTGGCCTTGGCCAATGGACATCTCCTTAATATTTGGTTTTCCTATTAACTCTGGTGACCTCAAGCCCTGCCCTGACCCACAGGCTCTTCTAGTGTACAATTTCTACTAAATGGGGACTACTTACCATCTTCTCTCCTCTTGCTTGCTGGCTGGTCCCAAGACTAGCTTTGTGGTGGCTTGAATGAGTTGTCCCTTATAAGTCTTGGACATCTGAATAATTGGTCTCCAGTTGGTGGCTGTTTGGGGAGGCGTAGTAGACGTGACTCTTCTGCTGGTAGCACATCATAGGGAGCCAGTGCTGAGGTATCAAAAGCTCTTGCTTTCTGCTGTTGGTTCGAGATGTGAGCTCTTGACTGATGCTCCAGTGCCATCCTTACCTGCCCATTGCCATGATAATGGTGGACTTTTATTCTTTTAGAACTGTAGGCCCCAAATAATCCTTTCATTCTATAAGTTGCTTTGGTCACAGTGTTAGAACTTTTTTTATTTATATTTATTTTGTTTTCATTTTATGTCTGTGAATATTTTGTCTGCATGTATGGGTGTGCAATACATGTGTACTTAACTCCTACAAAGATCAGAAAAACATTTTTCAACATGTGAGGTATGACCTCCTTTGAGGAGTTGAATGATTCTTTCACAGGGGTTGCCCAGGACCATTGGAAAACACAGATATTTATATTATGATTCACAATAATAGCAAAATTACAGTTATGAAGTGGTAACAAAAATAATTTTATAGTTGGGGGTCCTCACAACATGAGGAGCTGTATTAAAGGGTTGCAGCACTTGGAAGATTGAGAACAAGTGGGTCAGAAGAAGATTCTAATAATCTTTTAGAACTTGAGTAACACATGGTTGTGAGCCACCATGGTTGGTGCTGAGAATTGAACCTGAGTCCTCTGCAAGAGCAGTGAGTGCTTTAAACTATTGAGCCATCTCTCCAGCCCCAGACACAGTGTTTTATCACAGCAATAGGAAAGTAGCTAATCCAAGTTCCAGTTCTCTCTGGGTGACCTAACGGTATTCCTATTCCTGTCCTCATTTCTGGAACCCTGACCAGGAGCCATGTTTGATATTGGCCTCAATTGCATGTTTTGGTGCCAACCACTTAGTTTTATTCCCCTGCCCACTCCCCTTGTCAGAAGATCAAATGGAAGTGGATGCTTCACTGAACTGAACTGGGAAATGTTGGAAGTGGAGAGAGATGGAGCAGGGGCCATGGGGCCACAGGGGCGTATAATGTGATATCATAGAAAAAAATTAGCTTCAAAGTTGAACAGAAATGGACTTACAGCATGAATGAGCTCTGGTGTTTACAAGATATAAGAGCTTAACTTCTCTGGACCATGGGACTTTTCTGATCTGTAAAGCGAGGATGATACAATTTAATTCTCAGTGTTCTTAGAGCTCTTTAGCTCAGTTGAAAGTAGCTGGCATGGGAGCTCTGACAGGTGTTCAGTCAATATACTGGTTTTACACCATTTCTTGCTTTTGGCAGTGCTGACTTACCTAGGTAGGCAAGAAGACAGAGGAAGAGAGAGGAAAAGGCCCTTGTTTCTGTTCTAAACTCTTACTTGGTCAATTTCTCAAAGCAACAAGAATGTTTCTTCTACAGATGTGCCAGTCCCCTGGGGCAGGGGCTGAGTATCTGGATTTTCAGAGCTTGCACACTGAGCTAGTAAGTTATCTTCACATATGCTCAAGCTTCGTGTGGAGATGTCAAGCGGACCCTCCTCTGTGATGATGGATTCAGTGTCCCTTGGCTTTGTGCATGCAAGGGAGACATTGCTGCGAACAACTCTGTTGAGCAACATTTGAGTTCAGCATGACCCCTGATGTTGCAAGAAGCCCTGTTTCTAGTTTGGTCATTTGTTCTTGTTAAGTAAATGCACTGTGTGAATATTTCTCAGCTCAAGAGCCATGGGGGTCTCCTCTTATCTCAAAGTGCTTCCTTGAAAGTGCTTGCCACCTGTACCATGTTCCCCTCACCACTGGTGGAGGCTCATTTTATACTTAGGGGTCGGCTGTCCTGTGTCTGACCTGTGCTTGGGAATTTCTATCTGTAGGCTAGAACCTCTGCTAACGAGATGACGTCACTGGATCTGGCCTATCATCTATCCTCATAGGCTCAGGCCATTTGGACACTTGACATTTGGTCTAGAAGATACATCGGGCTCTTTCTTTTCCCTTCAGTTACTGAAAATGCTACTGGCCTTGGATCGGCATGTGCACCTGGCTCCAAATGGCCAGGGTTATTGAGTTTCAGTTTTTAAAAAGCTGGATCTGAACCTTTCAGAGGTCAACTTGTACTTGTCCACCTATGTCCATGGAATATTCTGGGAATGCCTTCCTTGAAACTGGTCCCAGACTCCAGACTCATCAACACCAACAGGGATTCTGGTTGAGAAGTTTGGTTAGGGAAGATGATGGGCAGCAGGTGGGAAGGACCACTGAGGACCTGCCCAGTACTGACAGAGGTCATTCATGAATCATACATGCTGTGCAGCCCCGGGCCAACACTGAGGGCTCTGGATCTCTGACTTATATGTAAAACGAAGTGTCTTTTAAAAAAAAGAAGTTTCCAAGTATGTGCCTGCACACCAGAAGAGGGCACCAGATCACATTATAGATGGTTGTGAGCCACCATGTGGTGGTTGGGAATTGAAGTCAGGACCTGTGGGAGAGCAGACAGTGCTCTTAATTTCTGAGCTGTGTCTTCAGCCTCCGAAATGAAGTATCTTCATGATGGAGAAGAGACACTTAAAGCCACAGGGTTAAGGCCAGGCAAGGAAGGCTGGCTTGTTCGAAAGCCGCTAAAGAGACGGGAACAATGCAATTTCATACATAAACTCTCCCCTTGTCCATCTCCCTCATAGGTTTCGCATGGTTAGCCTGCTTCAGAGGGAACCCGGAGGTGAACTCGAGGTCAGGCTTTATTCACGTTACTTTAAAAATTCGAATTTGTTCAAGCTTGGGTTTATAACCTGTGGCTGTGCTTCCAAAATCTCATGTGTATTTTTATTAGGCTCTATTGTCACCCCTCCCCCACCCCGCAGTCCTTTCTGTCAATCTCCCTGTGCTCTGGGTCTAGAACCACTAAACGCTAGCAGTGTCTTCCTGATAACTTCTTCTTGGGCGATCTTTCTCTGAGCTATGTTTTTAGAGGAGGAGATGAAAGGAGGGCTAAGAAATTAAAATCAAGATAAAGCAGCCTCTCTCTTGGAATGTTACGAAGAGGATGTGGTCATTTAAAAGTGTTTTCCCCTCTTCTCTTCAGCGTTTGACATCTGAAGTCATAGGAGATGCTATCGCGCAGTGCTTTATTAGCATGGCTGGAGTCACCTGTTTCAGGAACCCTGGGAGCAGTAACCTGAAATGAAAAGAAAAGCGGCACAGAAAAAGAGATTAAAGAGAAACTGGCTCTTGGCAGCAGGAGATGCGGGCTCCCTGCCAGGCCCCTGCAGCTACTCTGTTAAGTGGCCCCATGAATTTATTTTACTGGGAGATCACTTCCACTATCTGAGTGTTGTTCAGACAAGCTTCAGAAAGCCCAGTTAATGTTACATAATGCATTGCTCTTCCAGGAGAGCAGGGAAGGAGTAGAAGCCTGGGGGAGGGTATGACCCCCCCACCCACCCGAGGGCGATAAGAGTTGGCCTTCCGTGTCCAGCAGGGTTTGTAGAAGAGGGTCAGGGAGTTCAAGAGAGGTTGGACTTAGGAGGATTGTGCACGTTAAGGCTTCTGCTCCAGAGCCCCAGGCCAGGGGTGGGCGTGTGCTGGCAGAGCAGGCTCTAGCAGGAAAGGCGAGGTGCAGAACAGCTGGGAGGAGCCTTGGAGCAGGGCTCTGAGCTCAGGGCTTACTCTTAGTGTTAGGGATGGAAGAGTCCCTAAAGGTGGAGGGGACTGGAAAATGTGTGGGAAGCCCTTGGGTATGATGACCCCACAGCCCAGCATTTCGGACCCAGGACAAGTTTCTAGCTCCTTCTTTGACCCCTCTCCTCACTGGTTTCAGGGACCCTCTGAAATCAGGTGTCCTGGATTTAGTAGTCATAGCTCCTGTTTGTGTCCTTGCTGGTCTGTCACTGACTTTTTAAAAAAATTCTTTTTCCTGGTTTCTGTGAACCAGCTTCTCTTGCAGGCCTACTATGTCCCCGCTAGCATCTGGTACAGCTAGTGACTTCAGTAGCTCATTAGTCAGCAGAACAGGAGGCCCCAGGAATGGCTTTCATCATGAGTTGGCTTGTTGTTTAGACCTCAGGCTTTTGAGAAGAGGCAGGAATTGCCAGGTAGAAAATGGTCACTTTGGTCATAGGGCCTAGGGAAGAGCAGGGCCCCTGCTTTGCCTACGTGGGAGACCAATGGCCTCATCATCTTACAGGAGGGGCAGGCTAGCAGCCTGGAGGAGGAAAATGTGTAAGTTCTGTTGATTGTAAACTGAAGAAAAGATGACTAAAGTCTTTTCTTTTTAAGGATTTATTTATTTATTAAGTATACAGTGTTCTGCCTACGTGCATGCCAGCACATCAGAAGAGGGCATAAGATCCCATTATAGATGGTTGTGAGCCACCATGTGGTTGCTGGGAATTGAACTCAGGACCTTTAGAAGAACAAACAGTGCTCTTAACCTCTGAGCCATCTCTCCAGCCGCTAGATGACTAAAGTCTTAACAGTCTGTAGGGTTGAGATTGCTTGTCAGTCTTGGCCTGGCATGTAGCAGGAGCTTTACCATGGCGGTATGCGTTGCTTGAGTCACTGAGTCACCTTGACCTTGACCTTGTAATGATTTAACAGTTTTCTTGTACTAAACAAGTGTTTTCTAAATGTTAAGGGAATCAATCATACATAGCCACGCCCACTCACAAGGGGCGGGGAAGGAGGGGGAAGCAAGAGCCCTAGCAATCAAACATAGGGCCAGTTTGCTACTTTTGAGGTTTTTTTGATATACATTTGTGAGAATAGTACTTCAAAGGACTTCAGAGCCTTAAAGGTCAAACTAGAGTAGTTTTATAGTTTAAAGTGACTGATTGGTTGAAGCTCTGTTCATTTTTGTTTTTTAGATCTATTATGTTTATCTGCATGTGTGTTTTGCTTGCATGAATGTCTGTGGAAGCCAGAAAAGAGTACCAGTTGTCCTCGGCCTAGAGTTAGTGATGGTCCTCACTTGCCATGTTGGGGCTGGAACTGACCTTGGGCCTTCTCTAAAAGCAGCAAGTGTTGCTCCATCGCTCCAGCCCCTGAAGGCCCGCTTTCTTACTGTGACTGTTTAACATTTTACCTTTGTCTTATTACAAAACCATAGTGCCTTGCAAAAATATTGAAAGAAGCCCACTCAAACCCAAACTCAGAATGGCACATTACTTCCCAAGTGACCGAGATACCAGGTACCAAAACAAGAGAGTGTGGATCTTCTTCTTTTGTTTTTGTTTTTTGTTTTGAGACAAGATTTCTCTGTATAATAGCCTTGGCTGCGTGGACTCACTTTGTAGACGAGGCTGGCCTCGAATTCATGAAGGTCTGCCTGCCTCTGCCTCCCGAGTGCTGGGATTAAAGGCATGCTCCACCACACCTGGCAAGTGTCAGAGTCTTAAGAGTGGGTAGGAAAGAGAAAATGAAGAAAAGGAAAACAGGTAGATCTTTTGTATGTGTCCATGTCTGAGTATGTGTGAGGGTATATTCTGTGGATGACTAGTCACAGGTCACTGATGCAGGCTCTGAATGGCTGTGAGTGTGGTCCCTGATGCAGGCTCTGTGAATGGCTGTGAGTGTTGTCCCTGATGCAGGCTCTGTGAGTGACTG
>OU015748.1:50559424-50576119 GCA_907169655.1 Acomys percivali
AGAGAGAGAGAGAGAGAGAGAGAGAGAGAGAGAGAGAGAGAGAGAGACTGTGGCCTGGAGTGCTTGTGTTTGCAAGCAGTCCCAAGACATCATTGGAACTGGTTCCAGGATTTTGACCACATGTTGGAAACAGTGTCTTGTGGGACATGTGTTGTTTCTGGTTTTCCTGCAGCAGAGGACACCTGCAGTGCGATTTAATTGTGTTAAGAGTTGAGAATCCCATTGTATCCTCATTGGAAGCCACAAACCCCTTAGGAACAGAAGGGAAGCAGAGATGTATTTAATTGACAGACAAGGATCAGAATTAGTGTGTGCTCAGGCTATTACACCACATGCTGGCCACTGGATACAGTGCTTGTCAGTGCTTAGATATTGGGGTTGGCAATTGGGCTTCAGCAAGGTATTTGCAAAATTATAGCGATGGACATTACTCCTCAGATTTTGAAGTAGAGTATTGGGGTGGAACTAGGTGATATCTCATCTAGACTTCTAGTTCTTTCTTGGGGGTGATGAGGGGAAGAGAAAAGCAGGAAGAACACAATTTACAGCAGAGTGTAAACAGAAGTCATGAATTTAGCAGTGTTATAATTATGACTGCATTACAAAGTAACCAAGGCTCCAAGGAAACAGGACTTGCAGGGCATGCACACAAATTGTCACATTATCTCTATGTCCCCACTCTCTAGTATGACACTATGTGTAGATAAAGCAACACTGAGACATGTTTATTAGTGAGTTCTCTAAACATCAGAAGAAAGTATTAGTAACACCAGCTATACACTTCTAACCTGAAAAGAAAAATGAAGCTATGAATTATTGCCACAAGCTGGCAGACTTGAGTACTTGAGATTACTTTTAGAAACTGATATCTAGAATTCCGTTCTCTATTCACCATAGCAATGTACCCACCAGGCCCTAGCACACTCTATCACATTGACAAGACAGTAGTATCTTTTTAAAAAATGAAATAGATTCATCTCTCATATAATACGTCCTGACCACAGTTTCCCCTCCATCCACTCCTCCCAGCTGTCCCCAACTTTCTTTCTCCCCAAGATCCACTCTCCCTCCATTTCCTTTCAGGGAAAAAAAGCAGGCCTCCAAGAAACAACAACCAAATGTGACAGAAACTAGGCAAACACCCTCATATCGAGATTGGATAAGGTAACTCAAAAGGAGGAGAAGAGCCCCAAGAGCAGGCAAAAGAGTCAGAGGCAACTCCCCCACTGCTATTAAGGGGCCCCCCTCCTCCAGAGCCCCACATCAAACCCACAGCCATAACATATATGTAGAGGGCCTGGGGCAGACCCTTGTGGACTCTGTATTTGTCACTTGTGTTTCTGTGGGCCCCATATGGGCCCTGCTTAGCTGAGCCAGCGAGCCATGTTCTCCTGGTGTTCTCCATCCTTTCCAGTGGCCGTTGGATCTTACTGGAACAAAAGCCATGAGTTACTTGGTGGGGGTAGATGGGAGAATTTTTTCCATTTCTTGTCAAGAATACTTAACACATGCTGGCTTTGTGGCATCAAGAATACAAAGATGATATATGTGACTGTACTGGAGAGGGCTTCCTTGGGTGGGGGTGTGCTGTGGCTTTGATAAATGATAAGGAGTTTAAAGGGAAGATTTTAAAAATCCAATTAATAGTAGCATTAAAAGCAGTGGTGATATATGTGAAGATAGTGCATAGAAGTAACAAAGCAGAAGAAAAGGTCTAGTGTCCTTTGGGGAGTCCTGTCTGCCCTGAAAAAAAAAATTGAGCTTATTTCAAAGGGCTTACATTTGATGTCAAGGTGGTTGACTTTTGTCACTGAAGCCATGGGAATGGACTTGCTCCCACCGTGAACCAAGGCAGCATTCCTGCCATGGTTATACGGAGTGCACTGGGAGTGAGAACTGACTGTGCTTCTGATCTTACTACTCAGCACCCTCTTGGATGCAATGGCATCATAAACCTCTGGGGGAGTGCTATCGGTGTGGCTCTCAGGCCCACTAAGACACTTCTATCATTTTGTCATGATCCCACTGAATGGCACGTATAATAATTTCAAGAAACACCAAATGCAGGATCCCTGCTGATTGCTCTTTATGATACGTGTGTTCACTCTACAGGAAGAACAACCTGGTTTTTGTTTTCTTGGTCTCATACCACAGACCTACAGATCATTTTGTAATCATTGGGAATGCTGACAAGAAAGCTATGGTTCTTGAAAATGCTTTAGAGTAGGAAGCATCTCGGGGAAATGGTCACAGGAGGCCATGGAGTCTGCTCTGTCATCCCTTCAGCTTGGTGATGAGAGACAAGTTGATCCAGTGTTCAATCTACCACTTTCATTGCTTGTCATGTTTTTATAACTCAAATTCACAAAAATCTCAAGTTAATGCTAATGAGTAGTGCTCTACAAAAGGAAAAATAAGAAAAAAGAATCGCCCAAGATGACACCCCAAGACTCATGCTATGGGTGGGGGTAGACTCTAAATTGTGGTGATGGCTTAAATGCAAATGGTGATAGCTAAGGTTGATGGAATACTTAATGAATAGTAGTTAGAAGGTACTTACCTATGCCAGGTACTGTACTAAGTGCCTTATATGTAACACATTTAATGCACGGCCACTTTTGCAGGAGAGACATATTCCTACATCATATAGGGATGGTTTTATACATACAGAAACTGACAGAAGAAGAGATCAGACCTTCAGCTCAAAGTCAGAGACAGTGGAAGGAGCTGGAGTTGAACTCAACTCTAGCAATTACAAGTCTAAGTTCTTTACACTGCAGGTTACAATATTTACAATACAGCCTTCCTATACAGGCAAACATTGAAAAAAAGTCTGAGGAGGATGAAAAATCAAAACGAGAGAATTGTGCTCTTTCTGTGGCCAAGGAGAGCCAATGGAACATGTCGTTTTTTTTGGTTACCTGCCCTGTAAAACCCTGGACATGGGAGAAATATAGTTTAGAGTTAGACATGATTGGGAAAATATTGTCATTTGATTTTAAACCATAAGAAGAATTTATTTATTAACAATGATCTAAGATCCTTATTGAAAAAAAAAAATCCCATCAGCAGAGCCTTCTCTTTCCCTGACTGAACTCATTGTAGCCCTCTGACAAGAGCTGCACTGCCTGCCGCGCGTTTGTGAATCCTTTTTAAGTTTCTGGGATGGGGCGCGCTAACTCTACTTCCTCTACCCATGATGGCCAGAGTGGACTCTCAGTGCGTTAATTGTGAGTGGGACCGCTGTAAGCAGCTCATTTAAAAAGCTCCACAGCAGCTCTGTGGGATCACTGTCACACAGAAGAAGCGGATGCTGTTTGAGACCAACGGCTTACCTGATATCATGCAATTTGTGATAGAGCCAGAACTTCAGTCTCAGACGTCTGATCTGCTGGTAGCATAACTGTCTGTATCCCTTGTTCCATTGTTTCCTTTAACTATCTGCACTTCCTCTTCTGCTACATTCAAAAAAATCTTTATTTATAATTGTGAGGGTGTTTTTTTTTATGGTGGGGGATATGCCCATCACCCAGGTACTCCCAGTCTCTGTAGAGAGAGGAAAGTGTGACTAGCATATTCACATGGAAGGGAAATTGAGCATAGTTCCCGAACTCTGCCTACCTCACAGCCATGCTCGGGTTACCAACCGATGAGCACGGATTACCCAGTAGTTTACAGCCCCTTAACGCCTCTTCAGGAGTGTCAAACCTTTGAAAGCGGCTTGTTTGTTTGTTTGTTTTGCATATTTGTGTGTTCATGCCTCTGTGTGATCCAGATGTGGATATTGGTGCCTTCCTTGCTCCCTTACTGCTCAACTTGTTTCGAGACATGGCCTCTCACCGAGCCTGGAGTACCCTGAGTCAGCTGAGCAGACTGGCTGGCCAGCATGCTCCAAGGGTCCTCTCATCGCTACTTCACCAGAGTTAAATTACAGAGACATAGTACCATGCTCATCAGTTCTAAACTAGTGCCTGGGATCTGAACTCAGGTCTTCATGTCTGCGCGGCAAGCCATCTCCCCAGCCCCTGGGTTTACATGTTGTCATGATGATAGGGATAACCTACCATTGTGTTTGGCAAATGCTTACTGAAACTGTATTCTCATAGTCATATTGACCCATAATTAGTGACTTAAAAAATGAGTTGAGATAGTGAATTCATACTTATAAATTTTCACTCAAGAAAATTAAAAAGAAATACTTATTATTATTGTTATGATGTTTGCACAGGTGTGTGTGTGTGTGTGTGTGTGTGTGTGTGTGTGTGTATGCACAGACGTGCATGCCATAGTGCCTACATAGAGGTTGGAGGACAACTTTGTGGAGTCTGTTCTTTCTTTTTATCTTTATGTGGGTTCTGGGGATTGAACTCAGGTCAAGAGGTCTGTGAGGCAAGCACTTTACTCGCTGAGCCATCTTGCTGGCCTAAGAAGTTTTTAAAGAATAACAATGAGAGACGTGGGGGGAAAACGAAGAAAATGTAACACTTTATTATTATTATCGTAGAAGAATTCACCAAAGGCTTCAAATTATGCTATGGCATCTTTAATTATAAAAATAAGCAAATAAAATAACTTGCATCTGTCATTACCATGATATGTTTCATAACTTTCATATGCACATGGAGCTTAAAAATGTAATTTAACAATAAATAATGACATATACCAGATATGCTCACTGTTTATTCCAGTACTCAGCCAAAAACCTAAATATCATTTAAATTATAAATACATAATGCAAATATAACGGCACAAAAAATGTTCTAAAGTGCAACCAAATCACGAGAGAGGAATCATGCAAACTGGTCTAGGTCAGCCCCCAAATCACTCTGCAGCAAACACGAGACAAAGCTTTGGAAGTTCAAAGAGGAGGTGGGGGGAGAGTCAGGGTGGGGAGAAAAAGAAGCAAAAAACAAAACAGAAAACAAACCTAGCAACATTGTGAGAACTGCTTCTTTCCATATGTGTAAATATATGTATTGTTGACACATATACCAATATCACTGTGGGTAGAAAAGAGGGAATGCCACGGCTTGAAGAGGTCACAGGAAAAAAAAAAAAAAAAAAAAAGAATTGAGAGAAAGAAAATCTACTGAATTGAAGTAAGAGAGAATTTACTAGGAATTCTCATAAAACTACTTGCCACTTTGGGGTTCTGGCTTAGTGGGTTTGCAAAATGCACAACACACACACTTGATTAGCTTTTCTGGTTCAAAGAAGTCAGCCTTGCCTGGGGTGGGAAGTGGGGGGGAGAGGGAGTGAATCTAGCTTAGAATATGTGCTACCTGATTTCCAAGAGGCTAAGGCAGTGTCCATTTGTCTGAGACCTGGGGATGGGACAGTTCTAAGTATAAAAACGCCCTTAACAATCTGATGTCAGCACGCGTGGAGGCTGTGTGGGGACAGAGGCAACAGCGTTTGTGCTGCTGCAGCGTCAGCTGCTGCACTTGATCCTGGTCCTTGAGCACTATGTTACTGGTTTTAAAGGCTTTGTGGTAAAGTTGTATTGCTTTTCATTCCCCTGGAGAGGTGCCCTCCCTCCTCCCACCAGGGCCCTTATCGCTCAATTTGGTCAACTCTGGGGTGTAGCCTAGTGAGAGTCAAGCACCAATAGTTTCTACCCAAGTGAGTTTGGAGCAGCCCCTCCCTCGTCCTCTCTCAGCATTGACCTTTGGTGAGCATTGACACTCGTAAGGGGCTGTCGGGTTCAAGGACAATGACCCTGAGAAACTACTGTTGTTCGTAGACAGGTTAATCATTTGGCTTTGGTGGCTGCCATCTTGTAAACATCACAGCGGAAATGATCAAACCACCAGCTCTTATGCCCTCCTTCATTCTCTCTATATTTTTTCTTTTTTTTTCTTTTTCTTTTTTTTTTTTTTAAAGATCCTACAGAGATGGTCCAGCTGCCAGGACTACTTTGGTAGGCAGCATGTTATAAGACAAAAAAATGTAAGAGGAGTCTATTAAGGCTGGACAGCCCAGGGTTATTTATACCTCCTTAAGCCCAAGTTCCCCGGACTAAAGACATGAAGGCTGATTGACTCATTCCTGATTGGCTGGCTTAGTGGAAGAATCTCCCACACCATCATTTACCAGAGTGCCAGGCACTGGCGGAAGGTGATAAGCCACAAACTGCCACTTCCAAGGGGATAGTAGGCCTTGTCACACTCAGTGGTCCAAGCCCAAAGGGATGATCTTTTTTGGTTCCTGTAATTCCCAGTTGGATGTGACAGAGGTGTTTCAGGATATATCTAAGTCAAATGTAGCCTCTGGGTTGAGGTGGGCTGGGAGATTAACGTTTTACCTGGGGTCCTTCAGATAACCTGTTGGGTTTTCCTAATTCATATAGGCCCATCTTAAGTTCCGATGTTGAGTTAAAACTACTTCTACCCCCTTAGTTATAAAAAAGGCCACAAGGAGCATGAACACGGATATCTGGAAGTGAGATAGTTATTCCATTCCCAGGAAAAGGAAAATAAAGCTAAGGTACAAAACTAAATCTATATGCAATAAAGTTCTCATAGACTGCTCTGTTAAGCAGAGTCCTCTGGAATTTATGTACAGTACAATAGTTTTCAGCTATTTATATTCCACAGTTAGACCTTAAGATTCTCTGTTTTTAAGACAATTGTTAAAGATACTTTTAAAGCTCTGAGCAGTTACAGTACATAAAGATGTTAGCTTTTTGTTTTTCATTAGATGCAAGAAGATGCTGGCTCAAAGTCTGGTTGGAGAACCAGGTTTGAGTAATTTGGTAAATATGTCAGAAAGGAAATTAGACATTGGAGGAGAGAGACCATAAGACTCGTTAGAGATCAAGAATTCAAACATGACATTCATATTCGTCCATGGCCAGCACAGATTCATAACACGAATTCCATTTAACATATTTATGAGCATTTAAGACATGCATTTAAATAAAGTTGTTTTTGTATTGGCTAACTCTACTGGGTGACCATTCTAAAGGGCTCTACATCTTCAGATTACAATGACTGGGCAGTTACATGAACGCTTTTGTGTTTGAGGAGAGTTGATAGGGATCTGGGAAAAGAATTCATAGAGAGAGGGGATGAAAGAGGTTGGATTCTCTCAAAGAGAGGCAGAATGATCACATGTATTGTGTTGGGAAGAATGCTGTCATTGCAGAATGTTGGGATATTGATTACGGAAGCCTAGTTTCATGCAAGTTTTCCTTTAAGGGAGGGATAGAAAATAGGGACTACTTAAAAAAAATCAAACCAGGCACAGTACACTCAACGTTGGTGTGTCGACACCCCTAAAATGCTATTAGTTTGGTGAGGCTGTGACTACCTCTCCCTGGTTACGCACTCTCATGGGAAGCGCGTTTGACGTGGGAGGGAGAGTCCCCCTCACCTCGGAGGTTCCTGAGGAGGACTTTCAGCTTCTGTGGCTCATTTGTGCGCTTCCTGTTGAAGTCAGCTCTTGGGTGTGTCTGGGCACAGTGGTCTGTCTGCAGGATGTGGAAGAGGCTGGCCATGTTGGGCCCAATCTTCTCCATCAGGCTGTCCCTGATTGTGCTGACCGTGTCTTCATCACATTCTAGAAGGCTCCGGACAAGTCTGTTGTAGTATCTGCATTGGGGGAAAAAAAGGTTCTCGTTAGGGAAAGCCAACCAAGGATCATCTTCAGACATCAGTGTTTGAACTGTGCAATGCGGCAGGTGGCTTTTGTTTCCTTCTGCACTCTGGATTTACCATACAACACTAGAAAGCCCATCTACACATTTAGGCTTCAAGAGATTTAGGTCACACTGAACAGGAGCAGGCTGACTGCAATGTCTGAAATTCTGGAAAACAATGATTCTCAGGGATAAATGGGACAATACAAAATGCTCTTGTTCCATAGAGAAGAAACCAGGGTGCTCGCTCAAAGTCATACAGTGAATTAATGGCATAAGTGGACTTAGTCAAATAAAATGAATATAAAAGGCAGGTCTTAAACTCTAAGCTTTTGTCAGTAGTAAGTCACCATACATGGACTGACAGTTATTTGGATGTCTTTTTTGCAACTTCCTTTTGTCCTGGGAATGCATGTGCTCAAGAGCCATGTGTATATGAATGCACATTCTAACTAAGCCTTGGTCTAAAGCCATGCATTTTCCTATGAAATCTACGCACCTTACACTCACTCAGCCAATGTTGAAAAGGCTGATGACTCACTGCCTGACTATTCTGAGGCTTCCTACAAATGCATATAGTAGCCTCCTGCAGCCAAACACTAGGTAGCAAGCATGCTTGAAGGAAAAGGTTAATGGCTCTTAATGGTCCTTGATTCTGGGACTGGAACCTGTCCCACACTATTCAGGTTTTGTGGCCTCTTCTTTCTTTGGATACCTCACAGATATTAATTATCACCCCAAGCACCAGCATTTCATGGCCTCATGACTATTCTTCATTCCCTTGTTAAACTTTAGAAACTTCTCAAGGGCAGGGTGGATGTCCTTAGTCTTTGTAGCCAAGTGGCTGAGTGTCATCAAGCTGTATTGTCTACTCAATAATTCACATTTTTTCCCCATGAGGAAATAGAATTTAAATAACAGGTTGACTTGCCCAAGAAGACCATATCCACCTTCACCATGTATAATACTGACCTTCTCTTAGGTCTCCCTTACGCGTCTATGGATATTGAAATATTTTCTTACTGTATCAACTGAACTTTAACATTAGTGCAAAGAATATAAAAATATTCTTCCGTTGTACAAAAAAAAAAAAACAAAACAAAACAACAAAAAACAAAAAACAAAAACCTCGACTTCCTGAAGAAAAATGATAGATTTGTAAACAAACAAACAAAACCGCTAATGACAAAGACCTTTATGTTTGGTAAAAAATGACTTTCATGTATGTGACAACTTCTCTGAATATTCCAAACAATGCAGCCAAGTGTTATAGCTGTGAAAGGATTGAACCATCTACTTCAAAAACTTCTAAATAACATCTACAGTTCAGGTATCTTCCAAACTGATTTGGGACATTTCTAATCTATTTTGACTCAGTGGTTATGAAAATGCATTAGCTCTATGCTCATTGACAGGAGACACTCCTGGTGACAGTGACCTGCTATACTGATGTGGACAGACCCTTTTCTAGGAGGGTGTCACTAGGGCCACAGGATCATCCAGGGGAAAGACAACCCTGTTTATTTTTAACTCAACTCCCAGAGCACAGGAGCAAGCATTTTGCTAGAATAACTTGACCCCCTAGAGAGGTCCTTTGAAGGATGGACAGTAAACAGAGAAGATCGTGAGCGATGGGGCAAAGTGGTTGCCCTTCATTGGGTGAGAGGGTAAAGTTTGGGATGGAGAGAGAGGAATAGTGTCCAGCTTGGCCACAGTCCGGGCTATAGCCTTCTTGTCTGGGACAATTATATCCAGCTGTGAGTGAAATTGGGCTTCTTTGGCTCGGAGGGGCATTTTCCAATCCTTTAGAATTACAAAGCACATGAGTCAAGCCCAGCTTTACTTGGATGGAGGAATGGGGAGAAAACTGGTTTTGGAAAAACTGAGAAAAAAAAAAAAAAAAACAACAACCAAAAAACCAATTGTGCCCCGACAGCTTCAGCCATTTATGCCTCCACTCATCTCTAGGTATCTACCAATTACTGAGCTTCTGTAGGACTTGGCTCCCCTACATGTGGGGGAGTCTAGTTTAGAGGGCAGCTAGTTCTTAGAGGATACAGTTCCCTAAAGGACTTTGTAGCTCAGAAAAGTTAACCCTTCCACATCTGGAAAGAACTCTATCACACACGTGCCCCCAAGAGGCCTGGGAAATGTCATTGCTCTTTAGAAAATGAAAGAATAGAAGATTCCTTCTTTGACAGAAATGGAATCCCTTGTCTGGATGGAGAAGTCTAGGCCCCCCTCCCCAAAATTCAGCTTGTCTAGCTAGTCTGCAGTTTTGGGGCCCTGTTGGTGCCTGACTCTGAGGACACCTACCTTTGCTGTTGTCTTCTCTGATAGACTAGACAGGATGCCTGCTCTTGGGCTTTCTTGGCAATGACCCCTGTCAGCCCTGCCTGCTCTTTGTAACTTCTGCTTCCCTGGGGGGCGGGGGGGCTTTGGTAATTCAGTTGAGTAGGCTAAGAGAACATCTTAAAGTAGGAAATTATAGATGGCTCAGCTAGAAGCTCCTCAAAAGCTAAAACACATGCCAGGCTGCCTGATATCAATTCAGCTAATGCTGTTGTCTCTAGTGAGACTGGAATGTGGTACTCACCTCTGGACTGTGCAGGCCAATGAGAAGACCTTTACTATGGGTTGCTAAGCAACACAGATGCTTTAAGAGGCAGAGACCCTGGCAAAAGTTGACTTAGCAATTGCCATGTATTTATTGAGCACCCTTTTGCACTAAGAACATTTAGTTACTCTAGCTATGAGGAGGGATGCATCTTTTCTTTTAGGAGAGAGCACACACAAAATCCCTTGCTGAACACCACGGTGCGTGCGTATTTAGTTATTCACGGTATTCTATTTTTGGGTTGCAAGGACTTCTTGCAGGGTTTTTCTGGCTGCCTTTTTTTTTTTTTTAAGTAGAAATCAAAATAGCTTGGCTCAAGGCCCTGTGAATTCTGGACCCTATTTGGCGACTTACAAGCTGTGAGACTTTCAGAAGGTTGCTCATCTCACTGAACTTCTGTCCTTAAGTCAGTTAGATGGGACAGATTAGCTGTCACCTTCAGCTAAGGCATTTTGTTTCTAAGGATTCAATATACGTTTTCCTTCTCAGGCTAACAAAGGCGGTCAGCCCAGCAGAAGAAACCTCCCCTTTGTAAGGAGAGTTGGGATGCTCCCTTTCTGTAGCCTGGCAGCCTTTATGGCATGAGGCTACACACCGCAATGAGGTAGCAGATTGAGTCTTCTGATCTCACAGCCTGGAAGGATCTTGCACAGAGCCACATATCTTTCTTATCACTTTGAAAATTCCATCCTTGATCCCCTTCCCCCACACACTTGATAAAGAATAAGACCAGACACTCTCCATGGCTACGGTTTCAGCCATGCTTACCCAAATACACACATTCTGCCTAGGAACGTTCTGTGTGAAAGTTTATAAATAGTCCTTTGTTTCCCTTGATCAATATTATTCTTCTGTTTCCTGTTCCCAATCCATGCCCTAGAGAGTTGGAGGCTTTGTCACTTTTCCCACTCTAGATCTGGGTTGGTCTCAGTTCTCAAGCCTCATGGTGCTTTGCCCACCTCATCAATCCTCTCTGCTTCCCTCAAGACTGAAAGCATGGGGAGGTTGCAAATCAAGGTAGGGGGCACTCCCAACTACCCTCTCTCCCTGGATGCACCCTTGTCATGTACACGTTCCCCCTTTCAGTCCACTCAGGCTTTTGGATTCTCCCAGACCTAAATCTCATGCTAGACAAACCACAGGAAGGTGGAAGGAACCTGTAACTACTTCCCTTCGCAGATCTTTGCCAACTGGCAGGGGCTTTGCATGAGTCTATGTTGGGACTGAGGCTGGGAAAGCAGGATGTCTCAGGCAGCGAGGAGGAGCTGAAATAGAGCAGAGCAAGCTCTGCCTGGAAAGGAAATTGCTCCAGTCCTGAGCACTGAAATGAAGTACTTGGAAAAAGGCAAGAGATGCATGAGAGATTCTGGTGTTTAAGAGTGTGCTACTGGGCTGGGAAGATGGCTCAGCGGTTAAGAGCACTGACTGCATTTCCAGAGGTCCTGAGTTCAATTCCCAGCAACCACATGGTGCCTCACAATCATCTATAATGTGATCTAATGTGCACTGTATACACAGAAATAAATCTTTAAAAAGAAAAGAGGGTACTACCCTTGTCCCCATTGACCTTCCCTACTAAGTGTGAGCATGAGGAGATAGACTGTGGGTGCCTGAACCATTTTTCTGAAGGCATTGCCAACAAGATGCTTTGGAAAAAGAATAATGGCTGGTGTCTGACTGAAGACACCTTTCCCTAGTTTCCTCTTGGGTAAGTGGGGATCTTTGGTCTAAACTCTGAACCTTCCTTTCTATAGCGACTCTCTTTTCACAAGGAAAATGCAAGTTTAATTGAGACAGTCATCTCAGTATAGCCTTGAAATTGGCTGCCTGACACATTAGAGATCATATGTGTCCAGAATCTTTAACAATCTAAACTTGGTCTGCCTGTACCCTTCACTTAAAAATGGCATATGACTACATCCTTTATTTCCAGCCATTGTTCCACCAAACACTCTTTATTTCTTTCCCTGATGGCAAAGGGTTAGTCTCCAACAAATACCCAACTCTTACACCTTCTTTCCATCAACAGGAACCTTCCCAGGAGAATTTTTAAAATTAAAGTTGATATAGAGAGACAAACCACTTGAGGAGAATGGACTTGATGTTTCCTGTTCTGAGAAACTCAGCAAGAAGTCTGGTAGAGTTGGAGTCAAGGGTCTCATGGTAGGCTTCTATAAGATGAGTTGTGGTGCAGTAGGCCACTAACCTGTACTTAAGAATGGCTCCTACATGTCACAGAACTTTCATGTTAGGGACAAAGTCCCAGATAGACTTGACCACTGTCACTCTCAGAAGGATAGGGTTATCTTGCTAGGAGATTCATCAGATTAAGTGTCTGAGAACTCTTAGGGGACCAGAGTAACAGAACTGTTCCTTGTGAATGCACAGAGACTTGGTGGGAGAGTCAGAGAATCATGGGATCTCATCCAATCATAGGATTTGGCTTAGAGCATCTCCACAGGATATCATTAACTGGCTTATAGTTAACTACTGATTCTGTCTGTCCATGTCCTCCCAAGGAGCATCCCTCACATCATGTCAGACATCTTTCCAAGATACCTATAATGAACCAGGATGCCAGGTTTCTTATGCATCAGGGATTCATTCCTGTCTGGTGAAGACTTTGAGGTCAATGATACAGCAGGAACCCAGTGGCTTTGGGTTACTTGAGATGCAAAGGTGATTTGGGTAGCTACCAGCTCTTTTTTTCTGGGAAATCTTGGGTTGGAGGGTTGGGAGGGCATAAGGCTTTGAAGGAAATATGAGACTCGTATCCTGAAGCCATTTCACTTTTCATAGAGAAAAATCCAAGTCCTGGGGAAAAAAAGATGGCTTGTTCTGGATTAGCTACTGAAATATCTGGCTTTGGGACTAACTTCCAATGTATACAGATTTAATAAAAGCTGCACTCTGACATTTGACCAGGGGATTTTATCACGGCCTATTGTTCTGTGGCTCTGCCATGGTTCCAGCCAAACCTGATGTCTCAAAAGGTACTTTCCAGAAGCTTCGCGGTTTCCTTCAGGCTTATGGTAAAAAAAAAAAAAAAAAAAAAAAAAAAAAAAAGAAACGCACCAAGGAATATTGCAAACCAGCTGTGTGAGATCATTCTAACACCAAAGGGGAAAAAAAAAGTCCTGCTCTGGCTTTGCTGGCCACCCACTGCCCAGACCCTGCATTTGTGATGAAGAAGACCTATGGAATACCTGTTGGAGAAGTGATTAGGCAGCTGTATGACTTCAGTGATGGCTTCCGGGTTGCGCTTGGCGATGCTGCAAACGTTCAGCTTGCTGTAGCACTCCTCCTGCACCTCGGCGATCATCCTCTGGAAAGTAGAACACCTCCGAATGGCAAGGAAAACCTTGGAGGTGATCCCATTGGCGATGCACTTTAAGCTCTCTTTGACAAATGCTTTTCCCTGCCAGGGATAAGCAGATAAGCGTTAGTTTGACCTGCTAAAAGAGGTCTGGGTCTATGACACAGGGACCTTCAAGGACACCGACTGGCATGGCCAAGAATCAAGAGAGAGAGAGAGAGAGAGAGAGAGAAAAACACACCCCTTCTTCGTTAGACTATCTTGAACACTCAGCTCCACAGAAAGGAGATGAGACGGGAAGGCGCCATCATCAACTGCTCTGAGGTGTGATGGTCAGAATCAGTTTTATGTTCTTGGGATTAAGGCTGATAACTCGAAATTTCAGATAGCACGGCTAGGGCATTCAGAGGAGAACATTGTTATTTCCTCTCAAAGCAGAAATGCTTTTCTGCTATTCATCCCTACTGTTATAAGCCAGCCTCTGCTAACTCCTTATTCCTGGCCTAAACTGTGTGCACCTTAACCCCTCCCCCGCATCTATACCCTGGCATGAGGCATTTGAGTAGGAGGCTGGAAAGCAGGGTCCGGCTCCCTACAAGATGGGCTCCTAAGAACAGTAAGAGGTACTCTGCTAAAGGACAAGCAGCCAGTGGGAGCAAGAGGTCAAGGCCATGTTACCTGAGTGTCAAATTTAGCAGCACTGTACAAGAAGGATTTACAAATGTCGTACATCCCCTCTGTGTCACACGTGGAGTTTTCCAGGCATGCGAAAGCCCCGCAGCCAACCTGCAGGGCACTGTTGAGGCAGCGAACCACTTCAGCTGGAAGACACAAGCAGAACCAGACTAGATCAAGCCAAGGGATTCTGGGTAGGGTCCAGTAGGTGTAGAGGCCAACACCAAGGGCATGGGATCTGAACTTATCCTCAAACTTTGATCTTTGGCTCCATTAAATAGAACAGTTTGAAGAAATGTGGGAGTGGCAGGTCCCCTTTTCCTTCTAAGAGTCAGAGTAGGGGAGATGCTGCTGCCACATCCCCCTCAGGCACATGCTTTCTGGGCCTCACCCTTCCATCCATTTTGGTGGCTAGAGAAGTAAGATTAGAGACCTTGCAATGCACAGTGCCTTCTGGTGGTGACAGGAATCAAAGACTGTCACTCGGAACTTGAAAGCATGGGTATAGGCTGAAGGCAGTGACTGAAGGTCAGGCTCATGATGGGGAGGACCAGAAAGAATCTGGCTGCCTTCTGAAAAATTGCAGTCCGGAGTAGAAGGCACAGTATTTTAATCCAAATGGCAGAGACTAATGTGCTAAGTCCATTCGGAGGGAGACCTTTCCCAAAGAGGGCTTCTAACGCACCCACGATGGCACTGGCAGAAAGGAATCTGAGCCCTTTGTATCCACCCCAGCCCCCCAACCACAGCCCAGTGCTTAGAGGTATGAATAAGCTCTCATATTAAAAAGCCTTCTTGTCAAACAGGAGAAACACAGGTGTGGAGTGACAAGTCCAAGGCACCCCTTGTGCAAGGCTGGAAGAAAACCGCAAAGAACTTGCACCAGGCTTTCTGCATTCTGGATAAGATCTGCCATAAAAGTAATTTCTCTCCCACAGAAGGAGGGGTGTTCTGGCAGGCAGCTCGGCAAGCAATGATCTGTAGCCTTCATACCGTAGGTTTCTCCTCCCAGATCAAAAGCGTGGTTTGGTTAGGTTAGGCTTCCCCCCCCCCCCCCCCGCCCCCTCCCACCACCCCGCAGCCTCTAGGATGTTACAAGTCATTTCCCTAATTATATATTTCCACGGGTTCAAATTATAACTTTGCTTTAAGCAGTTTTAATATGCATTAGGGCTGCTATTGTTTTAGGCAAGCTTGAATTGTGAATCACGGCATCGCTATAGCAACTAAGTACAAAAGGAAGCCAGGCAAACGGGATCCTCTCGGCAGGGACCTGCGCTCTTCCAAGGGGGAGCATCTGCAGCATTTTGACACCTGCGGTCCCATCTCTGCTGACAGTTAGGGAAAGAAGTGAGTGGGGAGCCAGAAGTCAAGGGGCAGAGGTGTCCTATTGCCTCTTTGCCTCCGGAGGCCAGGACCATATACAGTTAACTGGTGCCAGAGTCAGGCCGAAAGTAAGACCTTCCTCTTGGAGAAAGAATTGCTTCATTTCACAAACGCCCTTCCTTCTAGGGACCACGGGGCGATTGAATGGAGCCGGTGAGAGAGGGGAAGGAGGCAGGCAGACGTGTAGGGAATGGGGTGTGTAGGTTTTTTTTTCTCCTTTCTGAATCCGCCCTGATCCCCCACCCCCCACCCCAAGACTTGAGGACTACGGTTCCACAAATGAGTGCGGGGAAGGGGGCTTGTCTGTGTGCTGTATAAAGAGGTAGGGAAGTCAAGTTACAAGGTCTTAAAGGAGCAAAGAGAGGGACCGCAGCAGGTAAGCCGCACATCACCTTAACACCGGCTTGTGGAGTATAGAGAGCCGCTGTGAGGCGTGCCAACATTCAAGCCTTTCCCCGCCCCCTCCCCCCAACAAGAGGGTACGTGCCAGATTTCAGGCAATCAGGCTAGGCTTATGCAATGAAATACCCTCAGCAGAGCGCCCAGCTTCTTCGTTAGTTGCATGCAATTTATTAAACAAAGGAACTCCACTTCCTAAGGCTATTGGATTACACTGGCGGTTCATTACCACCAGGCATGAAGCACATTCATTTATTATCGAGATCAGCAGTCACAGACACACATGCAAAAGTGAGACAGGCAAATGAGGACAGCTCTTGGGGGGGGGGGGGGGGGGAGAAACCGGTCCTGGGTTTGCTTGCTTACCTGAATTTTGAGCCGCCACCCGGGATTTTCTGGGGCTCACAGAGTCATTCTGTTCCGCCTCGTGCGTTGCAGCAGCACTGATGACCAGCGCAAGAATCACTGCTGAGTTTTGGAGCATTCTCTGAGAAGTTTCCGCTAAGTTGTTGGCTTTTTTTTTTTTCCTCCCCCCCTTTCCTTTTCCCTCTCCCGGCTTGAGTGAAGATGTGGATCTGGATATACTGAAAGCTTAGGTGAGGATTTGAGGAGGATTTGTGTGTGTGTGTGTGTGTGTGTGTGTGTGTGTGTGTGTGTGTGTGT
>OU015748.1:50592487-50626904 GCA_907169655.1 Acomys percivali
TTTCTTTCTTTCTTTCTTTCTTTCTTTCTTTCTTTCTTTCTTTCTTTCTTTCTTTGTTAAATTTGCAAGATGAACTTTTTACATCCTCTGATCACTACAGTAGGAGAGATGTTCTATTTGTGTAGGGGATTTGAGCTCTTAAATTCTATCAGATATGCTTTACCAATTGTCTCCCAGAGAAAAGCACCAAAGGCCTTTTACAAATAGCCCTTTCATATGTGTGTTCCTGTGTGTGTGTGTGTGTGTGTGTGTGTGTGTGTGTGTGTGAATGCACTCATGTGCCCTGATAGAGGATGACCTTGGGAGTTGGCATCGATTTCTACCTTTTGACAAGATCTCTTGTTCTTTGTCACTGTGTGTCCCAGACTAGCTGCTCAGGAGGCTTCTGATCCGGTCTCCATCACTTACCTCATTGTAGAAGCCCTGGGATTACAGATGTAAATGTCCACGCCTTGCTTTACTGGGTTCTGCACGTTCAGGCTCAGATTCTTATGCTTGCATATATTCAACGAGCTGCCTCTTCAGCTCTTAAAGATATTTTAAAAGACAGTGAACTACATGATTGATCTTGTTTGGCCTTTATAGTGTGTTTTTTTTCTTTCATTAACTTTTGCATGCATCATTACCAACTTTTACGTACCAGAAGATCTTATATTCCATAACATCTAAGATGCTACAACTGATTAAAAGACACACACCCTTTACTTTAGATACTGATAGAAAGAGAAAGAATATTGCCAATTATAATTGTTGGATACAACTGACTCTAAGATATGTCCTGATTAAAAAGCCATGACAATAAGGTGTGCCTCAGAGTCGATGAATTATGGTAAAAATACAAATCTGGATTTCTGTTTTATTTTTCATCCATGAGTCTGTTACTAATAGAACCACATTGTCCTGTCCTAAGAATGAGACTGCTTCTACGGTGGTGGCTTGGAGCTTTGCATTTTGTGCAATTCCCACCTGGCCTTCTCATTTATGTAAGCTGCCTGCAGGTATGACTCCTGTTTCCATGGCAACAGATCCACTCCAGAGGTGTTTTTCTTTATTCTCCATGGGAAGAGTAATGCTTGCCCAGAAGTGTCTGAGCTGGGAGGATTTCCCCCGGAAAGTGAATTTTTCCTGATTAAACAGCAGGCATTTCAGTAAGGATTGTTCATGACAAAAGACCCCCAGAAGACATGCTCCTGGAAATCTCAGAGTAACAATTCTGTCCTTATCTCCTACTATCAAATGACCTAAACCATAGATATCCTTTCCTCAGTCACTTCAGTATACAAGCTGGGGTGTTTAAAAGATGATCAAATACATACATGTTCTCATGACTAGATGATTCTATTTGTGTGTGTGTGTGTGTGTGTGTGTGTGTGTGATATGTTGTATATACATGTGTATATGTATCTTTGAATGTGTGTACACCTTGAGAACCAGGCTAAATGTTGGGTGTCTTCCTCGGTTGATCTTCACCTTATATGTTGAGATGTGGTCTCCCTCTGAACTTTTCTCCTCCTGCAGCTAGCTTGCTATAGAGATCCATGTCTCTCCTCCCACAGCCTCGATTACAGGTTGGCTTTATGTGTGCTTTTATGTGTGCTCTTGGGATTGGAACACAGGTCCTCAAGCTTGCATGACAAACACTGTACTGAGCCATCTTCACAGCCCTTAATCCTACATTTAATGTACAGATAACAAGCTAAAGCATTTTTCAATTCAGTTTAGTCCTGAAGATCATCTGTGCCATTCAGGCATTCATGGGACATAAACTTCTTTCAGATGTTCATGGCTTGGACTTGGGTTTTGGGTTTGTCTGCCACACCACACACATAGCTAGCCCTACTTTAGTCATTGGCCCCTAACTATCATATATTCCCTGTTCTTTTATTGCAGAACTTCTAGGATCGCTCTGTTTTAAGGTGTGTACCTCGAGCTGATAGGCAGTGTTCTTCTCCTCCTCCTCTTCTTCCTCTTCCTCCTCCTCTTCCTCCTCCTCCTCCTCCTTCTCCTCCTCCTCCTCCTCTTCTCCTCCTCCTCCTCCTTCTTCTTCTCCTTCTTCTTCTTCTTCTTCTTCTTCTTCTTCTTCTTCTTCTTTTCCTAGTGTATAGAAACTCATGCCCCTTCCTGGAAGACAATGAACCATTACTGTCTCTTTCTTTTAGCCCACTTATTTCTGAAGGCTTTTATTTTCTCAAACAGTGAAAGCCAGTTTTTTGCCACCAGAAAAGATCTGGTTTGGCATTCTTAATACAGTTCTCTTTACAGTCGGATGCTACGGTTTCTATACATCTTAGTTTCTGGTAGAGATTGATATCATCTTCCTCTGTGTCTGCCCTCAGGGACAGTTCAGAGAGAACTTGGTCCAGAAGGATGCCCTTTTAACCAGCAAGTTTTGTATGATGTCTTTTATCAGTGAATCCCCCTCAGCTACAAATGAGCTATGTGTTAATGTTTCTGACTTCGATGTATTTTGTTCTGGTTAACATGAGTAATTTAGGGCAAAACAACTTCCCCTGATTTGGCTTTAGTATTTTCCTCTCAAGAATGATCAACTACCTTATGGCCATTATTGAGGAACAATGTATGTATGTAGTTTATTTGGGTCTTGTGTGTGGTGTGTGTGCATTGTGTGTGTGTATGTGTGTGTGTGTGTGTGTGTGTGTGTGCATGTGCACTTTAAACACATGCCAAATAGAATAATTAGAAGGTCATGTGTAAGGCAGAATGGCTTAAACATTGCTTCCAAGGCCCATTGCTTTTAAACAACCTGCTAATTTCATTGTTTGTTGGAGTGAGACAATAGAACAGAGTGAGTAGCAGAGGGCGGCTTGGTTAATATGAAATGAAAGTCATCCATCTCCCACCCACATCAGACATGTCAAACCACAGTGAATTATAAGCTATACAAAGGCTTTGGAGCTGGCTCAGAAACCTTTGAATCAACCCAAAACACAGCATGAGTTTAATGAGAAGTGTCTTGCCAGGCTGTTTTCTACAACAGGTTGGATTCTCAGAGGTGATGTGGGGACTAATTTGCCAAATGGCAGAAGGCAAGCTGGCATGAATCTTAAAGAAGTAATTTCAGGAAGATATGGGAGAGGCTTCGTTGAAGCACAAGATTTGGCCCTACTTCCTGCTGGTGGAAGAGTGCCATTTACTTATTTGTTGTGTGTGTGTGTGTGTGTGTGTGTATGTGTGTGTGTGTGTGTGTGTGTGTGTGTGTGCGTGCGTGCGTGCGCGCACACCCACGCACATGCCACAGTATGCAGGTAGAGGTCAGGGGACGATTTGTAGGAGTGGGTTCTTATCTTCTGCTATGGGGTCCAGGGATTGAGCTCAGATCATCAGCTTTGATGGCTAGCAGCCTTACCCACTGAGCTATCTCACGAGCCTGAATATTTACTCTTTAACGTTTCTTCAGGGAAGGATTGAAACATCCAGTGCAATTAGGAAGCCAACACCCAGGCCAGAGAAGGCAAATTAAGAAGATAGCATTTCCTTATTTCTTTATTGGGGTGGCTAATTTTACATATCGACTCCACTACACCATGGTACCCAGATGTTTGGTTAAACATTAGTATTACTGACATTGTGAAGGTATTCTATAGGTGAGATTAACATTTAAACTGGTGGGTAAACTTTGAGTAAAGCGGATTGTGTTTCATAGTGTGAGAGGGCCTTCCCAGATTAGCTGAGGTCCTGGAAAGAGAAAAGATTGAGATCTTCAAGGAAAAGGGAAACCTGGACTGTCTTCAGGCTCAACTTATTTTCCTTGAACATCCAGTAGCAGGACTGACCTTCCAGGCTTGCCTATCTCACAGCAGAATAAGTGAATTTTCTAAAACATCTTTCCCTCTCTATGTCTATGCACTGGTCTATTAGTCCAGAGAACTTCAATTAGGATTGTTTTGTTAACTTTTTCTGGACAACTATGGATAAAATGCCTATTCATCAGAAGTAGGGTACTGATGGTAGAGCAAAGCAATGACTCCCCCAAAGTTCAAACTAGTGAGCCAAGGAGTGTATGGGCTTCCTTACAGAGCACAGGTCATCACTGCAAATCCTACCCCACCATGTACGACAGTCTCATGGAAACTGCATCACAGGGTCCCATTTTCAGTTTACCATCCAGGATCACTTTCAGATGTGGGGAGGGGGTATTCCAGGAGTACTGGCTGGAATTCTTGGTGAGAGTCTGTTGACTCCCCCTTACTTCCTTCTAGTAGGAAGTGTAAACAGTGTTGCCACCATTACCGTGGACCTAACTACCTGGCTGTATTGTTTTCCTTAATCAGTTGCCACGACTACCGGGCTAAGTTAATCTCTACTTCAAGATGACACCATGTTATGCCCAGAAGTAAAAAGGCATAAAAAAGATTCCCACATTACTAAAGTCAAAAGAAGGTTTGCTGTACTACAAGCCACTTAAGTAAGCATTGGCTCATTCTTTGTTTAACGGTAGCAATTCAAACACGCTCCTAAGCCATAAAGTCAGCTCATGTCTGAATCCAAAAATAACCCTAGCATGGCTCTACAATGCCCCAAAGGTCATGACAAGGGTGACAGGGTGAGGACAGTCTGTGTGTTCTACACAAAGCTCCCATCCCAGGCTGATCTTTTTCTCTTATTTACTTTCATTTTTGGAAGAATTCCCTCCCCTGGCCTTTTGGAAAAGTATGTTTTTTTCTTCAAATATTTCCATATCTTTAAAGTATAGCTCAAGTTCTACTTCCTCCCTGCAATGATATTTTCAGTCTGTTTCAACTCTATCTGTGTTCCTGGCAAGCCTCCTATTACAGTTATTTAGTATCTAATAGTAACTCAAGTGCAAGCACTAACTCAACAGTTGACTCCTGGAAAGAGTAGGTCAAACCTTTTACTCATTCTGCATATCCCATGATGCCTGGGGACAGCTGAGCATGCTAACTTGCCTTGTGTTCCTTCACAACTCATTGCTCAGTGAACACTATTTGGGCTTATGTCACTCTACTATGTTTCTACTAGATCTATGATTACTTGATAAACTCTATGTTGGGGACTAGCTTACTATGTGGAAGAAATGGTCTTGTCTTTTTATGACCTTGGTGTGAATAAGTACAATTATTTCTTGGCTGTTAGAGTCCAAGTTATTCATCAGTAATTGCTTTGTGATAATGTCTTCGGAGATTTTAATAGCTTTTTCTAATCAGTAATGGGACACTGAGTTATATCCTAGAGTGAAAGACTTTTGATATGTGCTAATTAATGTTAACTATCAGCTTGGTTGGATTGAGGTCACCCAGGAGTTTAGTTGAGCATACCTTTAGGTGTACCTGTAACAGTGAGCATATACATGGGGAGGAAATCCCCCTCAGGAACAGTCATAGGGGAGGGGAATAAGGGGAAAATGGGAGGGAGGGAAGAATGGGAGGATACAAGGGATGGGATAACCATTGAGATGTAACAAGAATAAATTAATTAAAAAATTAAAATAAAATCAAAGCCTACAAAAAAAAGAGTGTTTTCAGAGAGGATCAACTAAGGAAGACCTACCCTGAATATGAGTGGCATCATCTCCTTAGGCAGAGGCTACAATGGGATTAGGGGAAAGAGCCTGAGGATGTTAGCCTTCTTTCTCTGTTTCCAGATGAGAGCTACTATGCTGAGCCACAGCCTTCCTACCATAATGAACTGAAAACTCTGAAGCTGTGAGTTAAATAAACCCTTTCTCCCTTCATTTGTTTCTCTTGGGTGTGTTTGTTTGGTCAGATTAATGAGAAATCCAGATAGCACCCTCATAGCCAGAGTACTATATAAAGAGAGGAGTTGTGCCTTTTGCTGTAATCTTCTACCCTAGCCTTCACCAGAAGACCTTCCATTTTGTTTGGAGCTAGACAAAGACCACAGTGGGTATTTAGGAACTCAGGGTTAGGATTGTCTGCAGCCCAGGAGACTGCTTGGAATCTGTAGGCTGCTAGCTAGCTTTGCAACATCAAATAGTTTCATCATTACTTCTTAACAGGAACACATCTGTTGTTGGAAAAGAGGCCATGCTTATAGAACATTCTTTCAGAAAAAGGGTTCTCTACAAAACCAGAAATCCACAGTGGCAGGTGACAGGTGTTGTGGAGGCCCAGGACTCTATTCTCACAGCCTTGGTATGAGAGTTAGCTTTGCAAATCAACTTGAATGAGCCACAAGACACTCAGATATTTGGCCAAAAATTATTTTAGGTGTACCTGTGAGGGTGCTTTTGGATATGTCTTAGTTATTGTTCTAGTGCTATGAGAGAGACATTTTGACCAAGGCAATTAAAAATAAAAGAGACAATCAAGGATGGCAGATCTGGGCCGGGGGCAGGGACTGCACAAACTGTTGCACCAACCAAGAACAATCCATGCAGTAAACCTTGACCCCCCTGTTCAGGTCTAGCCAATGGACAGCTCATTCTGTACTATTGTGGGGACAGTGGGGGACTGTCTCTGACATGAACTCTGGTGCCTCTGATTTGATCAGTTCCCCTTAATAGGGAGGCCAGGTGGCACACAGAGGAAGGGGAAGCAGGCTATCCAGATGAGACCTGATATGCTGTGGCCATATGGTGGGGGAGGAGGCCAATAGGGCAGAAATAGGGCAGAAGAGGGAGAGAGGGTGGGAATGGGAAGATGCAAGTGAGGGGATAACATTCAGGATGTAATCTGAATAAATTATAATAGATTAAACTGGGGGCTTGCTTACAGTTTTAAAGGTTTAGTCTATGAATATCATGGCAGGGAACATGGGGCAGGCAGGAGGTATGGAGATGGAGCAGTAACTAAGAGCTCACACCCTGATCAGCAGGCAGAATCTTTCCATATCATCCTGTGATTTCAATAAGAGTGTTCCCTATGGGCTCATATATTTTAGTTGCTGGAACTGCTTTTGGTAGGTGCTCAGAATCGAGATCTGTAAGCCCCAATAAACTCTTTTATAATGGTTGTATGTTGTGACCCCTTTGAAGGTTTCATATCAGATATCTTACATTTCAGATATTTACATTATGGTTAATAACAGTATCAAAATTACAGTTGTGAAATAGCAGTGAGATTATTTTTATGATGAGGGGCAGGGTAACCACAGCACAGAACTGTATTAAAGGGTCACAGCACTAAGAATGTTGAGAAGCAGTGTTCTATAAGTTGCCTCTGTCATGATGTCTCTTCCAAGCAACAGGAAAGTAACCAAGGATGGATGCTGTTAGCACTCAAATTGGTGAACACTGAGGAAAATAGACTGCTATCCCTCGTGTAGCTGAGAACCCCAACAGAACAAAAGGTCTTCCTACTTACTCTAGGTGAGAAGGGATTCTTCATGTTTTATAGCTTTAGAACTGAGACGTTTGGCACTTTCCTGCTTTGAACTTTAAATGAGATATCATTGCTTGCTGATTATTTTTTTATTTTATTAATTTATTCATATTACATCTCAATGGTTATCCCATCCCTTGTATCCTCCCATTCCTCCCTCCCTCCCATTTCCCCCTTACTCTCCTCCTCTATGACTGAGACTGAATGCTTGCTGGTTCTTGAGCCTGCTGACCTAAAACCTTCAGTTTCCTCCTCCTGTATGGATGCAGTAAATAGGAGGTTGCATTACCAAATCAGTTTAACTCACATGCCAGGAATCTAACCAGCTTTCTTGAAGTGCAGTTTTTATTTCATATAGATTTCTTGGCCTTCCTCAGACAGCAGTGAGATGCTGTTTATGACCCTGGGGAGGGTAGGTGGTCCAGAAACTTTTGAACTGTGATCACATGGGAAAGTATGTCTTTTGAGGACCCTTTCACTGACTCGTAAAGGTGAATGTGTTGCATGTACTCAGGGCAGAATGAAGATCACTTTGTACTTTTAACTCAGGGCATGGTCACTTGATATCTCTTGGTTATGGATGCTCAAGTGGTCCTGGAACCAGCAGGTTCTGCATAACATATAAGGAGAACTTTAAACTCTTGTGTTTCACTTGCTGAATCCAATTTGTATTTTTCATCAAGATTTACATGTCTGGTGACTCTTCACTGTCTCCTAGATTTGGATTTTTACCATATCTGTGAGAGTTTTTCTAGAGAAGTTTAACTGAAGAAGCCAGCTCCATCCTGAATATACGTAACACTGTTCCTGGGGCTTGTGTTATGGACAAAACCAAAAAGGAAAAAAAAAAAAGGAGAAGGCCAGTTGAGTATTACCTCTCTTTAATCCCTCTCTGGTATTTGAACTGGCCAGATGTGAGCAAGCAACCTTTCTGCCACTATGCCATGCCCCCCACGATGGACTGTATCCCTTAAAACTGTGAGCCAAAATAAAACCTCTCCCTCTTTTAAGTTGCTTCTTTTCAGGGATCTGGTCACAGCCACAAGGAAGGTAACCAACACATTAGATGATAAGGTTTGATAACTAGTAGTAGAGAGACAAGAATAGAGTTAAAGTTTACTTTAGAAACTGCCATTTTCTTGTCTGGATGCTCCCCATGTGACTTTGGGCATGTTAGACTTTTTTTGAGCCTCAGTTTTCCAGAGATCAAAAGGTTCACCTTCCATTCGCCAATAAAGCCAGTGACATTTTCATTATGATCAAATGAGTTTAAGTTTTTATCTACACATATTGAGTGAGTTGTGTTTGCCTGACCTCACTTAAACACTGCAGGTAAGACATGGATGGTCCTTGTGCCCAGAAATTCAGCCTCTAGTACAGCGAAAAAGTATGTATTAAAACCCGCCGCACCCCCAGATATGCAAGGGCCACCTAAACATTAGCTATTATTAGCATGCATGGATATAATAACACTTGTCCTACTTATAAATACTGCCTGCCTATGCAGATAAAGCACGACAAAGTGATTTAAAAAGTTGAAAAGTACTGACGTAAGAACTTATTATTAGTGTTATTATTGCCATCAGTGAGTGAGTGATAATTAAGTTTAGTAGGGGAAAACCTAGATTTTAATTACAAGCTGCATAGAATTCTGGAGTTTAAATACCAAGCTTGGGACTCAGGTTGGACAGCATCAGGATCCCCAGTTGCTTTTGATTCTGCAGGGGAGCTGCACCCACAATTAAAAGTCTGTTAATACTTCTGCTGTTTCAGACTATCTGATCATGGAAACAGGGATTTCTTTGCAGCTTATTGGCGACCCAGTGAAATGCATCCACCTGTGAGGTGGAATGTTCTATCTGATGGGCAGTCCGACAACAGCCCTGGTCTGAGAACTTAGGATTGCTCAGGTGGAAAAGCCAGGTGGCTTGTGCCCCGCGAAGTCCTTGTCTTGGGTGGACCATTCTCTGTGCGCTGTGGCCCAGGGGTACCATGGGAAGGTGCTGAATCCTTGAAGCTGAAGGTGAGCAAAGAATTTAGAAACAATCCAGGTTAGAGCTCCTCTTTGTAGATACCGTGGTCCCCAGATCTTCCTGTAAAAACACACTGTGGGCTGATGGAGACCTGTAAGCTTGAAAACTCTCATGACGTGTTGTGGATGCTTTTTTTTTTTTTTCCTGTGAGTGAACTTACAGCGGGGAGTTAGTCTTTACTGCAGCCTCAATTTGGCTGTCTCAAGGACTTTCTTTTTCACTCTGAAAGTCGATTCACTCCCCTCTTCTTCCTCACTTCCTGTGTCTCCTGTCTTTGCCCTGTTATAACACGGTCAGTACAATTTTTAATTTTCTTTTGTCAGTGTTGAATATGAAACCCAGAGGCCTGTGAGTTCTGAGCAAGCACTGTACCATTGAGCCACACCCCCAGATCAGTACTAATTTTTATTAAGTAACATTACTATTCCTTTCCAGAAAAGCTGTCACACAAATTGTTTGTTCTTTTGAACTATACTTCTTAAAATGTCATGAACGGGTCAGACTCTCCTATTGATGGTCAGTTGCTCCAGATGCTCTGGGGCTGGACATATCTACCATGAAAATCCAGCTTTGTCTCTTCAGAGACGACACTATGCGACGTGGGGGAGTTACGTCCACACCCCGAATCTCATTTTTTCCCCTACCTACACACTGAGATGTTGTCATATTTGTTTCACAGAAGTTAACACCAAAGAAACAAGCAAGTGCAAGGGAAAAGGGACTGAAGGGAAAGGTGGAGGTGTGCAAATATGAGCAAAAGTATGATGATGTATGTGCGTGCATAACATGTTACAGTGAAACCTGTCATTCTGTGTGCTAGTTGAAAAAAAAATAATCAAAAATGTATTAAAAGTCATTCCATTGTACTTGCTATGTCCATCTCTACTGCCTCGGGACCTGAAGGAGATGCTATCTGCTGGACTACAGCCATTCTCCTCACATCCCCATATCACATCCTGCCAGTCTCAACAAAGAAGAACCAGAGGTCCTAGCACTACAGGTCATTGCATCACTCATGATGTCACTGATCCCAGGATTTGGTCCTTTTCCGTGAAGGCTGTGTCACAGGCCATTAACTACCGTTGCGTTTGACCCCTTGTTACTGCTTGTTGGCTCTGTGTGTCACATTCTCTTACTTCCAAAGCTCACTCCTATCTTATGAGCAATTCTCCCACAAGAAAAACATGTGGGCTTCCCCACAAGCGCATCGACAACAAACCAAGAACAAGTCATACGCAACATGACTTGAGATTCTTTGCAGAGCCTTGACTTCTTATAACACCTTTATAGTCACACTCATTATTATTATTTTTTTATTTGTATGGTCGTTTGACCTACATGTATGTCTGTATAGGACACACATGTCTTGTGTCAGAGAAGGCCAGAAAAGGGGCCAGATCCCCTAGAATTGGAGTTCCAGATGGTTGTGAGCAGTCATGTGGGTGCTGGGAATCAAACCCAGGGCCTCTGCAAGAGCAACCAGAGCTCTTAACAATGGAGCCCATCTGTCCAGCCCTGGTGCTCACAGAAGGAATTGACCAGCATCTCCTAGACCCTCTGTTTTCCCTGTAGCCCACTCCCATGAATTTCGAGGGTAAGGCTGCCTGCCTCACATTGCTGCAGTTCCACAAGAGTGTCTTGCAGGAGATAGAAATTAACTACAGAACAGCTTCAGGGCTCCTTCTTGAATCTGGCGCTCCTCCTTTAATTAAAAGGAGCCGCCAATGATTCTGCTTCACAGCAGGTGTCAGAATCCCCCTGAGAAACTATTTTGGTTCCTTTCCAAATACTCTCTCAACCCACCTCTGGTAGAACTTGAACATTCAGATCACTACTCCAGGTTTCTGAGGGAGAAATGTTCTTTGAGCAGCTGAGTGTCTTTGGAGTGGGACAAAGGTGGAGAGAAATGGGCAGAGAAAAGGGGAAGGAGCCATGCTGAGCATGACTTCACAGTCCATATCCTGGGTATTATAGCCTCTACCCTAATGCTCTGACTTCTCCTAAAGTGCTCAGTGTTGATGGGCTCCTATGAGGAGGTGCAAGAGATTGCTTTTGTGTGTGTGTGTGTGTGTGTGTGTGTGTGTGTGTGTGTGTGTGTGTAGGTCTAGAGTCTCTCCATCTCTATAGACCCCGGAATCTTGACTGTGGGTAGGGAAGGAACTCTGAACGTCCTGAAGGCCATGGAAACTGAGATGTGATATAATGTGTGTGGAGTGTGGTAATTCAAGGACATTAAGTTAGTGCAAAGGGACAGAAGGTCCCCAGCTGATCTCTGGTTTAGACTTGAGTGGAGACTGGCCCAAACTCACATTTAAAATGATATCCTACCCAGAGTTTCTGTTTCCTTAGAAAAGGATATGGCAGAATTTCAAGGGAGCAACCATTGATGTCAGAAAGCGTTTGGCGTCATCTTGTGGAGGAGTCTTTGCAAATTCCCATGTGACTCAGGCACTGGGCAAACTTTAGAGCCTTGACTTGGCTCTTCTCCACATGTCCTTCCATGTACATTCATATGTACAGGGGACAGCTTCTGCAGGCCACTGGGCATCTGGGTAATCTTGATTCGACTTTGTGGAACTTGGCTATTACTTGCCCTGGACAGCATCGCCCTGGAGCCAAGATGACAGCTGATCTTGCAACCTTAGGAGTGGTTTTCTGGAACACAGATCTGGTGATCGCTTTCTTACCCACTTCCTTGGGAATGGGATAAAACCCTGTGAAAGCTTGTACTTTTCTCAAGAGCAAACAGATGGGGGTTCCTGCAACGGTCCCTACATAATTCCTTGCAAAAGTACTCAGTGGCCTCCCCGGATTTGCTACAAGGTAGCAGCTGGCAGCAAGTGCTTGTGGGGATGCATGACTGCAAGACGGATCTCTCTCTTTCTTTCCCACCCTCCCCGTGTATGTGTGTGTGTTTCAATTTGTCTTACCAACAGCTGTTCATGTATTTGGTTTCTTTTAACATTTTTTTCCCACTGGGTGTAAGCAGAGGAGGAGTTTCTTGGCCTATAATATGATATACATTAAAATTACAAGTGAAATTTTAAAATAAAAAAAAATGACTTTAAGTAATTCTTGGGTTAACAGAGACTGCAATAATAGACTATTTAGAAAATAACTAACAATGGGAATGTTACCCATCAAACTTATGCCAACTTTGTTCTCACGGGAAATGTCACAACTCCGAGTGCATTCAGAAATAAACAATAAAGATGGAACGGAATCAAACTGAGAAACTCAAGAACTCACCTACAGAAGGCGAGAACATTTTTTCAAGTCCTGATTTCTCCCTCTCTTCTTCTAAAGGAAACCTTGTACCCCTTAGCTGACCTCCGATACCCTTCATCCCCTCCCTACAGGTAATGCTCAGTCTGCAGCCTCTGCTTTAGAGTCTGCATGGAAGTGAGAACACGTGGCACTTGCCTTTCCATGCTTGGCTATTTACTTATTGCCATGGTAAGCACCATGGCCCCAAAATCAACTTGGGAAATGGAGAGGCTTATTTCAGTCTATAAGGTCAGGGCAGGAGCTCAAGCAGAAACTGAACCAGACACCACGGAAGAGTGCTACTTACTACCTCACTCCTTGATCACTTTTTTATACAGTACAGATCCCTGTCTAGAAAAAGTTTCACTCCCTGTGGACCAGGCCCTCCTAAATGAACAGATAATGGGGACAATTCTCACAGACATGGCCACAGGCCAATAAGATCTGGGAGATACCTCAGGTGAGGTTCTCTCTTTCCTGGTGGCTCTGGGTTGTATCAAGTTGACAACAAAAACTAATAGTTAGCAATACTGACCATCAGGTTAATGCACATGGTAGGTGATAGTTTCCTCTTTCAAGATGATTTGAGGGAGTCAGTTCTTTCCTTCCAGTATGTGGGTCCTGCGGGATTGAATTCAGGCCATCAGGCTTGGTGCAAATGTCTTTACCTACAGAGCCATTGAATTGAGTCAACGTTTAAAGAACCCCAGCAACCATCAAAGGAAGTACAGATAAAACTTGACCATGGCTCCAAACCCACTTTCTAGACTTTTTCCTTTCCTTCACTTCTCTGCCAACACCTTATTACTGTGTGTTGAACATGTGTACATTTTGAATTGATGGTTCATCTACTTGGTACATGTCTGCCTAGCATATCAAGATGTTTGCTCATTTCCTTTGAAATTTAGTTCAGTTTTGTCCATTGCAGAACTTATTTAAAATAGCAAACCCCACTGAACTCACCCATGACGGCATCAAACAACTTCTTGTAAAGAGATATCTTTATTTGTTCTTTGACAATTAGTGTATCTGGATCAGATCTACCCCCAAGACCCTTCCAGCTACTTTCAAGGCTCTCTAAGCATCCTCTCTATGGCCTCTAGGCCCACTCTGTGACACTGTGAGTCCAGTTAGGGCTGCTTCCATGTCAACAGGAATGGTGGCATCCATGTGAGCATGGGAACTCTATTATTGATTACACTCCCAAAGGAAAATGACTCCTCCCCGAATAGTCACCAACTGCTAATAGCTCTTCAAGTACGAATGAGGTCTTATGAGCCCCATCCTTGCTAGATGTTGACTGAGTTAATCTTGTATGAGTCTTGTGAGGTAACCACAGCTGCTGTGGGTTCATGAGCAAAATGGCCGCAATATGTCCAGAAGACAATTTTCCACAGCACTCTTCCTCACCCTCTGGGTCTTATGTTATTTACCCTTGCTCCCTTCTAGGATGTTTCTTGAGTCTGGTGTGTATGTATGCATGCATGTGTGTGTGTGCTGTGCACGTGCTTGCTTGCACATGTGTGTTTTGTGATAGATACCCTGTTTATAAATGAGCATTCAATAGTTACTTATCATCACTTTGGTTATAATTCTTTGCATTAACTACTGCCTACTGCAAAAGAGAGGTTTCTCAGACCAAAGTTGAAAGCAGCACACTAATCTACGGATATAAACATTAGTATTTAGAAGGCAGTTTGACAATGTGTTCATTTATCTAAACAACAGCAGTAGGTTTCTTCAAGGGCCTATGACTTCCCAAGCCATAGAGTCTTGACCATGATCATCTCTGGTGTAAAAGAGTCTGGAATCTGCATCTGCTCTTGTTCTCCATCTCTGATGTGTTCCCATTTATGTGGACTTGACCTTGACATTTAGTGGTACAGAACAATTGGCTGATGTGTTGCTGCCTTTAGCAAGTCACTACTCTCATTCCCTTTCTAGAAAATGGGGGAAACCATATATACATTCCAAAGCCACTGTAGGGATCAGGTAGCAAACATCTGCTTTTCCTGACATATGAGGCATTCCTGAGATGTGAATTTATTCTGAGTCTGAAAGCACATGTTATCTTTCTTCTCACTTGAAACACTGAGCTGGATGCCCAGCCCCAAGAAAAAACTGGTTAAGAAGCTTAACTTCCTAGCAAAGGAAGTGGTTGGATTATGATCACATGATATACTTAAAAAATGCAAAGCCAACCAACCCAAGACACAGCCATGAGAGAGAACCAGCCTCTGACACTATTAATGATACTCTGCTATGCTTGTAGACAGGAGCCTAGCAGAGTTGTCCTTAAAGCAGAAGTGCCTTAAAATAGATGCTGAGACTCACAGCCAAACACTGGGTGAAGCATAGGGAGTCTAATGGAAAAGTAGGGAGGAAAAGAAAAGGACCTGGAGGTGACAGGAGCGTCACAAGAAGAACAACAGAGCCAACTGACCAGAGCCCAGAGGGGCCTGCTGAGATTGAGGAACCAACCAAGGACCTTGCATAGACTGGATCTAGGCCCCTTTCAAAGATGTAGCCTATGGGCAGCCAGACTTCATGTAGGTCCTCTATTGAGGGGTGTGCAGACTTTCTCTGGCATGGACTTTCTTGCTAGCTTTTTCATTATATCCCCCTGGTCGGACAGCCTTGCCAGGACACAGGGGAAGAAGACGTGTTCAGTCCTGATGTGACTTGATGAGCCTGGGTGGGTGGGTAGAGGGGCTCCCCTTTTCTGAGAAATAAGGGAGAGGTGATGGGAGAGAGGAAGGAAAAGTGGGACTGGAAAGTGAGGAGGGATGGGGCTACTGCCAGGATGTAAAGTAAATAAATAATTTTAAAAATTGAAAAAAAAAAAAACTCAAAGAAGCAAACAAAATATACATACGCATGCCTCCTGTGCCTGACCTTCAGCTTAGATGTTTCCAAGGGTCACTTTCTGGGAACTCCTCGGATCATATGATATACTATGATGAATAAAGAAATAGTCTAATGTGGTGGTTCTGAGTTCTACTGCAAGTTACCCCAAACTGACTGTAAGACTCCATTTAATTTATTTTTCTTGAAACTTAAATTTTTGTCTTTTAAATGGGAAAAACTACTCTCAAAGAATGCGACAACGCTAGAAACCTCTGTTTGCTTCCCTTGGTGGCCAGTATGAGGTATTTTGTCTATTCTAAAGCATTAAAACGTTTGAGAGATTATTATAATTTTATACTCTTCATCTCAATTGGAACAAAGAGAGTCATTTATGCAGTGTGTGCTCCCCTCAGTGTGAACTTTCCAGGCACCACATACTAAGGCATGCAGCAGCTTCTTTCCTCTTTTTGGGAATATACTGTTCTTATCTGTATCCTCAGGGTGGGAGAAAGCCCATGACCAATGCCTGCATATAGAAGTACGAATAGTCTCCGTATTTTGGTAGGATTGCATTTGGTAGGATTGTAGCACAGACCTCTGGGGCTGAGCAGTGTCTGTGGACATGCAATGATCCCTATCTTCCCTGTATCTAATCAATATATCCATATCTACATATATAAAGACATAGATACCTGTATCCACACTCCCTTTTCTCTATTACTTCTTTACTTTTTACCATAACAGAATTTATTGATCCAAATTTTTTTCAAAATTTTGTTCCAAGAGCTAGCTTTACTCATTTCCATTAAAAAATACCCTGTTCTGGGTGAGGACTGTGCAAATAAAGATTATCTATTTATCTACCTATCTATCTATCTATCTATCTATCTATCTATCTATCTATCTCTCTATCTCTCTATCTCTCTATCTCTCTATCTATCCATTCATCTATCATCTATCCATCTATCATTTATTAGCTACCCATCATCTATGTATGTATCATCACCTATCTATCATTTATTTATTACCTTTCTATCATCTTTGTATGTAAGTATGTATGTATGTATGTATCTATCTATCTATCACAAATCCATCTAATCTATCATCTATCTGTTTATTACCTGTTATCTGTGACCTCCCAACAGAGCCATAGTCTGGTGATCTGGTCTTCAGCATAATGATCTCCAAGGATAATCAAGGTCCCCGCAACAGCACTAGCCCTCCATCTATCTATCCGTTTGTCTATCAGGCCAGACTTTTATTCAACCCCCACACTCCACTGTACCTGCTAGAATATATCCTTTTCTTTGTCTTTTGCCTGTCTTTGAGTCCAACCTGGAATAGAAACTATGGCTTTCATCCAAGAAAATGTCATTCAACTTGCTCTCAGCCAAATGGCAGTCTAAATTTGGATCCCACAAGGTTTTGAGAATGTCTTTCAACCTGTGGGTAATTATCTGAACTTCATCCAAACCTTCATGCTCGAAGACTTGGCTATTATTAATTGTAGCTCCTGCTCACTGCTGGTCAGTCAGCTGGTTGTTTTCATTTTGCCTGATAAATGACTTTGTACAAATCCCCTGGCTTGTTTAACACCACCTGCACATCAGTGGGCATCTGATGGTAGGTGAACCAAGGCAGGCCTGTAGCTGGTAGTATTCCTCTTGGCCTTCTCTGGGCCAGGGCCCAAGGATCCTGGCTTTGCATAAACCCAAAGGAAGTTCTAAAGACCCACTCTTGTTAACAATTGCTTATATTACAGTCTAAGGCACAGAAGCCCGATGAGATCTCTGAAGCAGAAAGCAGAGATAGGTGTGGCTAGGGACACTGTGGGGATGAGGAAGCTGACTTCATATCCTACCTTTCTCATCACAGAGGTAGCTTTGGTTTGAGGGTTTGATTTTAGTACACCCAAACTCACTTAGATCCCCAGATTGGAGACTTAAGAAAGCTTTTATTTCATCCTTGGCTTAAAGATAAATAAAGACAGTGTACTCTTTTCAAAGAAAAAACAACCAAACAGGTTTTTCAAGGGCTGGAATTTTCAGCCTGGAGTTTCCCACACTATCTATGAAAGGCCTCACAAGGGCAACCGATAGCTATTCAAGGTGAAAAAGGTAAAAAAATAACTATGCAATGAATTCGTAACTTACTTTGGTCCTGAACAGTAAATAAATACATACATACATAATACATGATACCCTGCACTACAAACTAGCTCTTTTTTGCAAGCTCGTGGAAGTGAGTATGTATAAGGCAGGCTGGGCTAAGCTGTGATGTTTGCTAGTTCAGATGTTCTAAGCGCATTTCTGGCCTATGATATTTTCCACTTGCAGAGGTTTCATTTTGATGTACCACCATCTTCTGAGTGTATGTGTTATGTACTGATCTGGGTACCTCAACTCATCAGTCGTCATTCATTGGATGTGCACTCTCTGCTATGCAGTTAGCTGTGGGGACAGACAAAGGAAAGTCCTTCCTCACAAAGGGCTTACAAGATAACAGAAGGAAACCAAGACTGATATCAGAACCCCCCTGTTCAGGCCACCATGCCTGGAGGAAAGGTCCAATTTTGTTGTTTGGTTTAGTATATGTGTGGAAGAAAACAAGCCTAAGTGGACTTTACATTTTTGTACGATCCTGTATACCCATTGTAAAGATGAAACGGACTCACTCTAGACGTGAAGTGACCTGCCCAAGGTCCAATAGCTACATGGGCAGCACAGTGGGGCAAAGATATTCAATCTCTAGTTCTCAGGCTAGTAGCTCCTTTTTTCCCCCCTGTGACAATGTCTTGTACCTACAAGAAGGGACCTGAATACTCTCACTGGCTACTGACTGCTAGAAAGGGTCTCCCTAACTCTTTTGTCATTATTCAGGGCTAGTTCAAGGCTAACTGGGCCTTCAGCCTACACATTCTACGGTTCTTTTTCTTTTTCATTGATTGCTGGCATTCTGATGGAATCTGGGTGCTAAGCACAGAACTCAGGTCCCCTGAATAGACAGTACATGCTCAACACCCTGAGCCATCTCTCTAGCCCACAGGATCTATTTTTTATTTTTGAATATGTAAACATTTAATATGGGTTTAGAATGAAAACTACATAAAAAGGCATTCAAAGAATGTCTCATTTCTTCCAGTATCCTCTCTATTCTCACTCCTCTCTGTGTGTATAAGTTCCATTCATTTCTTGTTTGAATAGGTTTTTAAATTATCATGTAAACTAATGGGTTTTGTTATGGCATCGCCATACCCCCTCCTTCTTTTGTGAAAGGCACTAGCCAAGGACAATACAGGCAGTAAAATTTAAACCCCTACCCAGATCTAGCCCATGGACAGGACAGTCTCCACATTGGAGTGGAGAGTGGGATATGACTTTCTCAAGTACTCTGGTGCCTCACATTTGACCATGTCCCCTGGAGGGGGAGACCTGGTGGCACTTAGAGGAAGGACAGCAGGTCACCGAGAAGAGACTTGATACCCTATGAGCATATACAAGGGGAGGTAATCCCTCTCAGGAACAGTCATAGGGGAGGGGAATAAGGGGAAACTGGGAGGGAGGGGAGAATGGGAGGATACAAGGGATGGGATAACCATAGAGATGTAACAAGAATAAATTAATAAATAATAAAATTTAAAAAAAAAGAAAAGAATCTTATGATGGCCCTGACTTCCTGTGTACCTACGGCTGGCTTCAAATCCATGGAGATCTACCTGCTTCTGCTTCCCAAGTGCTGGAACTAAAGACATGTGATACCATGGCCAGAAGTCACTCATTTTGTTCTAATTTGTTCTTCTCCATACTGCCCTAGGCTTGCCTCCTGTTGACCTCACCTCTTCTTCTGTTTCCATGTCACACACGTACATTCCACTGATTCCTCTTTCCCCATTTCCTTAACATGATCTTCTCCTGTATTATCATCTGCTTTCTAATTTCATGGCTTGCATATACTTACAGGCAATACAAACATATGCATATATGTGTATAAATTTAAATGTAGATCCAACATATAAGAGAAAGCATATAGCATCTGTCCCTCCAAGTGGCTTATTTCACCGATATACTGATTATTTTGGTACTGGGGAGTGAGGCTATGGTCTCTCCATCTTTGCACACTTTCTTAAGGCATTGTGCTCTATAATCGGAACACTTCACCATGAAACTTGCACAGGGAAAGCGCCCCTTGTTCTTTCTTGTTGAGCTTCCCTAGTTCCTAGTTTGTCCTTTAGCCTCCCAGACTCTCTTTGAACTGATGGATGGCCCAGATTGGAGCCATGTGGTATCTGAATACTTTGTTGTCCCATAGTGCTTAGAGGTCCAAATGAGAGAAAGGTTCCTTGTGCCCAAGGTGGACTCCATCTTAAGGGCTGCCTTGACGTTTCTGCTGAAGCAGCTTTCTATTCTCTTGCAAATGTAGGACTGTCTTATCAAGGAAAACAGATGAGAAAAATGTTCTCTAATAGCTCTCTCTATGACGACCCTTGGTATACTCAGGGCAGAGCATGGTGGTGTAGAGATGGTGGGCGTAACACATTCCCCTTTAACAAGGTATAGATTCCAAACTGGCCAGACACTCCTGCTCTGCTATGAAGTTAACAAGTGGATGAGCTCTCCCTTAGGAGCACTTTGAATGACAGTGCAACTTGGGTCAGAGAGTTGGGCTAGGCAGAACCTTTGGAAAACTCATCTAGAGATTAAGAAAAGTGGGTTGATGGAGGTCAGTTTTAATGTTTAGAATAGGATTGCTTAACAAAGCAGCCCTTTGCTTAATTCCTCTTTACCTCAACTGGATGAGTTATCTCAAATTTAATTTGTTTTCTCCAAGTATCAAATTTATCAATGAGGCAATAAAACAGAAAAAAAAAAAAAACCTCTAGTCAGACTTTGAGTAGCATCTCAGTTGAGGTGCCAAAATCTACAAGAGTAGTCTCCTTAAGGGATGGGGTAGAAGGGTCAGGGTGACCGGGCTAGAAAGGGGCTGTGTTCTTGAGTTGGAAAATGCCACATGAGAAATGGCTCCTTTTCCCAGAGGGGCTCTTGGAGAGAGAATCATAAACACAGGCCCTTGGAACAGACTCCCTGGAAAACCACTTATTGCTGTAGCAGCATGGTTTGGCTTTGGAATCCTGTCTCCCAGCTCTAGTTCCAGTTAGTTCTGCCCCATTCAAACAGTGGGGTCATGTCCCCACCAGGGTGTTGGACATTCAGCATACCTTGTAGAGGCAAAGGCAGCTATTAGTACAAGACTCCCTTTGTGTCCTTTGTACAGACTGCACATCCTTCAGCAATGTATTTGGAGGCCTGCCAGAGCCCCATATGGGTGTATCAAAAATGTCTCATCTTGTTCAACTCAGAGTCAGCTAACACTGGGTCATAGGATAAAAGGGTCTTGCAATAATGCAACACTTTATCAGAAAAAAAAAGCCAAAAAGTAAGGAGGGAGGGAGAGATGGAGGGAGGAGAGAGGAAAGGATGGACAGAGGGAGGGAAGGAGAGAGATAGAACGAGAAGAGATGGAGACAGAGACAGAGAGTTAGATACACACAGAGGGACAGAAGCATTTTCTCACAACACCTGATGAAGATCCCATGGACCATTACTTTCAACATCTTCTTCCACAAAAGCAGCATTGGTTGGAGATTTCTGGGCACACAGCATAGGGAAAGAGGGCACCTGATCTCAGGCTCCCCATTCCAGAGACTGCAGATGAGGATGGCACAGTACTAACATCCATCATCCTGGAGTTGGAGAGATGACTCAATTCTTACGAGTCTCGCTGTCTCATAGAGAGCATATTTTAATAAAGGAAGTAAACTTACAGACCACAATACCTAATAAGTAGAGTGACAACTCTGTTCTGCAACGAGTGTTCTTTCATATGTGGTTTAATGTAAGTATGGCTTTATCATATCTGCTCTTGCAGTATGTTTGATAAACACCTTACACAGATTCCTGTTTAGAAAGAGAAGCATTTTAGCATCCTTTTGAGAGAGTGGCTTGATACATGACCAAAGCTCAACCGTATAGTTCTGAAGGATTAGTACAATAGGGAATATCAAACCACATGAGTGAATTTTTGTACACCACAAAATTGAAGTCAACTTGGCTTATCATGCACTTGAAATACAACTTGGTTCATGCACAATTTTCTAATTTCCCTCCAGTGATTCTTTAAGTTACATTAGTTCATCAAGCCATGAAAAATCTTTCAATGATTGGTTGGTTTTCTTTTAAAAAGTCTCATTTGTTAACCACTAATCTCATTTTTTTAAAAAAAGGCATCCATAACAAATACTGGTGGTCATTTGTCTTTGAGCAGCGGGCCCACTTCTTTGGCTTTTAAAAAGTGTCTTCCAAATACACAGACCTAGAAACCCATACTGCTCTGGCAGGTCTTTTTTTTTCTTATAAAGTAAAATGTGACAGTTTTTAATGTGACTCTAAGCTCATAGCTGAACCTCATGAATGCTTCTCCTTGAGTTGACTGTGAGTTCTGGCTTTAGCAGGTGAGCGTGATATAAATTCTTCATTTTGAAACATCTGGCACTAAAGTGCTGTGAACTTCAGAGGTCAACTCTTTAAGGACTTTGCCACTTTCTCTTGCTTCATGAGGAATCTTCTCCAGATAAAATGGACACCTTTCATTCTTGCCACACTGGTATTGAATGCGACCCATTAACAGAGTTCCGTGTGTCATCTCTTTGATGCTGCTAAGTAGATAGCAATCGTAACCATCAGTGTGAATGTGAACATAGTTGGTCGAGGATAAAACATGAGATGCTTAAAAGTTGTTCGACCCTTCAAACTTGCTGCCGAGCATTACATAAATCATTTCCTTTGATCCTCAATTGATTGGAGATAAGCCATGCGGATGGCTCAACTCATTGTAAACAACAGTGCATTTCTGCAGAGGAGATGCTAGCTCAGTTTACATGTTTGCAGATCAATCATGACTTTTAGGAAGTAGCAGGGTCTTGGAACCAGCTTTTTATCAAGCGAATGTTAAATGTGAAGTCTCAGTAACTATTTTGCATCTCCAGGCCAACATTAGATCTTGGAATGACATCACAGCATCACTGATGCCTTGGCACAATCCCAAAGTGTCCCACTGCATAAAACACTATCCCATGGTGTTTCACCACATAAGAAACTATCTCATAGTGCATTAGATATCATATGGTGTCTGACTGCATAAGGCACTACCCCAAAGTGTCCCATTGCATAAAACACTATCATATGGTGTCCCACAGATAAAGACACCATCCTATGGTGTCCCACAGTGTGTCACTTCATAAGACACTACCCGATAGTGTCCTACTGCACGAAACACTATCGCACGGTATCCCAGTGCATAAAATACTATATTTTATATTTAAAGGAGAGGGAAAAGGAGAACAAGGGTTCTGTGTTGTTGGCTCTAGCTTCTCTGAGTAGGAGAACAAAAGAGACTTTAAAGACAAAATTCCTACTCACATCCTAGGGTGTATTTAGCTTCAGAGTATCTAGTGTGCCACTGAATGTCAATGCTTCACTATAAAAGATTGCTTGTCTGTGTCAAGTTCCACTGAAAGCTGGAACGCCTGATAACTATGGGATAGTGTGAAGCCGTTTGTGGTAACGGTGGCGGTGGGGGGTGGGGGGGGAGAGAGCGCAGCAGAAGCATTTGAAGGTTGCTTCATACTTCCTGAAGTGACAAAGGTCTAGCTCCTGTCTTTCCAAACTCTCTCTAAAACAATGGGCACTTATATTTCTTGGTCACTGTTCTTTTACCCAATAACTGATTCTTGCCTTCTGCTTGCCTATTTCATGGCTTGAGGGCATGGCTCCAGACAAGACATTTATACCTCTCTAAAGTCCAGAAAGCATTGAGGAAGAGGGCTAGGAAGACTGTAGGAGCCACAGGACAAGAAGAGTGGCCAGGAAATATCATCTCGTAAGCAGGGCACAGCCGTGACATAAAGCACAGTAGCCCTGACTCCACAGAGGCCAGGCCTCCTAACAATTAGGTAGGGAGGAGAAGGGATCTAGAGGCCAACTACACATTGCTGATATGTTGGCCACTAACAGATTCTGGGAGATGGAGAGACATCACAACTAATTCTTTACCCACTAAGTCCACCTGGGTCAACGTGGACTTTGTGAGACACTAAACAAAACCTCAATTAGCAAGTAGGGGAAAAAAAAAAGAGATTTTCAGGGAGGAGGAGAGAGGGCTTTGACAAGGGTAAGAGAAAAATAGGAGAGGGTAGGTAGGGTGGAAGGGACTACAGGCAATAGTGTACGTGTGTGAAATTGTAAAAGAACAGACTTTACTAATAAAACCAAACTAAAACACCATGAACAAATAATAAAACCTGTAGCAGCCCAGCCTGCTAGAACCCCCCCCTCCCAGTGATGGGGGTTACTTTGCTAGCCAGCATGGCAGCCTTAGTCACAGGTGGCTGTTGAATTTCGGAAATGCAGCTGGTATAGCTGATGGCTTGAGCACTTTAATTCTCCTGAAACTTAAGTAGTGGCACATGGATTGCATCTGCTATATTTGTTGGCACATCTATAGCAATCTTTAACTCAGACCAATCTCCTCAGCTGCCTCTCTCATCTGGGCTCCAGAAACTGCTGGGCTAAAAACTCATCTTCCCCTACAGCAGCTACTCATGATATTTGCTTAGTTTGATGAAACGCTATGTGTCCTGTAGTTGCCATTTCATTGCCAGGCTAAATGTTCCCAGCCCATGGAAGCAAATGACCTTGCACTACCCAGAGTCTCGTTTATGTTAGGGTGCGGCCCCTGCCATATTGTCTTTATGTAGTTGATGTGTTGCTCTCTTCTTTCCACTAACCAATGCAGATGCTCTTGCATTTACAGCAACCTAAATTTAAATTAATTATATCTATATGCAGTTAAAAATTCATCAATTTCAAGTATCAGTTAGGGAATTCAATGGCCCGGGGTGGCTAGTTGCTGTCAGAATAGAGAATACAGATATAGTGTATGTCCACCAACTGTAAAGTTTAATTGTATATTAACTGTACAATAGGATAGCAAAGAATGATAATCATCATGCCGCTTAGATGGTCAATGTTTAGTGGTTACTAGATCCTTATTCTATTAGGCTGCACTATACCAAAGGACAGTGCTCTTAGGCACAGTTTCATGCTAGCAGGTGAATGGTAGAACCAATAACTAGTTGATGGGTTTCAAAAATAGGATGCTGGAAAGCGGGACCCACCAGAGGCCACTGTGTGGTAAGAACAACCGGAGGTTAAATACTGGATGAGTCAGAAAACCAGCCTTAAATGCAAAGAAAACTTGCCAGGATAAAATATGGACACAAAGTTTGTAAATAAAAGGGTTCTCCTGGTCTGGTGTTCCCTGCATCCATAGTAAATTATGGGGGTGTTTAGAGCGGTACCAAAGGCATGGCTTCTATTAAAGAAGAGACAGTGTTCACCATTTTTTGTGGAATAAAATGGGACAAGATGTGAGTGGAAATTACATATTTTAAATTTGACCTGTCTAAGTTATAAGTAACTGTCTTGGTTAGTTTTCACTGCCACAGTGGCACGACTTAAACTTATTGGGATGATAATTTAATTGAGGAATCGCCTAGTTCAGACTGGCCTGTGGGCATTTCTGTGAGGGGTTGTCCTGTTTGTTAATTGACATGGGATGGCCCCATTCACTGTGGGTGGCACCATTCCCTAAGCGGGTGATCCTGAGCTGTATAAGAAAGCCAGCTGAGTATGAGCCTGCCTATTTGGCTGACAGCAAGTGGCATCATCTATGGTGCCTGCTGTGTTTCTTTGGCTGTGAAATGAGTTTCTTGGTCAGAGGCAATTCCATGTAGAATAGCAACCAAGCACCCAGGTACTGTCTCTCTGCACCTGACTGTGGGTATGATGCTTTAGGTTCATGCCCTGACTTCCCTTCAGTGACGGACTGCGGCTTCCCCTCAGGGTTGGTCTGTAACCTGGGATTGGAAGCCAACTATACACTTTATCCTTGAAGGTGCTTTCTGTCAGAGTATTTCATCACACCAACAGAAAGAAAACTAGAACAGTCATATATACATTCAGACAAAATAGACAGAGCTGTGATGAAAGGTTATACCTGTCAGTGTGCCCACAGCTGAGACAGGGAAATGCCTGTCTCATACCTGTCTTATACCACATGATAATCCTGGTGCGATGAAAAATGAGGCTCATAAGGAAGAATGATTCACTCTGCTCTGCTTATGCTGGCCACATCTTTCCCAATATGAAAGCACACTTTGCTCAGTAGGGCAAGAGCACAAAGCTGTTTGTCACGTGGAGGAATAGATGCCTATTAACAAATATGCTTTAAATTTTTCTTTTTCTAGTCTGAGCTTGACTCCTCATCATAGACCATTATGATCTCTCCAGATTTCCAGATCTCGACAAGTATCATCCATCTGTGGGGAGTTGGGCAACTTTCATCACTGGACAATCACTCAATCAACCAAATCAACAATCACTCATCTACCAGATGTTGGTAGAACATCTGGATGCTCGCTTACTCTCAGATGCTTTGGAACTGAGTATATACATATGCTCCTGAAATAACTTGGAATATCTTTTACTAATTAGTTTTATTTTTGCATGTGTATGTGTATGATATACATGTGTGCATGTGTGTGTGCATGCGTGCACTTGTGTATGTATGTGAGGAGGCCTGAAGTTTAAATCTCCCTTGATCACTCTCCACGTTACTATTTGAGGTAGGGCCTCTTGAACCCAGAGCCCACCAATTCCAGCTAGCCTAGCTAGCCTGACTTACCCTGGGGATTCCTCGTCTCTTTCTCCCAACTGCTGGAGTTATAGGCACCTGTTATGCCTCCTCTACTTTTATGTGGGTTCTGGGTGGGGGTGGGGTGGGATTCTGGATTCTTCTTCCCATGCTTCCACAGCAACCACTTTATCTTGCCATGAGCCGTCTCCTCGGTCCTATTTATTTTCATGTGTAGTATATGTGTGTACAATATACATTTAGAAATCAGAGGTCAGCATCATGTGTTTTCCTCTACTGCTCTCCACCACGTATTGGGAGACATGGTCTTCTACTGAATTTGGGTCTCACTGACTGCCTAGTTTGGTTCTGGAGATCTGTCTGTCCCCATCTTCCCCCCAGTGCCAAAAACATAGACACACACTTTTTATCTAGGTATGCTGTCGATGTGTTCTCAGGTGTTCACATGGATGCGGCAAGCATCACCGAACCATCTTCCTTGCCTCTAGAAACTTGAGAGAAAAAAAAAACCCAAGAAAAATACACTTAAAATTATCACACCACCTAATAAGACATGGATAATGCAGAATTAAGTGCTGGACCATAGGAGAATGGAATGTTTTCCAGCTGTTGGGATTAAACAGCATAAAGATGCCTCAGGAGGAGGGTATCAGGTCTGGTTTAGGAGGCCTATACTCTTAGATCATCCCAGGAACCCAACTCCTGTGAGAATTCCCCCCAGCTTTTGAGTGCATTCCTTCCTAGAAGTCAGTTGGTAAATGGACCCGACTATAATTCAGAAACATGCAGCTTGACACACTGCCACAGACTCTGTATTCCTTTCCCATCTCCGACTATGAATCGGGCCCCTTGGGATGCTGTAGAAATTCTCCAAGGTCACAAAGGACCAGTATTGTCTTTAGTTCTTGCACATGATCGAAGATCCCGTTGTTAGTTATGTGCTTGGGGACAATTTAGATTCCCATAACATGATGGTAATTTGTGGGCACCAGAGGAAGACCTGAGTTAGGAGGAGCTCCCTCTCAGCTTTCATGAGGATAACCTGGTAGATATAGAGACAAAGCTACAAATTATGGGAGTGCATAGATGACTGCTCTCTGAGAGTGCATCACGTTCAAGCCCGTTGTCACTGAACCTTGAGGAACTCACTGTGCTTATCAATATGTTCATACACAACTCTGCCATCCCGTCAGGTGCCCCTGACTCTGCCCATCTCTCCAGCTCTCTGGAGTATGAAACACACACACACACATACACACACACACACACACACACACACACACACACACTCCTCCATTTTGGCCAGGATGGATGAATAAGAGCTGGATTTTGGGAGCATGTATTCTTCTCATATACAAATCAACTTTGGCTCTTGATTTTTAAGGCTTTTTGTTTTCTGTTTGTTCTAGAGCAGAAGGTGGGGAGACATTACCTTGTGTGTTTAATGTGTTCTCCAGAATCAGTTCCATTGTCTGAGCTTCTGGCAACAAGTTCCTGTAAGCGAAGAAGAAAGCCTAGAGACACTGTAATTCATTAACCTGTAATTCTTTAACTTATGGTTTTAAGATAACATCACAGAAGGGTTTATTGAGAATGTCTGAATTCATATTAAATATGCAGCTAACTTAGCAAAGAAAATTATCCATATAGCCAAAACCAATAAAATATGGTCCTGCTACCTCAACAAGAGAACAAAGTATCCAAAGGTATGATGAAGGAAATAGATGTGCCTTTATTCTTGGGTTTTGTAGAATGCTTTTTCTTTTTGTGGGCCCACAGTAGATATTCTGGATAGTATTCAAGTGTATCTGGGGCTGTGTGTTTTAGGTAGGTTTTAAAAATTATTTTTAATTATGTGTATGGGGAGGGTCTATGTGGATGAGTGCAATGTCTACAGAGGCTAAGAGAGGGCACTGGGTTTTTTCAAAGCTGGAGTTACAGGTGGTTGTAAGCCATCTAAGTGGGTGCTGGGAACCAAATTCCAGTCCTTTGAAAAAGAGGCATATGTTCTTAACTATGGAACCATCTCTCTCTAGCCCCTTTGATCGAGTTTTTTTATTATTTAAATTACCTCTTGGTACGTAATTGTTCCACTTTCACACTTAAAGTGCAGAGAGAATTAAAATTACAGCTTTGAAACCAGGCTGTCTGGGTCTGAATTTGGGTATCTGTTGTACAAATTCCATGATCTCAAACATCTGAATCTTTGTATGTCTCTATCTCTCAAACAGATATAAGAATAGAGTTATGCCTATAGGGTAACAGGAAGGGGTAGATGAGACAGCCACGTGCTTACAATCTGCATGATGCCAATGGGAATTAGCTCTTAAGGTCAGCCATGCTAACGCTCAGTGCTTCATCCTGCAGGTGACATACTGGTCCCAGAGCCATTTAGTTCTTCCTTAGTCTTAGCAAATTATTTTCTATGGTGCCAGTGACTCAGGAAAGACTTCTCTAATTTGCTCTGCATGCTGTGACATCTCAGTGGGAGAGCTCTCTTGTTCTTGCTTTTAGTAGAAAGACAGTATTTTGTGGATTGAGTAAAAGATGAAACACTCCATGCATGTGGCAATATAGCTTTCTTCCCCCCTTTCTTTACTAATATATATATATATATTATTAATTTATTCATATTACATCTCAATTGTTGTCCCATGCCTTGTATCTTCCCATTCCTCCCTCCCTTCCACTTTCCCCTTACTCCCTTCCCCTATAACTGTGACTGAGGAGGAGCTCCTCACCCTGTATATGCTCATAGGGTATCAAATCTCTTCTTGGTAGCCTGTTATCCTTCCTCTGAGTGCCACCACGCCTCCCCATTCAGGGGACGTGGTCAAATATGGGGCACCAGAGTTCGTGTGAAAGTCAGTCTCCACTCTCCACTCAACTGTGGAGAATGTCCTGTCCATTGGCTGGATCTGGGTAGGGGTTTGAAGTTCACTGCATGTATTGTCTTGCTCAAACTACGGCACCAGCCACGGAAAATACGTGCAGTAAACTTCGAACCCCTACCCAGTATGGCTTTCTTCACCAAGTTGAACCATCACTTGGTGGAGCCTGAGGGATTTAGTTTCCTTGCGGCTTCACATTGCATGTGGGTGCTGTGTGCAGGCTACGTCTTCTGCTGCCACAAAGACAGCAGATTGTAAGATTAAACAGTTGCTGCATAGTTCTTTCCTCCAGATTGAAGCATTCCCTCCTGTAGGGAAGATGCTCACATGACTCAGGAAGTCAACGAAATTTACCAGACTCAGGAAGCTAGAGAAGTTACAAGAGTCATCTGACAGATTCCCTGAGGTAAAAGCAAGCAGTGGGCAGTGCTGAGGGAAGGAGGCACCAGTGGAGCTGACTGTGGGTTCTGCAGGGGCCTCCAGGGTTGCAGCCTTTGTGAGTCATGGCCCATGCTGGGCTTTTTGGTGAGGTGGCTGCATTTTTTGTCACCCACGCTACTGTAAATATCTGCAACAGTTCATTCAGAAAAACTAGAGTTGTGTGGATTCCCGTGCCCCCCACCCCCCACACACTCTGGTCTGTTGTCAGTGTCCCATCTGGGGTGAGCAGACATTTGTTCTTGCTTCCCTGGGAGCAGTCATCCTGCATTTCTCCATCAAACTAGCATATGTGGCAAAATTCTCTACTGTCTCCAAGCAAAATTACAGAGAGGATGATGATGCTTGGGAAAGTTTTTCTCAGCTCCTTTCCCAGGATCTCCTTACCCCTGACACACACAAGTTGCCAGGATTGAGAGTGCCATTGAAATAATTCAAATTAATCAGAGTTCTGAGTTCATCAAAGTCCCCTAGGCAGTGTTGTTGTCTGATCAAGGAGGCTTATGCAGGGAGTCAATGTGTTTTCCATCTCTGAGGAGATTTTTGTAGAAGGAACAAAAGGAGATGACAATACTGAAGTGGAACCGGGGAAGCAAAGACACAAATGCGTGTGATTGCTTCCTCCATGCACAGAAATGTGGTGCTTTCTCATTTGCCCTGTCCCCGGATACAGGAAGTCCAATGTGGGAGGAGGACTTCTGCTTCAGGTGGTAAACCACAGGCTCACAGAGATGAAGAGACTTTCCCCAAATCACCCACATGTAAAGTGGTAGAGCCAGAGATTTGTGTGTGCATGTGTGTGTGACCATACTTGTGCTCATGAGTGCATCTGGAGGCCGGAAAAGAATGTTGCTGGCATCCTCTGTCATTCTTCACCTTACTCTCTTGAGTTAGAGATGGTAATATAACCTGGAATTCTCCATATTTCACCTGGGCTGACAACTAGCAAGTCACAGTCATCTTTCTGTTTCCTGACCTGGCTCTACCTCTGGTAGCACTGAAGTTAAGGGCACACGTAGGCGGACACTGGGGGATCGAAGCTCAGGGCTTCACATCTCCCTGGCCGAAGCTAGGGTTTTGGATACCAAACTCCTCAGAGTACCTTGGATGGATTCACTGTGTGCCTGTTGGATGAGTGACTGGGTAGCCTGCCTTTTCTGTCTGCCTGGTCCAGTCTATGTCTGTGGCTGAAACAAACCAGAACTGAAAATTCTTGAGGAAAGAAATTGTTCCCGACTGGAACGCAAGTTGACTTTCTTCTTTTCAATATTTCCCAAAAACAATAGAGCATGCAGGCTATTTCTGTGACTTTTCATGGTAAGAGGAGAATGTTATATACATTCTCCAGAGGTGGCTTGAAGCGCACAGGAAGATACGCAGAAGTTATATGCAAACATCATTCTGCTAATATAAACAACTTGAGCATCCCTGGGTTTTAGAGCCCACACAGAGTCCTGAGGTAGCTAGTCCTCTGCAGACCCCTGGACCACTGTAATCACACCGTCTGTGATGGAGGCTGTGTGGGTGGGGATATGCCCACAGGTACTTTGCTCACTGGAAGTCTGCTTTTCATTGGTCAGAAAGGGTTAACAGATGGTCTGCCAGGCTCCTTCAGCAAGGCTGCTGACTTCCTTACAGTGAAATAATAAAGCTCCAAATTGGAGTGAATTTGCTACTGTGACACTAATACCACCCCAGGCTATTAGAGGATTAAATGAGCACAAAGCTTTCTGAGGCATCTCTGTGGCACTGGGTGGTGATTCAACATGCCTGGTGCTGGGAGAGTGCCTGTTAATTGGAACTGGAGAGAAGGAGGCTGGTTTGGCAGATCAGGTTTAGATGGGAGGATTGTCTGGCAGGGACCTTCCTGCTCAGCTCACTCTGGCTGAAGTGCTTTGCTTTGTCGCTCCCCCTCCCCCCAGAGCCAGCTTAAAATTTCATGCCAGCATGGGTAAGACAGCTGGCTACAACCTTTGCCCTCCTCTCCCCCACTCCCCAGGCCTGTGAATTTTGTGGAAACAAGCTATACTTCTAGTGATTTTTTTCCCTGTAGCCAACATTCTCAGCTATTTTTCTTCTCAACATAAAGAAACCATATATTCGTGCTGCATAGCAGCTAAACACAGCAGGCGTTTTTCAGGTACCTAGTGAGATGGAGAGAGAGAGAGTGTGGTACCTAGAGACCTCGGTTCAAGGGCTTCCCACAGTCTAGATTGTCCTTTGTAAAATATGAACCATAACATAATATTTTAAAGAGAATTCTGGGAAAACAAGTCATAAAAATCCTTTGCCAATATCTTCCCTCAACATAAACTTTAAAATTTATTATTATTTGAGTGTGTGTGTGTGTGTGTGTGTGAGAGAGAGAGAGAGAGAGAGGGGTGGGGGGAGGTGTGAGTGTGAGTGTGTGTGATTCATGGTGCATGTGTGACTGTCAGAGGACAACTTTGTGAATTTGGTTCTGTTTGTGCACTTTAGCATTGAACTCAGGCTCGAGTTGTAAGCCCCTTTACCTGCTGAGCCATCTCCCTGGCTCTCCCCTCAACAATTATGTGACTCAAGTGTCACAATCTTCATGAAGCTTTACAGTAGAAAAGAAAAGAAAGTCCAGGCTCCATCATCATCATCATCATCATCATCATCATCATCATTATTATTATTATCATCCTTCTCATTAGGTCCACAATCCCTCCTTCAAGGTTGTTGGAAGGAACCCTCTGTGTGACCACTTCCTGTGCGCCAGCTAGAGAAGATGAAGGAGCAGACAGTGCAGCAGTGTCATCTCAGGGACCTTAACATGATCTCAGGAAATTGACGCTGTTGCTTTGCCAGTTGATAACCTCCAGGTATAGAAGTCATACCTGATATACAGGGTTACCATGGAGACTAGGGTGATCATGCTTTGAATGATGCTTTCCGCAGAGCCTTGCTTGCTGCAGGGAGCCTTGACACATGGATTTCTATATCTTTCACTCTTTTTTTTTTAAACAACTTTAAATTACATTCATTTGTGTACCTGCATATGTGGATGTGCGCGTGTGCCTACATGCTCGTGCCATGGCGTATGGAAAGCAGGGGACAACTCTCTGGAGCGAGTTCTCGCTTCCACCACACGGGGCCTATGGAAGAAGCTCAGATCATTAGGTTTGGCAGCATCATTACCCATGTTGTTGCTCCCTGGACCCCATCTCTTCATTTTTATTTTTCTTCTCCCATTCATCTTTATAGGATCTAGGAAAGAACGGCTTGCAAAATAGTCTTTGAAAATGGCAGGAGATGTTCAGATTTTTTTTCTCATTAAAAACCTATGTTAGCAGAGCCCAATTGGTGAAAAGTGCCCACAGCCCAACGAACCACCTGGACTTTTAGCTACTACTTCTGCCAGAAGTTTAAAGGCTCCTCTCTCTGATTTTAAGAGATTTCGCACCAGGTACTTCTGGAGAGAGTATTCCTTTTCAAGGAAGATCTCTTCTCTTTCCAACTGTGATAATGTAATCCTCTCATTTTCTTTGTTTCTGTGTCTAGAATTCCTACGTCATCTTGTTAACTTCTGGGATTGGTTGTCTTAGCTCCCCGCCTTGAATTTATTCTCGTTTTATTTACATGAGACTCCTCACCTTTCTATTCTAATTCTTTCAGTTCAAAAGAAAAATCCTACTAGTATATTCTTAAATTTCCATGGCCTCTTTCTGTCTCCTGATTCTTAAACAATATCCCTTTCTTATATCATAGATTCGAATCAAGCCCCATCCATTATTATATCTGTTATATTAAACATGTTTAGAGTTTCTTGGTAGTCATACTATTTCTCAGGTCATAGAGTTTCCTCAAAGCTCACGTATTACAAAGGCCGCATATGGCTGGCTGGATCTTAATGTGTAGAGGGTGCTCAGGTAACCTGGATCACATGTTAGGACCCAAACATCAATATCTATAGCTTTCCTTTGTATCCTTCTTTTCTTAAGCCTATCTTACTCCTTAGTGGGGAACTCTTTGGTTTTCAGCCTTGGATGGTGAGCTAGCTAGATGACATTGAGTGCCCCTGTCTCCCAGGCTAATCCTTGCTCCTACTCATGGCTGCTGGTACTGTTTCCAGAGCTCCTTTGTCACATCTGTCTAAATAATAATCTCCTGGGCTGGAGAGATGGCTCAGCTGTTAAAGTCTAAGCTCACAACCCCAAATAAAAGAGGATAATCTCCTGTTGGAGAGGGCAACATTAAGTCTGTGTTGGCTGAGGGATAAAATCTTTGGGTTTGCCAGCTCCTTGCAAAGAACCTCACATGTCCCTTCTCTTTCCCTTCCCTTCAGAATTTCCTTCTACTACAATCTTGTGAAGTTTACTGAGCATCCTTCTCTCTGATGTTGAAAAACTTCCTTACCATGTAGCCCTCTTGTAATTGGAAGAGATGTGGTGAGATATGTACTGAGTACTCACCCTGTGACAGAAAAGAGGTGGGTCATAGCATCAGCTCTACTGGGGTGTGGGTGGGGGCTTTATACACACACAGGACAACAAAGCAAAGGGGGCCCAATTCTACACAACTCCCTCATTCTTCCTGCTCTTTGCTGAGGATCCACGTGACTAGTCCTTCACAGAGCCTTCTGGATCATCACAGTTCATACTTCCATGGTGTTTTCTAGTCTAATTGTCCATAATCCTAAGCCATGAGTGTGCCTGGCACATCCCATGTTACTGATAGGGGCTATCATTCATGGATGGCAGATGTTTGGGGATGATGGTGACAGTGCTGCATTTGTTCAGACCTTCCTGTCCTATGCAAAAACATCATCATGTATAAATACACACACACACACACACACACACACACACACACACACACACACACA
>OU015748.1:50626914-50639626 GCA_907169655.1 Acomys percivali
ACACACACACACACACACACACACACACACACACACACACACACACACACCAAACCCTTAAGTCATCGGGTGTCTGAATGTGAATGAAATATTAATAACAGCCCCATGGGCTGTTGTTGTCACATGTGTATGGTTCTCTATGCATCATAAAGAAGATTGTCCTGAGCCTTTTATTGTCTTTAACGACAGTGGTTCGGACAGGACAATGGAAGCCCAGGCTTGGTCACTGGGCTTTCCAAGAGCCAGGTTCTTCCCCCAAACTTTATCTGTTGACTTATAGCAGGTGGCTGGTAGGGCAGAGTGAGATGTCTGGCCCTTGTGGCAGGCTGAGTGGGTCATCTGAGCTCCAATGAGAGCAGGCTGGCAGGACCCAGGTGTCACATCTCCTAAGTCACTTAGCCCCTACTTCCTCTCAGATGAATCTGAGATTGTTCAGCCATAAAAATACAAACACAGTCATAAAAACATGTCTTTGTGGTGGGAAAAAGTTCCCAGGCCTAGGAATGTGTGCGTGTATATGTGAGACAGGCTCAGACAGGTGTCTCTCTTCTCCCCCACCCCCCAGCCAGGTGCAATCTGCTGCTACCTTACAATATGATGAGAGCTGTAAATGGCCAGCGGCACCCGATACTCTCCATATCAGACCTGGAAGCATTTCCCTGAAGGCTTTGCATTCCCTGGGTCAAGAGCTCATTTCCTTCCCTCCCCTCCCAAACCATGTGCATCGCAGCAGAAATTTAATCCCTGGGGCTCCAACTCCTCCTCACTGACATAATTTAAAATGGCTTTCCTGGAGAGGCATGTGAGTCCGCAGAAGTGCATGGAGATGGTACCCAGCTTGGTATGTTTTTTTTTTTTTTAACCTGAAACCAAACCAAACCAAGCCAAACCAAACCAAACCAACAACAAACAACAATAAAACGAAAGGAGAGGTAGATAAAGAGCAAAAGAGGAAGTCATATTTTGCTTTCATGTGATCTTTGCAGAGTCTTGCCTTCCAACGAGGCCCTGGTGGAATCTCTTCTCTCACAGAATCTTTGGCAATGGTCCTGTCACTTTGCATGAGATGCAGCTGCCAGTGTTAGGCTGTGCGGTGGCTGTGATCCTGAACTCACCAGGCCGGGGTTTTTCCTCAGAGCAGGAGAAGCTTGTTCTAAAAGGGCCTAGGAGGTTAACTTTCTGATTCTTCCCTGGGCCTGCCTTAGCGGAGGAAACATAAGACCAGATATGAAATGCCTCCTATTACTCATTAAATTAGTAGAGAACCCCTATCCCAGTTTCCAAGGATGGAAGCCGCCAGCCACTGTCCCACATTCTGCATCAGCAGCTTGTGGCTACTCTCCTGTTGTGGTGGAGGCAGTGAGAGTTCTAAGGATAAGGCAGCCTGTCATCTAACGTCCTGCAAGCTTGAGAGCACCAGGAAGATTTGAGTTCGTTGTCTAATGTCCTCTAACATGGCCTAACCAGGTCATGCTGCACTGCTTCTGAGGGGGTTCATGTGAGGGGGCTCGGGGCTCTGGGCCCTGGTCTCAGGGATCCCCAATCCTGTTCCATAGGCCTTTCAGGATTTTTTCCTACTGTCTATGACACCGAATCTATTTCTGCCTCACTTTGGTGCTTTGAGAGCTAACACTGGGTGATGGTATTAGTAAGTTTTCAACGTACCTGTTTCCATCCTTCATATGCTTTTTGTCCTGGTGTAATCACTCTTCTTTATCTTCTTTTCTTGTTTTTCAGAAATTTAATGTTTGTGTGTTTTGTTTTGTGAGACAAGGTCTCTCTGTGTAACAGAACCCTGGCTGTCCTGGACTCAATTTATAGTCCAGGGTGAATTCACAGAGATCCGCCTGCCTCTGCCTTCCGAGTTCTGGGTTTAAAGGCGTGCACTACTACACCAGCCTGGAATGGAATGTTTTCTACATTTTTAATTTAATTTGTTTAATTTATTTGTTTTTAGCGTATATGTGCGTCTGCATGCCATAACTCCCTTGTTGTCAGAGGACAACTTACAGGAATGAGTTCTCTCTTTCTACTCTGTGAGTCCTGGGGATTGAACTCAGGTCTTCAGGTGTGGAGGCAAATGCCTTTCCCTGCTGAGCCATTTCTTTGGGCCCAGTCTTACTTTCTCTTTAGAAGCAGTTTTGGAGGAAGGATTGAATATTGGTAACTTCGAACTCACTATGGACTTCAAGCCATCAGGAGGACCTCTGGTTGGGGACACTGTCTTACCTCTCTCACTATGAGATGGAGAAACATTAACAAAGAAGGGAAAAGCAAGGAGGTGACGCTAAGTGCCATACACTTGGCACCAGAGGCTGGGCTGGATTCTGTCACACAACACTGTTCATAGGGCTTTTTGTCATTCCCCAGCCATGTCTTAGGAGACAAGAAATGTGAAGCCTGGAGAGGCTTAACAAATTGCACCATGTCACCCTGGCATGGCTTTTGTTTTCAGGACTTTTCCCACTGCATCAAGTACTGGATGGGGAAACTTTGGGGTAATTAGGGTGGGAAGTGGGGGGCTACTCTGCTTCCCTGGATCAGTTGTGAGACACTGACCTCTACTGGAACCTTTAGCACTTGAAAACTGACAGGAAGAATCATCTCCGTCTCGTCTTACATTTTTCACGAGAAATTAGCTGGACATACATTTGCCAAAGACCTGCCATATGTGAAGCAGTAGACAGAATGAAGACAAGAAGCCAGAAGCCGTAGCTTGGCGCGTGCAGGACACGAGCATCCTACACCCAGGAGGTCTCTGTGACGAGCAAGATGCTTGCAAAGAACAAACGCCTATGGATGGGAGAACTCAGGTCTAGCCAAGGAGCAGGTTATCTGTAGGTGTATCATGCCCAAGCTCGGTTTGAGCTTCATTTTCATAGTACCTATATTGTCATTCTATATATTTTTACGTCTCATCGTCCAATTTGGGTTGTTTTTCAGCTGCACTCACATAAGTGGTTTAGAGACCTAGAGAGGTAGGTTAGTGACTACTTTATTCACTTGTCAATCAGCATTCCCTTTGGTGGACTTGTCCCCTGTCTCTGGTGACCTTTCTCAGTCAACTGGCTGAGAGTCAGATGGAGACTGGTTGCCCTTTACTGCCAGACAAGAAGACTTTCACAAAAGGTTTTGCAGCCACTGAGGGTTTCTTTTCTTTCTTATCTTTCTTCCTTTTTTTCCTTTTCTTTGTTAACAAAATAGAGGGTCAGGTGAAGAGGGCAGTGTCCTTGCCAGCGTCATGAAGAGCTCACATATATCTCTTGTTCTTTCCCCAAATTTGGGAAGGGAGAGTGTCTCGGCAATCAGTTAACTACTGGAAATAGGTTCAAACTTAGAAAGTCTTTATTGGAATTATATAACACACAGCTTGGATGGCATCACAGTGCACTCGAGGGCTCATGTACAAAATCACTCCCCGTATAAAAGAAGCAATTTCATACTAATTTATAGTTCTTTTATTGTGCATTTCTCATTATCAAAGTGTTTCATGCAGAAAATTTGAAAAGTACCGATAAGTACAAATATATATAAAATACATGAAAATCCCCACTTGAATCTGGTCATCCAAAGAAGTCCATGGATGATCTTTTATTTTAATCCCCCAGGCTTTTGAAACACTTATTTTATTAGAAATATCATACTGTTAAAAAAGCTCCACTTTAATTTACTTTCTTGGCAACATATCCCAATGGCTTCTATGGCTTCACATTCTCCTGTCGTATGGTCACACTGACTGCCGTCACACAGGCGTTTCCCACATTTCATCCTTTAGAGATTCTGAATTGATATTCAGCATTTTGTTTTTCTAACTGCATCTCTACTAAACATCCTTGTTGTTACATTCTGGGTGAGAAAAATGTGGACACGCATAGCTTTTTTTTTTTTTTTTTTTTTTTTTTTTTTTTTAATGATCAAAGACCCTAAGAGTACAACAACTTTAAGGGTTTTGATTCTGGTTGTAAAGCTAACTCCAAGAAACTTGCGTCAGTCTGCACATCTTCCCTGTGAATCATAACTGGGACAAGTGTGGGTGATAAATTACTTAGAATTTTGCCAACTTGATGCTGCCGTGTACATATTTAAGTGTTCTTGATTGTTGCTGAAATCGAACAGATTTGGTATTTGTACAACAGTCTTCCTGACTTCCTAACCCATAAATAGTTCTTTATTTCAGTTTGCATACATTTGCATATCCACGTATCTAACGGGAGGGCTCTGGAGACACACTGGCTGAGAGCCAGGACAGAGCTCTGACATTTTTGTTCAGCCTAGAATAGCATCCCTTGGAGACGATACGAATACCAACTCCTGTTTTTGGACCCTTTTGGATCTCGTTCCCAGCATTTCTCCGTTTTAGAAGCTACATGTGTGCCTGTGCCTTAATGGGGATGCTCTCAGAGATGCTCTTGAGCCTTCTTCAGTCTGTTCTGGGCCACAGGAGGTGGCAGGAGAACCAACATGAACAGGCTAGCTTGCCTGCAGGGCTTTGGCCAGATCCATCCAAGGGTGACAGGGCACCCGTGGGAGAACAACATGCAATGAGGCTTCGGTGCTGCCTGTGATGGGCAGAGAGTTTGGATTCAGTTCTGTAATTAGTGAAGAATGCTGAAGGGTTTTAGGTGAAGGACTTAGATGATCCCAGACCAATGTTATTACCATGTGAGAATAGCAATGTAGAAGGATCCAGTGGGTCCTAGAAACCTACAAGTAGAACATTATGATAGGCAGATTTGGGCCAAGGGGTCCTGCTCAAACTAAGGCACTAGCCAAGGACAATACAGGCGGTAAAATTTAAACCCCTACCCAGATCTAGCCAATGGACAGGACAGTCTCCACACTTGAGTGGAGAGTGGGATATGACTTTCTCACGTACTCTGGTGCCTCACATTTGACTATGTCTCCTGGAGGGGGAGACCTAGTGGCACTCAGAGGAAGGACAGCAGGTCACCTAGAAGAGACTTGATACCCTATGAGCATATACAGGGGGAGGTAATCCCTCTCAGGAACAGTCATAGGGGAGGGGAATAAGGGGAAAATGGGAGGGAGGGAAGAATGGGAGGATACAAGGGATGGGATAACCATAGAGATGTAACAAGAATAAATTAATAAAAAAAAAAAGAAAAAAAAAGACAGTTAATTTGCCGGTGGTACTGAGTGGGCTGGAGCAAGGCTGGACAGAAAGACCTACGATGTTGGCATGTGTTGGAACACTGAGTCTGAACTTGCACAGTTGACGGGAAGAGAGGAAGATAGTAAGAGACTGAGTTAGGAGCCATGTCTAAGGAAAGGATGGGCCTTAGGGATGGGTGTCTTAGGTAGAGGAAGGCTTAGTGATTCTGCTGTTACCTAACACTCCGTTTCTGTCCTAATGCCCCCGAGCAAGATTTCACATGGCCTGTGCAGGGGACCCTAACTGCTGCCTAAGAAAAAGGCAAGCCTCCTTCATTATCGCGTTGTGTTTCATCTCTGGATATTGAAATAGTCTGGTTTTGCAAACTTATGCTGAAAGTAGCAATAGCAAGTCTCATTGATGACCTATTTTTCCCTTTCTACATTAAAAAAAAAAATATGTCTTAGCCTGGTTTGGATCCTGCTGCTATGATAAGACACCATGACAAAAAGCAACTTGGAGTAAGAAAGGGCTCATTTCATTTTACACGTCCAGGTAACTGTCCCTCATTGAGGTGAGCCAAGGCAGGAAGTCAAACAGGAGCAGAGGCAGGAACCGTGGAGGAAGGTACTTATTGGCTTGTTTCACATAGCTTGCTGACCTTTTTTTTTTTTAACCACCCAGGATCACATGCCCAGGGGTGGCATTACCCACAGTGGGCTGCTCATTCCCACGTCAATCAATAAAAAATATGGGGGTTCCCTGTAAGTACTATGGCTACTAGAAGAACATTCCATGTGAGGCAAGAAGAAAATCCATTTCAACATGACTTAGCTAGCTGGGGTTGGCCCAAACTTCTGGAGTCTGACCCTCAGCAGTTTTATTTTTGGCATATTTAAGCACAGTGCAACTTTGGGAAAAAGTCTCCTTGTAACAATTATAACAATAAAGCTTAAGGCATGACTATATAAAAATTCCTTTACAAAGTTCATGTCTTTTGTAAAATACCTATGACCTTGTCTATAAGAATGGGTTTTATTGACCGAGAAACAATGCTCAAGATAAGGGTCTAGGGAGGAAGGTTCTGGAATAAGCACAATAGTAAACTATTTTGCAAACCTTCTCGGACCTCTTTCATAAGAATAGGTTCTATCGACTGAAAATCAATACTCAGGAGTCTTAGGTATTTGAGTAAGGCCTGTCTCTCCAGATAACAAAAGATCATCAAGTTATTAACTATATTCTGTCCTAGATTTCTGGGTAGAAAACAGGTGTACATCCCTTTCGTTGAAAAGGAAATCCTGAAGTTTAATGTTCCTACCTCCTCAAGTGCTTTCTGTGAACACAAGGACCTCATGCCTTCTTAAAAAAAAATGTTCCCACAGAGTTGCTTACAGGACAGTTTGAGATAAGCAATTGCTCCAATACAGTTTCCACTTCTTGGACGTTTGTAGCTTATGTCAAGTTGACAAAAAACCAAACCAAACCAAGACAAAAATAGCAGCAACAATAAATCAAAACAAAAAATCAACCAATCAGCACAAAATATTTATTTTATTTTTTCATGTGTATTTGCGTGTTTATGCCACACATGTGTGGGTGCACATGGAAGCCTGAATGAGGGTGTCAGATCTTCTGGAACCAAAGCTATAGGTGCTTGTGAGCCTCCTGAAATGGATACTGGGGACCAATCAAACTAGCATCCTCTGAAAGGGCAGCAGCAAGCCCTCTTAACTGCTCAGCTGTTTCACAAGGTTCCTTTCCTTTGCTTTCCCCCTATGCTTTCAAAATACTCACACTTATCCCATTCATGTTTTCACGAAATCTGGCTTAAGCATCATTATGTAGTCAATGAATATCATGGAATAGTGAATGCAACATAGTCCTGGGGCTGATTCCACAACAGACCACTCTGCCAGATCAGTACCTTGTCCAGTTATCATCAGAGAGGCTTCCTCCAGTAGCAGATGCGAGCAAATGCAGAGACCCACAGCCAGACATTATATGAAGAGAGTCTAAATTGGAGATCTTCATTGGGTGCCTCTCCTCACAGCTTGGGGAATCCCACAGAAGAGAGGGCAGAAAAACTGTATGAGTCAGAAGGGATGGAGGACACCGGAAGGACCCGGCCCACTGAATCAACTAAGCAGGGTGCGTATAGGCTCACAGAGACTGAAGCGGCAAGCATGGAGCCTGCATGGGGCTGCACCTCGTCCTTGCATATATGTTGTGGTTATTAGTTAGTTTGATGTTTTTGTGGGACTCCTAACAGTGAGAACAGATGTGTCTCTGACTCTTGCCTGCTCCTCAAACTCTTTTCTTCCTGTTGTCTTGTCCAGGTTTGATGTGAGGGCTTTTGCCTTGCCTTCCTGTATTTCGTTTTGTCATCCTTGGTTATTATTTGTTGGAGGCCTGATCTTTTCTGAAGGGAGAAAGATTCAGCGGGGTGGATCTGGAAGAGAGGAGAGATGGGAAGGGCCCGGAAGGCGTGGAGGGAGGAGAAACTGTGGCTGAGATGTATTGTATGAGAGAATATATTTTCAATAAAAAAGACTATATAACTTTACCTGTGAAAAAACCTTGAGACAACAGGGAGGGAAGATTTCAATCACTGAGCAACGTGTCGACTAGATTGGGTTTATCCACCGGTGTACTTACTTTCACCCATTTTCTGAGATTGTTCATACTGAACATTTATGGTGGGGATGACCTGCCTTGTGTATTCCATTTTTCTGTCCACAAGGAAGCTAAACCTCAAACTTCTCCTTTTTAATCTCACTTGTTCTCTGCAGAGTGGACATATTTGCATGAATCCACTCCAAATCTCTTTGGATCACTCTGATGTACCTGGTAAAATGCCATTATAAGCCATGTTGCTGTTACTCCATATTCAGGTTATATATACATTTAAAAAATATCTCACAAGTCATAGCTTTACCTCTTCCTTCGGCTAATCTATGGAACCTTGCAGATCAAAGATCACATGTCACATGCATGACCCCTCCCAGCATGTCTTTATCTTCCCCAAAATCAACACACTCAGACAAAAAGTAGACATAGTCTGAATGTGGACAGAAGAGGCTGAAATGCATACTATAAAGTACTGTAAAGTATCCAAAAAACTCAACACACCACAGAGATACTGGCATAGCCATGCTTTTTTTGCAACATTTCCCACAATATCCAGAATATGGAATCAGCCTAGATGCAGTTTTCTGTAGTGATTTCTGTATGTTTCAAAGAGTAGCTTCTTTGATGAGAGGTGAGAGATACACTTATATGAGGATACGGATAAGTATTTAGAACGTAGTTAGGAATTATGCTGGTTTACGTGGTAATAGTAGATTCTTCCCTAAGATCAATGACCTCACTAGCCTCAGGTAGTTGGCTAGGTTTCCAGTCGCAAGCATGATTTCTCATGTTGAGCTGACCTTAGTTCAATTAGACAACTGTTGGTTACTGCCAAGATATGAGTGCCACTATTACACTATCACATCTTTAGGGATACCTTGCCATTCTGGTCATTGCTGTGGTTCATAGGCATCACAGTTGGGTAGAACTATTGGTTGCTTTCCTCCCTTGGAAGCTTGAACGGCACTTTTGGTTCTATGAAAGATAGTTCTCAGACTTTCAGATCTAACTCAATTCTTTGAGTCCTATGCCAGTAACTGAAGCAGAAGCCATGGAGGAGTGCTGCCTACTGCCTTGTCTCTCATGGCTTGCTCTACCTATTCTCCTTTCTTTTTTTGTTTTTGTTTTTGTTTTTGGTTTTTCGAGACAGGGTTTCTGTGTGTAGCCTTAGCTGTCCTAGACTTGCTTTGTATACCAGGCTGGCCTCTAACTCACAGCGATCTGCCTGCTTCCGCCTCCTGAGGGCTGATGCACACAGCATCTTCAGCAATAGGGATTTCAATCCTTAGGGCAACCAAGGGCAACAGCAATAGGCTGAAATTTTCAACTAGACTGTAGGGGTATTGGCCAAAAATGTCCACAAACTCTTCCTCCATTTCCCCAGGATCCTCTATAATTACTATAGAATTGTAGTAGAGTTGGACATCGGTAACTTGTGCTATTGTCTTCCTGTCCATGTTCTCTAAGAGAATCTTATTCCTGGTTGTTCTGTTTTTGTTTTTTATTAACTGTAAAGGTCTGTTACTTTTATTACTACCCTATGTGAGCGAATATTTAAGAGAAATAGTTTAAAGGAAGAACTAATTGATTTTGGGCTTATGGACTCGAAGGTTTCAGCCAAGCCATACAGCCATTTCTCTGGAGCAGTGGTAAGTCAGAACATCATTGGGACAGAAGTTCATGGAAGAGGCTGATCACCTCATGGTGGCCGGAAGTAGAGGGAGAACTGGACCTAGGCTGGGCATAACCTTCAGAGTCACCACCTTCTTCCAGTCAGACTTGCTTTCTAATGTTTTTAGAACTTCCCAAGACAGCAGCACTGTGTGGAGACCAAGCATCCATGCAAGCCATGCAAGTGGTTTCCTATTCAAACTTGAACAGGAGACATGAGGTCTCCCTGCTCAATCACCCTCAGTATACAATGCTCATGACAGAGGCTGCTGGGCCAGTTGGGTTCTGGTAGTACCTGTCTTTTAGATATTTATCTGTGACCTCATGAAGTCATTACTGACCCTGTTTCATTGGTAAGGAGGATTGCAGAAGATGACTGTGTCCTTCAAGGTTGCAGAGCCCCAGAGTCTATGAAAGCTCACCCAAATCTAACTTTTTCTTTGGCCTTGAGTTGTCTTTGTCTGTTCAGTGTATAGTTAGTGTGTATTGAGCATTTTCACTTTTTTTGTCTATGTATCTATCTATCCAATTATCTATCTATCATTATAGATGACAGTTGATGCAGGAGGGGAAGAAGAATAAGTTTGTGCCAAAGACATTAATTCTATCCTCAACAGGGTTATACTGGAATGGGAAGAACAAGAAGGGAACAGTGTATTATAACACATAGACCCCTGTCTAAGGAAGTACTGGAAAATGTGGGGCCAATTCAGTGACTCAATTGTTACCACAGATGTCAGGTCAACCAAGTTGAATAAAGTTAGGGTTTTCTAGCTGTTCTTTCTGGAATCTTTTTTTGTACCTGATGCTGACAATCCTGATGGCTGCTCTTTGTACTATTCTTTTCTTTCACTACAGGACCATGACTGGCAGGTTTTGCAGCTATCTGGCGGTTCCAGAACAGAGCACATACCTTCAGGCACAGTCCAGCAGATGGCGCAAAACCAATGAGACACTGCCTTAGTGGGGCAGTCCAGTTGATCAACCCCAAACTAGACAGTCTGATGGTAGATGGCTTTTGATTCAGAAAATTTCCACTTCTGAGTTCAGCCGAAATGGTATGGAAATGAATACTAGAAGAATGAATAAAAAGTTGTGGTAGCGTTAGAGATTAAGAACCCATGCAAACATACCTGCATGTATTTGTAAAAATCACATATGTAGGTAAAAAAAATAGGTCTAGGGGATCGGCTGCTCTCACTCCAATATTCTCCTGGATCGAGGCTAAATTTGTAAGCCACAAAATTGAAAAGCTCATAAAAAGAGAGGTAATACACATGCCTCCTATTTATTTAGAACCGTTTATGTACTCATCATATGATTTTACTAGAACTTCATATAACCTCTTGGCAATATTTCTATTTTCATGGAGATGAGGACTCTGAGGCTCAGAAACACAAAAGGACTTCCTCAAGGCTACATACTTGGCCAAAATGGCTAGACCAAAGGGTGACGTCCAAGGACAGAATCTTATTCCATTTGTTACCTCATAGTGCTGAATTCTTTCTTTCAGTCATTAGAATACAGTTTTTCAGAAGGCAGATCATGACAAAGAGAAGAAAAAGAAGAGGCAAGGGGTATTTTCAGGAATGGAATCAGGGAGAGCCAGGAACAGACCAGCAGCAACATGGGAAGATACAGTGTGCTTCTCCAGGTTTTCTTGGCTTGGATATGTAGCTTTAGGTGCCATGTGTGTATACAAGCATGTGTGGAGAAGAAGGATGCAGAAGTACACACACACACACACACACACACACACACACACACACACACACAATGTTAATGTCACTTATGCTTTCATCAACAACAATCAGATATAAGAAAAAAAACCAAGTTTTAAACATGAAATAACAGGAAAACAGAAAAGAAAGCTCTTCACTTGTTTAGTCATGGTTGTAGCCATAGCCCCCAGAAGGCACATTACCATGCCGGAAGACACAGCCCCATGCTGTTTGGTATTCTGAGCTGCCCAATCTCTTCTCCCCTGGTTTCCACAGTCTGTGCCACACCCATCATTATAATACGCGGGCCTTCCTGTTTACTCTTCATCTCCACAGGACCTAAGTTGTCATTGTCCTCAAAGCCCACCAAGTGACCAGCACATCCTTCAGGATAGTCAGGACTAAATGAGCCACCAAATGGAAAGGAACCACTGGAGTGACACAGAAGCCTAGCCTGGGTCTTAGTCAAAGCTTTTGACATTTGGAATAAAGCAACAAGGAGGTTGCAGGCATGGAAGTTGATGCGCAGCCAGCTGCGGACATAGTCTTGCAACTCTGCCTTTACAGGGGCCCAAGTCACTTATATTTGTTCCCTTGTTTGTCATTGTAGATGTTCTGGTCTAACTGAGATGCCCCTAGGACACCATAACCAAGATTATTGCAAAAATAAGAATATCTTTCTTCGCCATCTTGCCTCTTAGGTTTCTGATTTTATCCAAGATGTGACTATTAGAGTAATTTTTACAAATCTCATACTGAGTCTTTTCATTTTTTTCTGCTTGAAAAATTAAAAAAAAGAAAGATGTGCTTTTTATTTCTATTTATGTCTATTTCTCCCTCCCTCCCTCCCTCCCTCTCTCTCTCTCTTTCTCTGTATGCGTGCATGCATGCACACACTATTGTAAGCTGTTTAATGGATGCTAGGGATATAACTCTGGTTCTTTGTCAGAGCAGCAAGCTTTCTTAGCTGTGAGCCATCTCTCCAGCAGCTGCTTGAGAATCTTAATATATTTTCATATTATCATGCCTATTGGTGTGTAAACCTAAAAATAAACATTGTTTCAGTTTCAAACTACAGTGTAACTTTTGTATATGTTTTAAAGTGCAAGTGAAGGATATGCAGAAGAAACATCAGGACTCAAATATTTAAGATATAATTCACAGTAACGTTACCCTTTTGAACAGCATAATAAAAAATTTAAAATTGCATGTGTGTGTGTGTGTGTGTGTGTGTGTGTGTGTGTGTGTGTGTGTAGGTCAGAAGACAACTTTCAAAGCTGGTTCTTTCATCTTGCACTTTATTTCAGGCAGATCTGTCTTAAATTTGCTCCAGGCCAGCTGACCCTGGAGCTTCCAAGAGACCAACTGATACCTTCATGTTAGACGTCTAGATTACAGAAATGTGTGACAAAAATTTTTATTGCTTATGCCACCCAGCCATGAAGCATTTTACTTGGTATCTTGAGTGGATTGATACAACTACAATTAAAAGTTGAATACTATTAATTCCCCTACACTCTCTCTCCCGTGTGTGTGTGTGTGTGTGTGTGTGTGTGTGTGTGTGTGTGTGTGTGTG
>OU015748.1:50639927-50650406 GCA_907169655.1 Acomys percivali
CATTGCCATGCCCTGCCCTTACCTCCTGAGTGCTAGGATTGCAGGGGCAACTTGACAAGCCTGACTTCTCACTTTCTTGATGGTCTTTTATTTTGATAAAGTTAAATCCATCCACTTTTCTTCTGTTATTTGTGCTTCAAGGCCATATCTTCTAAGAAACTGTTGTTACACCGAAGACCACAAAGGTCTACTCTTCTCCTTTGTCTAAATGGTTTTACAAGTTGCATTCTTACATGTATGTCTATGGTCCACGTTGAGCTCATCTGGCTTTGAATTCTCTTGGGCAGATGGTTGCACTCCATCCTCTCTCCCTGTAGAAATCAGCTGTCTATCACACTGGTTGAAGAGACTCCTCTCCTTTCCGAGTTGTCTTGCTATTCTTGTGGAAAATAAATACAAAATGGAGTCTATTGAGTTTCTGCACCTCCATGCTTCAGGAACACTTTGCCAATATCTGACAAGCAGCCAGTGGGGATTTCAATAGCATTATAGTAACGTGCATGTCCATCTTAGGGTGCTTGCTACCTTAGCAACAACTGGCCTTCTGACCTGCACATGTGGTTTTCTTTCTTCTGATCTGGTGTTCTTCAGTTTTTTTTCCATTCATGTTTTATAGTTTTAAACATATTTTCTCCTACTATTTTTGTTTTTGTCAAAATATTCTTAAATGTGTTATTCTCTTTTAATGTGGAATTCTTAAAATTTGCTTTTCAGCTGCTAACTGCTGGAACTTATACACAGTTGGTTTCAATGTTATTTAGCATACTACAAACATATTGAAATGGTCTATTTCCACAGATTGTAGATTGCTTAGGATTTCTAATATCCAACATCATGCTGCCTGTGATTAGAAATTACTTTCCTCATTTATTTCCTCCTGAGTGTTTAAAATTTATTTTTATTGTTCAATCACTCTGTCTAGTACAACCTGGGATTAAAACACTGAGTAGCATTTTTGTTTTATTCTCTTCTTTTTTAGATTTATTATTTTCTATTTTGTGTGTGTGTGTGTGTGTGTGGTCTGTCATGTGTGTTCTGTCCCTGAAGAGGCTAGAAGAGAGCATTGAATCCTCTGGAGCTGGGGTTATAGGAGGTTGGGAGCTGCCAGAAATAGGCCCTGAGATCTAAACTCAAGACCTCAGAAACAGCAGCCGGTGGTCTTAACTACTGAGCCATCTCACCAGCCCTCTTGACTATTCTTAACCTTGGAGCAAACTGTCTAGTCTTTCCCCATTAATCACTGTGGTAGCTGTGGGTGTCTGGAGATGTTTTTTGGTACTTGGTGTTCTGTTCTTAGACCTTTGAATCATTTTACCATGATAGACTGTGTCAAACTCTTTGTATGACCCATGAGGCAATGGAGTAATTCTCTTCTTTGTCCTTCTAATATTATATATTTCGTGCACAGATTTTTAATTGTGACAGCAACTATGTATTCTTAGAATAAATTACAGTTGGCCACATGAATAATGTTCATATGGTGTTGGATTGGAAACCTTGTGCATGCTAAGAAAATATCCCAGTCCCCGGTGCTACTATAGTGTATTTTATATTTCTCAAATTTACTTTTGTTTCTGGGTTCTAATTTATTCTACTATAGTTGAAAACATACTTGTATAAACTCAGTCCTTTTAAATTTATCATGGCTCGCTTCCTGAGGAGGCCTGCCAAATTCTAGAAACATCCAGGTTTGACCCTTCTCTCCCAATCCTCTGCATGCCAGGTATTCCTGGGGTACAGCCAGCAGCAGTAAACTATGATCTATCCCCTAAGCTCCATTTTCTGGCCCAGAGCTCTGCTTGCCTTCTGGAGGAGTCCTGCTGTCATGAGGAACATACAGATTAGACTCCTCCCTGCCAATCTCCTGCCTGCCAGTTCCCCCAAAACACACCCAACAGCAGTAAATCATACCTGCTCCCCAGCATTCTATTTTTCAGCCAACAACTTTGCCTGCCTCTCCAGTGACCAGCCAGCACCAGGGACAACCAGGTGTAAGAACACAATCAACAAGAGCCAGGGCACTATGGCATTATCTGAGCCCAGCTACTCTACTAGAGCAAGCCCTGGATACCCTAACACAGGCAAAGGAACAAACAAGAAGATGACCTTAAATCCAATCTTATATAAAGACGATAGAAGTTTTTAAAGAGGAAATGAATAAATCCCTAAGGAACAGGAAAATACAATCAAACAGGAGAAGGAAATGACTCAAAGTGTTCGAGACCTGAAAATGGAAATAGAAGCAATAAAGAAAACAAAACTGAGGGAATCCTGGAGATGGAAAACGAGGAGAAAGAACAGGAACTACAATGACAAGCTTTACCAACAGACTATAAGAGATGGAAGAGAGACTCTCAGGTATAGAAGATATTATTGAAGAAATTGATACATCAGTCAAAGAAAATGTTAAATTTAAAAAGTTCTTGACACAAAAACATCCAAGAAACCTAGAACACTATGAAAAGACCAAACCTAAGAATAATAGGATTAGAAGAAAGAGAAGACTCCCAGATCCAAGGACCAGAAAATATTTTCAACAAAATAATAGAAGAAAAGTTCCCCAGCCTAAACAGATGCCAAAAATATACAAGAAGCTTACAGAACACCAAATAGATTAGACCAGAAAAGAAAGCCCTCCTGCCACATAATATTCAAGACACTAAACGTACAGAACAAAGAAAGAATATTAAGAACTACAAGGGAAAAAGGCCAAGGAACATATAAAGGCAGAGCTATTAGAATTACACCTAGCTTCTCAACAGAGACTCTAAAAGCCAGCTGTGCCTGTGTAGATATATGGCAGACTTTAAGAGACCACAGGTATCAGCCCAGACTATTATACCCAGCAAAATCTTTAATCACCATAGATGGAGAAAACAAGGTATCCCATTACAAAGCCAAATTTGAGGATCCTCTATCCACAAATCAAGTTATACAGAAGATAATAGAATGAAAACTTCAACCCAAGGAAGTTAACTATACCCATGAAAACACCCTCTTCTGGCTTCTGAAGGCACACACACACACACACACACACACACACACACACACACACACACACACACACACACACCACTACCAACACCAAAATAAAAGGAGTTAACAATCATTGGTCATTATTATCTCTCAATATCAATGGACCCAATTCCTTAATAAAAAGACATAGGCTAATAGGATGGATGTGAAAACAGGATCCATCATTCTGCTGTGTATAAGAAACACATATCAGCAACAAAGACAGACATTACCTCAGAGCCAAGGGCTAAAAATGTTTTCCAAGAAAACAGACCCAAGAAGCAGGTTGAAGTAGCCATTCTAATATCTAATAATATACACTTTTAACCAAAATTAATCAAAAGAGATGGGGAAGAACACTTCATACTCATCAAAGGAAAAAGTCAACCAAGATGACATCTCAATTCTGAACATCTAGACCCCAAATGTGAGGTCACCCACACTTGTAAAAGAAACATTACCAAAGCTTAAATCACACATTGAACCTCACATATTAATAATAGGAGACTTCAACATCCCACTCTCACCAACAAACAGGTCATTGAGACAGAAACTAAACAGAGAATAATGAAACTAAAAAACTTTATGGATCAAATGGACCTAAGAGATATCTATAGAACATTTCACCCAAACAAAAAAGAATATACCTTCTTCTTAGAACCTCATAGAATATTCTCCAAAATTTACCATATAGTTGGTCACAAAGCAAGCCTCAACAGATACCAGAAAACTGAAACAACTCTTATTATATCTTATCAGACCATCATGGATTAAAACTGGACCTTAACAACAACAGAAGGTCTACAAATTCATGGAAACGAACAACTTGCTACTCAAAGACCACTGGGTCAAGGAAGAAATAGATAAAAAAAACCCTACTCTTTATAATTCAATGAAAATGAAGGCACAATATACCCAAACTTATGGGACACAATGAAAGCAGTATTAAGAGGAAAGTTCATAGCAGTAAGTGCCTTCACAAAGTAAGTGGAGATATCTCACACTAGTGACTTAACAGCACACCCAAAAGGTCTAGAACAATGAAAAGCAACCACACCGAGGAGGACTAGACAGGAAGAAATCATCAGACTCAGGGTTGATGAATTGAATAAATCAAAGATCCAGAAATAAACCCACACACCTATGGACACTTGATTTTTTGCCAAAGAAGCCAAAACCATGCAATGGGAAACAGAAAGCATCTTCAACAAATGGTGATGGTCTAACATCTGGTGCTTCTATGTGATATCTGTAAATAGAAAATGCAAATAGATCCATATTTATCACCCTGCACAAAACTCAAGCCCAAGAGGATCAAAGACCTCAACATAAAACTGGATACACTAAATTTAATAGAAGAGAGAGTGGAGAAGAGCTTTGAGCTCATTGACACAGGAGACAACTTCCTGAACAGAACACCAATAGCTCAGGCACTAAGATCAACTATTAATAAATGGCACCTCATGAAACTGGAAAACTTCTGTAAGGCAAAGGACACTGTAAATAGGACAAAAACAACAGACTACAGAATGGGAAAAGATCTTCATCAACCCTGTATCCAACAGAATGCTAATATCCAATATATATGAAGATCTCAAGAAATTAAACATCACCAAACCAAATAATCCAATTAAAAATGGGGCACACAACTAACCAGAAAATTCTCAACAAAGGAATATTGAGTGGCTGAGAAACACTTAAAAGAATGCTCAATGTCCCTAGTCATCATGGAAATGCAAATCAAAACAACTCTGAGATTCCATCTTATACCTACCAGAACGGCTAAGATAAAAAACTCAACTGACAGCACATGCTAGTGAGGATGAGGAGAAAGGAGAACACTCATCCATTGAAGGTGGGAGTGCAAACTTCTACAACTAGTTTGAAAATCAATCTGACACTTTCTCAGAAAATTAGGAATAGTTCTACCTCAAGACCCAGGTATACCACTCCTCGGCATATACCCTAAAGATGCTCCACCATTCCACAAGGATGTTTGCTCAACTATATTCAAAGCAGCTTTATTCATAATATCCAGAATCTGGAAACAACCTGGATGTCCCTCAACCAAAGACTGGAAAAAGAAACTGTGGTAAATTTACACAACGGAATACTATTCACCTATTAATAACAAGGACTTCATGCAATTTTCAAGCAAGTGTTTGAAACTATAAAATATTGTGAGCAACCTCCACCCAGAAACACATGCATGGTATTTACCCATTTATAAGTGGATAGTAGCTACAAAGTACAGGATAACCATGCTATAATGCACAGACTCCCCAAAGCTAAATAACAAGAAAGGCCCAAGGAAGGATGCATGAGTCTCACTCAGAAGGAGAAAGAAAATACACATTGGAGGTAGATGGACTGAAGGACCTCAGTGGGAGAGGGGATGAGAATGGGAACGGAAGGGGAATCTGTGGGAAGTGGGGAGTGGGCTGGGAGAGAGAAGGGAAATTGTTGTTGTTGTGTGTGTGTGCATGCGCGTGTGTGCTTGCATCTCTGGGATAGAGGAGGCTCCTTGGAGTTAATGGTGGTGATCCTAGCTGAAACTCCTAGCAGCATACATATGAAGCCTGAAATGTCCACCTCCTGTAGCAAAGAGGGGCTTCCAGTGGTCGGAAAGGAGATACCAAGCCACACACAAAACATTCAACCCCTAATTTTCTTGCCTACAAGATGTCCAGGGATAAAGTTGGAGCAGGGATTGAGGTAATGACCAAACCAGTGACTGGCCCAACTTGAGACCCATCCCTGGCACTATTAATGATACTCAGCTATACTTGCAGACAAGAGCTTAGCACAACTGTCCTCTGAAATGCTTCACACAGAAGCTGATGGCAGAGATCAGGGAACCTCATGGAAGAGTGGGAGGAAGGATTGAGTGAGCTGGAGGGATCAAGGACAGCACAAGAAGACCTACAGAGTAAACTAACATGAGCCTGTGGGTTGAACAACCAACCAAAGAACATGCATGAGCTCGACATATTCTATATCTATTTATCATCTATCTATATCTATCTATCATCTATCTATATCTATCTATCTATCTATCTATCTATCTATCTATCTATCTATCTATATCTCATATATATAGTACATTATGATATGTTGGATAGAATGTTCCTTTATTGTCTTTTAGGCAGCTTGTCCTGACCAAACAGCTGAATTTATGGTGATCAAGTTCAGAATTTGAAGAAGGACTCACAGGAGGATGGGAAGAGAAGAGTGAGAACTCTGAACACACCATATAGCTAAGGACAATCTTGAATTCCTGATCCCTTTGCCTTCACTTCCCAAATGCTGGCGTTGCGGGAGTGTGCCAAACCACAGGGCATTCAGGTCATTCTTTTAAATGACTTTTCAAGAAAAACAAAAACAAAAACAAAAGCAAAAACGAAGAGCCTAATGTGACTCAGACATCAGTGTGAGAAAACTCCTTCAACCAGGGTAGTTTCTTACCTAAGGTCTGACCACTGGGACTCGTCTGCAGACTATTTAGATACTTCATGTTGTTCTTTCGTCTGATAGTTGTAGCACCTCCTGTTGGAAGTTTATCAATGACACCACTGCTACCACCCCACTACTGCCACCACCACAGCCACCCACCCCCTGGTCTGTGTGCAGATTGTTCCGTGTCAAGACCAGGGGAATTTCCTGCAGCCTCATCTGTCACTGACCTCCAGTCTAGTCTTCCATAGCAGCAGCACAGCCCTCTTCGCTTTAGCAATAAGTTTGCCTTATGGACCCAGCTCCTGTCCTCCAAGTGCAGGCAGTTTTTCTTCTAGTTGAATGGAATGGCTTCTGTCACCATGAACAGTCTAGATTCCCAGGGACCGACAATGGCAGTAGATTTGGGAGACTTTCCCAGTAGATGTTCCCTGCTGGGAATAGATAGGAAAGCTTTGCACATGTTTGCCAAATAAATCTGACAGGTTCAGTGCCTTCGGTGGCACAGGCAAGCACCCACACTGGCGGGTGGATGATTCAGCTCTGCTACTCTGAAATCCTAGGCTTTGGGCTTCAGGAGATTGTAGGCTTTGCTTCTTCTTGTTCAACAATGATGCTCATTGGCTTAAACAGGATGATCTCCTGTGCACTTCAGGATCTCATTACAGAAAAGCAGGGAGGAGAAAAGGCATATGTTGTGAGAACTGAAAGTGTGCTGGTTAGAAGTGTGTGTGTTTGTGTGTGTGTGTGCACACGCACGCTCGAGTGCATGCGTGCGTGAGTGCGTGCGTGCGTGCATGCTTATGTATACTGAAACTATCTGTGCAGAGGGAATGCTGATCAAGGAATGTTCTCCATCACATTGGCCTGTAGGCAAGACTCTCTGGGCAGGTGGTCTGGTATTATTTAAGAAAGAAAACTGGGAAGATATGAGCAAGAGGATAACAATCGGATGTAATGTGAATAAATTATAATAAATAAAAATGAAGAAAAAAGAAAACAGAGAGCAAGCTAGGAAGTAGCTTTCCTCCATGGTTATTACTGCTCCAATTTCCCTCAACAATGGACTGTGATCTTCAAGCCATAGGGTTTGTAGGCTAAATAAATCCTTTCCTCCCCAAGTTGTTTTTGGTCATGGTGCTTATTACATCAATAGAAAGCAAACTAGAACAAAGTGACACTTTAATATTTGGTAGATGAATCCCAGGACTTTATTTCATTATTGTTATAGAAATATAGTCTTCAGGGGATAAAGAAAAAGTTGAAAAATGGAAGATGAACAAAATGTGGAAGGTTTTAGGGCAGAAGTTTTTAATATCACAAGGTATCATAATGTCCCAAGGAAATATACCACCTTTAAAAATATATACAAGATTTATTTGTTTTATTTTGTGTGTTTGAGTATTTTGCTTGTGTCTTAGTTTGGGTTTCTATGGTTGTGATAAAACACCATGACCAAAAACAACTTGGGGAGGGATGGGTTTATTTCATCATTTAGCTTACAGTCCATCATCCAGGAAGTCAGAGCAGGAATTCAAGGCAGGAACCTGGAGGCAGGAAGGGAAGCAGAGGCTATGAAGGAACACCACTTACTGACCTGCTCCCTAGGGCTTCCCAATCTGCTGCCTTATAGCAGTCAGACCACCAGCCTTGGTACCACCCACAATGCACTGGGTCCTGTTTCAAGGCACTAGAATATCAAGGTCCATTTGTGCTGTGTTGGGAGCAAGAATATTGAGGACCTCCTTCAACATTAACTGGGGAAACTGAGGCGGGGCGTTAGCTCCCATGGCTGGCTGGTGACCCTGCATACCTTCGCTGATGGCAACCTTCCAGGCCGGAACTGCTTGTTGCTGGCAATGGTTTCCACTGATAGTTCCAGACTGAAGGGCCAGCATTAAATCACTGGTGGTGGACCAGAGGTGATAGCTTCCTGGTAGGGGCTTATGGCTGCCATGTAAGTGGGGACTAGGGCTGACAGCTTCTAGTGGTGGCTTCCACTGATGGTGCCAAGCTCCTAAAAAAGGTAGGGAAAGAAAGAGAGAAAAGAAACACACACACACACACACACACACACACACACACACACACACACACACTTACACTTGATGATGAAGTAAGATAGACTCCAGCACATAGGTTCTACTTACAAGCTTTTCTTACTTTACACATTCACATACATACATACATACATACTGCATTCACATATCATATGCATGGAAATGGATTCCAACAACCTTATATACATACATATAAACACATCTTTTTGGATGGAAAAAGATTCCACCAATCTTAGTATTTCTCCCACAGCTTATATATACCAGCAAGATCTTTCAAGCAGGACACAAAAATCACAATGGTTTATATTCTATTTTCTTTAAGTGAATAATTACAATGATTATATGTAAGAAAAACATGTTCCCCAATGCCTTCACATGATGAAATGTTTTACATATTATGAGTGAGAAACAAACATGAACAACAAGTTATTTCTAAGAACCCATATATATATATATATATATATATATATTTATATATATTTGTAACTAAGAAACTTGTTATATATTAACAGAGTAGAAGCAAGCAACATTATTTCTCAGCTAGCTTTTCTTTATTGGCAGGCTGCAATTTGCAGTTACAAAGAATCAATTACTTTAAGTAAATCATATAAAAATCTTAAAAGAATCACAAATCTAAACTTCTATATAAAAAACAATCAGCCATTTCTACTTAAAATCCTAAAGGTGCTCATCTACTCATTGATAATTTCTATTAAATCATATCAGGAAGCTGAGGGTAAAAATAAGTATAGTAAATTAGTCACCATGAAGTCTATTCAGTGAGAGAGTGACGTCAGCTAGTAATAATTGGGGTATTGTCTTTGCTCACCAACCTCAAAAAGTCCCTAGCTTTACTATTAAGAGTGCACTATTTCTTAACTTCAAATTGTTCCCTATGATTTTCTGCATCAGAGCCACTAACAAAAACATCTTTACCTAACCTCTTTCTAAGGGTCATGGTCATTGTTAGCGATCCACATTTGCAGGTTCTTTTCAAGGGTGGTGGTTGAATCACTAATCTGCTCCAGCAGCAATGCCTGAAAGAGATCAAGCATTGTCATTGCATTTGCCAATGATATTGCCCAGTGAGGGGCTGGAAGCTCCCTTTATAGTACTCACATAATTCATATATTAGGAAGATTATGAGGACTGCAAGGGTAACAAGCAAAGCTATGCTCCATAGCAGCATGCAATCCTCAGACCATGTAGTTCTCAGGGTCATGCCTCGCTGATACACACCCATCGTGGGTATGCTAACTGGTGGGCCACATTCCATGAGTTCTAAAGCAGTTTTTGCTGTTCCTCCTGCATGGCCCCCAACAAAATGCACGATAGGCTTCCCCACAGGCCAATGTGGTGTGTGTATGTATGTGTGTGTGTGTGTGTGTGTGTGTGTATGTGTGTGTGTGTATGTGTGTGTGTGTGTGATTCAGTTGAACTTACCCCTTCCTAAATGATTCTAGCTTGTGTCATGTTGACATAAAACTAACCAGCACAAGCTACCTGCATATATGTACCATAAGTATGCCTGGTGCCCAAATAAGTCAGAAGAAGGCATTGGGTCTTTCGCAACAGCTGTGACATGTTGTTATGAACCACCAAGTCTTCTCTCTAGCCCCTATATCACTTTTTTCAATAATAAGGGAAAGATTTAAATAACACTCCCCCTGAAAAAGCAGAGTGTACATACCCACACATATTGTCTTTTAACATTTTTTTTAAATGAGTGGCACATGTTTCTTTCTTTTATATAAACCAAACCAGACCGGGGGGGGGGGGGGGGGGGGGGTGGCGGGGAGGGGAGATTTAGAGTAGTTCTGAATGGTGTTTTGTTGTTCTTTGTTGAAAGCTATTGACAGAAATCTTCTCCTTTGAGGCTTTCAAGTATGATATCTTATCAAGCACATAAATAACCATTTAAATTATTCTACCTTACAGGTGAGCAAATGAA
>OU015748.1:50659927-50719553 GCA_907169655.1 Acomys percivali
CTCTCTCTCTCTCTCTCTCTCTCTCTCTCTCTCTCTCTCTCTCTCTCCTCTCCTCTCCCTCCTCCCGTGTGTGTGTGTGTGTGTGTGTGTGTGTGTGTGTGTGTGTGTACTTTTTCTTCTCCTGGAGTTCTATTCTTTTCATGAGGTGGACGTTAAGGTAATTTTAAGCGCAGCTGAGGAACCTGGAGACTAGCTCGCATCAATGCCAGAAGGATTCTGCTGCACTGTTTCTTGAGTGACAGGTGCTCTGCCATGTATAAGAGATCAGCCACCTCTTTATGGAGAAGTGGGTATATGTTGCTTGACAATGAAGAGCATGGAGTGACTATGTGTGAAGGTTGGGATAGGATATGAGGTTCTAGCCCTAATGTCCTGGGGAAAGCATTGAGCTTTTGAAATTAAACCAGAATTCTGTGAGTTCAGCTACCTCACATCAGTGACCCTGGCCTGCAGAACACAACCTTCAAGCTCTGCTTGGGTGCATCAGAGCTCAGTGTGACAGATCATGTTGTGAGTTTTGAGTTAGGAGATATGAGATTAGACCAGGTTCAGCTAGCTATACTCCAACCCCACACATCTAGATGAGTTATTTAGCACCTCAGAACCTTTATTTCTTTATTTTTAGTATTTTAAAATCATTTATTTATATTTTGGTTTTTCTTTCTTTTTTTTTACACATTTTTTACTGAAAAATAAAATAATTCATATTACATCTCATTTGCTATCCCATCCCATGCATCCTCCCATTCCTCCCTCCCAATTTCACCCCATTCCCCTTCCCTATGACTGTGACTGAGGGGGACCTCTTCCCGCTGAATATGATGCTAGGGTATCAAGTCTCTTCTTGGTAGTCTGCTATCCCTCCTCTGAGTGCCATTGGGCCTCCCTATCAAGGGGACATGGCCAAATATGGGGCACCATAGTTCATGTGAAAGTCAGTCCTCAGTCTCCACTTAACTGTGGAGAATGTTCTGTCCCTTGGCTAGATCTGGGTAGGGGTTTGATGATGACTGTATGTATTGTCCTTGGTTGGTGCCTTAGATCAAGCAGAAGCCCTGGGCCCAGATCTGCCCATCATAGTGTTCTTCTTGTAGGTTTCTAGGACCCTCTGGATCCATCTATTTCCTTGTATCCTATATTTTTCTCACCTAGAGTCCCAATCATATGTCCTCACCTTTATCCCACTTTCCTGGTAAGTGAAAAGTTTCATGAGACCTTCCCCTTGGGCTAGTGTCCAGTTATAAGTGAATATATACCATTTTAGTCTTTCTGCTTCTGGGTTAGCTCACTCATTATGATCATTTCTAGTTCAATCCATTTGTCCTATATTTTGGTTTTTCAAACAGAGTTTCTCTGTATAGTCTTAGCTGTCCTGGACTCACTTTGTAGACCAGGCTGGCTTCAAACTCAGAGCGATCTATCTGCCTTTGCCTTCCCGGGTGCTTGGATTACAGGCCGTCACCACCACGCACGGCTTTAAAATTTATGCTTTGTGAATTTCATACATGTATACAATCTATTTTGATCATATCCGTTCTCTATCTTCCCTCTACCTCTCTCTATGGTATTCCCCCACCTCCACTATCAGCTCCATGCCTGTTTCCTCCCTCCCTCCTTCCCTCCCTCCCACTCCTTTCCACTGAATCCAGTAAGGTCCACCTACATGAATATGGATATGGAACCATCCATTGAGGTGTGCTACATCCTATCAGCTGCTACATCCTTAAAGAAAATTGCATCTCCCACCCTCAGCAGATATCAGCTCCAATAGCTCCTCAGATATGAGTTGGGGGGCCTCATGAGCCTCTCCCTCATGCACAATAGAATTTTGACTGACTTGATCTAGTGTGGGTAACTGCAGTGGCTGTGAGTTCATGGGTCCAGTGATCATGCCATTTCACAGACTTCTCTCTTTCCTCCAGTGCTTACCTACTTTCTACCTCCTCTTTTGTGATGTTCTCTGACCTCCATGCAGAGTTGGGAGAGTAGTGTTGATAGAGAGCTTGGACATTCTGTTTTATGGAAATGCGTTTCTTTAGCAGGTTTTTACTGAGTGCTTACTATGTGCCAAGAGCTTTGCTAAGCAGTGAGACAGAGGAAACAGCAATCCATTATTCCTGCTATGAAGGGACTTTCTATCCTAGGAAAGGACACCAGTGAACAAGAATGCTGAGAATGTGTTAGCTGAATGTGATATCAACCCAATAGTCGGTCTGGTTTTCTCTCTGACCCTTTATATGGCTACTGGGGAGTCCCCAGAAGGGCTCATCCCTGCTGAAATCTTAGACTCATGGTTTCCAGAAATGAGGGAACACATTTCTGTCTCTATAAGCTACTCAAGTGGTAGAAGTTTGCAGGATGCTTAGGAAAATGGAGATAGTTGTTTTCTGGGAACTTTGTGCTGTTGTCCATTGCCTTAGAGTGCACTGAAATCACACAGAAGTTCTTGGTATTTCAAAACTACTAATTACAGGTAAAATTGATAAATGAGCGAGAGACTATCCTGGATGCATTTTTGTTGTTATAAATAAAATGCCAAGACCTAAGCAATTCAAGGAAGAAAGGGCTTATTTTAGCTTGTGGTTCCAGAGGGATAAAGTCCGTTGTGATGGGGAAGGTATGGAATAGTGGGTGGAGCAACAAGCTGGCCAATCAAAACCTTTTCTGTTAATATTTTACTATATATGCAGAAAAATATATAATCTATTATATATTTATCAAATAAAGAAATATTACCAAACATTTAAATACTAATGATTATTAATTATTTATTTCTATTTATTATATAATTTATTCATTATTAATTATTATTTAAATATCATTTATTACTTAAATATTATTTAATTTAGTATTTAATATAATATATAAAATATATACTTATTGTATATTTAATATCTTTACAGCCTGATCCCAGTCACCTCCCTCTTCTCCTTCCAGTCCCTCCTTCATGTCCCCTCTCCCTAGTCTCCCCTTTCCTTCTTCTCAGAGAAAGGGAGGTCCCCAAGGGGTACCAACGCATCCTGCCACCTCAAGTCACAGCAGGACTAAGCACATGCTCTCCCACAGGGGCCTGACAAGGCAGCCTAGGTAAGGGAAAGAGACCCAGACTCAGGCAACAGAGTCAGAGACAGCTCCTACTGTTATTGTTAGAGGACCCACACGTTAACCACACTGCACATCTGATACATATGTGTAGGGGGTTAGGTTCAGCTCTTTGGTTGAAGATTCAGTCTCTGCGAGTCCCATGGGCCTCTGTAGGTCTTCTTTTGGTGCCTTTGACACCTCTGGCTCCCTCAATTTTTCCTCCTACTCTTCCACAGAACTCCCTGAGCTTGGCCTATTGTTTGGGTATGGGTCTCTGTGCCTGTTTCCATCAGCTGCTGGAAGCCAATGGGGGAGGGGCATCTTGAAACAGGCGGTTCCTGGGGAGTCTGTGGGGATGACCCTAGCTGATACTTCTAGTAGTGGGAGCTAAGGATCTTGAAGTTGCTACCTCCTGTAGCCAGGTAGGACTTCCTGTGGAGGGAAGGGGATACCAACCCACCCATAAAACCTTAGTCCCCAAATTTGTCATGCCTACAAGAAGTGTAGGGATAAAGATAGAGCAAAGATGGAGGAAATGGCAAACCAATGACTAGCCCAATTTGAGATCCACCCCATGGGAGAGTGTTCATTCACTATTAATGAATCTCTGTTGAACTTACAAACAGGAGCCCTACACAACTGTTTTCTGAGAGGCCAATCAAATTTTTATCCACACAGGAAGCTTAGAGAAAAAACAGAAAGCGGGTAAGGGCTATAAATCCTCGAAGACTATCACCTGTCCCCAGTGACATACTTCCTCCATCAAGGCTCTATTTCCTAAAGCTTCCATAACCTCCTCAAACAGTGGTACCAGAGGGGGAAATAAGAGCTCAAACACAGAAGCTTAGAGGGGACACTTCTCATTCAAGCCACCTCAGAGATGGTTTAGAATGATTACAAACATCACCACACTTTCTTTTCTCTTCTCTATCTCACACTGTGGTAGTTTCTGCTTAGGCTAACCTGGCTGGTCCTTAGTTAGTACTTCAGTGCTGGAGTTCTCCTGGCCTTGGTTGTCTTCATCAGTGTCCTGTAATGCTATCTGCCTCCACTTTAGCCATCCCAATATTCTTCCCGGAAAAACATTTTTTTCCTTCTAATACTTTGTAATGGATAACTGCAAGTGTTTGCTGACTCATTTCCCACTCACCGTTCTTCAGTCCCACCTCCCTGACACAGGCGAGTGTGCAGGATCCTTTTAGCTCAACAAACTTCCAAATGGACTCACACGCCTGAAGAAATCTTCTATTGTGTTGATAGACAAGCTGAAGTAAGTAAGTGTTGGGGGTCTGTCCAACACAATGAAATTGCTGGCCAGTGCTGGAGATGAGATTGAATCAAAGGCCCTGCTGTCCACTTCCCACTGTACCAGGGAGAGATGCAGTGGCCACTGTCCACTGATGCCAGTGTTGTGGGGACCAGAGATTCAGGGGTTCTCTGCCAGGCTGGCTTATCTGGGAACATTTAGGAAAACATTCTGCCTCTCTCTCTCCCCTTCTCCCAGCCTCATTATGAAGCAGATGCCAGATGGTGACTTGTAGATTGTGTTTCAGTTTCTCCCGTCACTCAGAAGTTTTATGACCTTGGTTTCATTTCCACAGGGGAAAAGTGTTTCAAAAGAAGCTTGAAAAATTATCGAGGGATTGAATATCCCTCTGGTAGCCCGCTAGAATACATTCAGGATGAAAAGTATCTGTTTAATCTATTCATTTTGCTAGGTCCATGGGAGCTACTGAATATATCATTCAAAAAGGAAAAGTAAGTTAATTTAGCAAGATAAATAAATGGATAAAATGGCTTGACTGATCTTACTCACTTCCTTCACCATTTCCAAATGTGGTGGACTATCACATTTTTGCTGGTACAAGAACTGAGGGTCATTCACGTGCCAACTGCCTATCACTGGAGGCTAGCCACACCCCAAACCACCTCAGCAGCCTGAAGTCCCCATGTCTCCCTCCAACAACGTGCCCATGGGAAAGAACACTCTGCTGAGTGGCTTTACCACTGAGGACAAGCTACCTGACCTCTTGTGGAACATAGTGGCCTCTGCTCATGGTGTGAGATTACTATTACTGAAAGTTCATAAGGCCATATGCTCTATACATAATATTCCACAGTTGACAACCATGCCCATTTTTCTTTAAAGTGCTTACAGTCTTTTGAGTGTGTTTCTGTGTAGTCAGGGACAATATTCTGTGTAGTTGGGGATAAATGAAATTTTAAGTGAGGTGAAATTTCCTTTAGGTTTAAACTTATTAAGTTACGGAGGAGGTAAGATTTCTTTGAGTTGCCTTCAGTCATGTTTAGTTGTGGCTCATTTGGTCATTCAGATGTGTGGACTTTCTCCAATTTCCTAGCAACTTCACCAGATGAAGGCCTTCTGGTTTCTACATGGTCTCATGTATAACCTTGCAGGACTGGGAGCAGGAAGGAGGAAGAGGTGAGGAGGGGGTCCCACTAGGCAAATGCTGTCACATCCTGAACCCAGTTTCTTGAACCCCACCAAACTCCTGTCTGGAAGAGCTCAAAAGAGACTTTAAAGCTAGAGGACAGTTCACATTAAACAAACGGTGGCATCTTGTGGCTCCATCTCACCCAGAAAGGTGAGCTAGAGGTTGCTCTATGATAATCATTTCAACATGTCTTCTGTAGCTGTTTCAGAGGTAGCTCAGCTTCCTGCCTTCTGTCTCTTGCTCATTTTTGATAGGACAGGTACTCTTTTCCTACCTAAGACAAACTGATTTGTGCTTCTCTGGTGGAAATGAAGGACTCTATCTCTATGGCTGGTGTCTCTATTTCCTATTTCTCTTTCCTTTAAGATTTATTTATTTTCTATTTACGTGCCTCTGTGTGTGCATATCTTTGTGTATATGCATGTGTATGTGTTCCAGGGATCCAGAAGAGGGCATCAGATTCCCTGGAGCTAGAATTAACAGGTTGTTGTGAGCTGTCTGACATGGGTACTAGGAGCTGAACTGTAGTCCCACCTACTGAAAAGCAGCAGACTAGCTTAACCCCTCACTGAAACCTTTCTCTACTATCCTTTTCTTATCTCTTAATATCATTCAAAGGAACCCATTTGTATAGATCATATGATCATCAACATACAAACTTGGTCAGTGGAAAAGATGGAAGGGGTTATATTGTCGAAGAACACATGAAGACTTAGAGATGAATCCATCTTCAGGCACACCACTGTCCATTGGGCCTGCTGTGCTGGATTAGGAAGGATTCAGTTGGAAATCATAAAATGTGAGCTACACTTCTGTTCTGCTTTATGCTAGTGTAATTATGTTGGGCAATGCCTGCCTCTCAGTGCCATCATCTATAAGTGGAGATGATAATACCGACCCTACTGGACAGACTGGTTACCATGATCAAATGAGTTTAATGTCTGTGCAAGTGTCCTGTAAATCACAGAGTGTCAAATAATATTATTATCACATTATAACCCAATTATAACCCAATAAAATGGAGCTTTATGCCTATTGGTTTATACTCAGTGTCTATAGGAACTTAGGATCAGCAAATGTCTACACGTAGGAGAGCATCCACAAAGCTGGAATGGCCACCTAGAAATGGATCTGGGAAGAATTTAGCAGCTGAAGCAGTTTCATTGCTTCATTTGTTTTCAAAACCTCAAGTCATCTGGAAAATTACAGGGTTGAAGCTGCTGGGAGTGCAAAGCCACTGAAGAAAGCATTGCTGGAGAGTCTATGGCTGGCCAGTCCTGCTGAGTTGGGGGGCATCAACTGGAAGAACATTTCTATGTTCAATCCCCCAAATGCTTAAGTTAATTTGCTCAAGCATTCTCAGAGATTTTTCTGGTGCCCAGGGGGTAAAGAATATGTATAAATAGAAGGAGATGAAAAACTAAGTTTCTCTTGAGTCTCGGTGTTCTGCAGGAACGAGGAGATAGACAGGTCAAGGAGAGCAGCATGTCTCTCCCTAGACTCAGTCCCTTGATCTCCTTGGCAGGAAGTGTGGAATTTGTCTTGCTAAAAGAGCCTTGAAATATTTCAGCCAGTATGTGGGCTCTTGTAAGAAATGCACGTTGAGAGGCTTTCTTTCATTATGTGATAGTGGTGGATTGGTGTTCGGATAATGAGGATGTCCTTCATAGTGTGCCCAGTAGAAGATGTCATTTTGGTACTATGTTTGAGAAAGATTCATACTGGTTTCCACTGCAGGGCCACATATTCAGGAACCGCAGATATTCTCAGTCCTTATGACTGAGACTAAATCTACAACATTTGCAATGGTTGATTCATTTATATAACGAGTTTTATGTTTTATTCATGCATTCTCCATGCTTGAGGGTGTTTTTTTGTTTTGTTTTTCATATAATTCTATAAAAGAGGTATTATCACTCTGGTTTTCAGAGGAAAAAAACTAGAATTGGACAAATTTTTATAAAAAAACCTAAAAAATATGCACATTACAGATGTCAGAGCCAGGGTTTGCATGCGAAGCTGTGCACACATGACTGCATATGGGGATTTACTAGGAAACCCTCAGTCCACAAAGCATTACTGAAGGTGCTGTGATGTCTCTCTCTAAGGCTGCAGTGAACACTGATAGCTAACAGCATAAACCCTAACGGGGTATATGCCTGACAGAAGGAGTCACACTCAACTAGTGTTCTAAACAGACAGCCAAACAATCAGAGCAGATACTGGGTGAAGCCATAAGTCTAGTTGTCTCTGCTGAGAGAGTCAAGACTGAGGAAGGAAGAGAAAGATGAGAAATGCATTTTAACTAAACAGGCTCCTTGCTCAAGACACCCAGCCTTGGGCTAAAACTTCATGATCTCGTCGGAACAGAATGGAATTTTCCTAGATAGCATCTTCATGCCATTCCTTTTTATTGATTTTATTGAAACATAGAGAACAGGGCTAAACAATGGAGAATCTACTAGAGAGTCAGACACTAACTGCATGTTTTATGAAGACAAGGGTGGTAGTGACCTGGGGAAATCTATGAAAGGGATTGAAAAGGGGCCCACTTGAATTTTAAAGAATAATTAGGTTCAGATTTGGAGTAGAGAAGGAGAACTTACTGCATGTCTATCTGGAGTAGGGATGGACTGGGTTTGGGTTTTTTTTTTTATCCCGGATAGAATCAAGTCTAGATGCCTTAGAAGGATCCAGTTGGAGAGTAACTATCTAAAAGTACAATTTTAGGTTAGGTTGTGTGGGAAGGATAGATGGACTAGGTCTGTATGTTAGAAGATCCATTTCTTAAGCTTCTTAATTGTCCTCTAAAATGGAAAATAGAAATGGTGGTGCATTTTATGTGTGAGTTTGTATGTACACGTGTGTACGCATATGTGTATGTGTAGTATACATGCTTATGTGAGTACATGTTTGTGTGTATGTATATATGTATACTTTTTCTTACGTTCTAATGGAAAGTAAAGTGTATGTCTTTGTTAATAACTACCCACTGCCTTTCTTTCTGGAAATTTTCTCCTAAAACTCTTAAATTAGCCAAAGGATTTCTTAGATATAGGGAGTACAGTGGGTGTCAGTTTTCAGACATGACAACCTTGTGAAATATAGGATATATTCTATAAAAAAAATAGAAGTAGAGAGGAAGTTTGGAAAGAGAGTTAGGTCCTTAAAAAATATTTATCAGTCTCAGACATTGAGATTTCATGACCTTAATGATGGAAATTCACTAAAAAAATTTTCAATTAGGAAAATGATCTATTTGGATAAAAATTTAACTGAAAGCCTATCTGATGCCTCAAACATGAAACTAAACCAAATCAACAGGCCAAACAAACAAAAAGCCCAAACCAAACTAGAATTAGGAGCTGTGTTAGGAGCCCCAGGAAGGGAGTAAGGATGGTGTCAAACAGGAGATGAGGTTAGCACTAAGAGGAGTGGGAAGAACACATGACAGCATGAACAGAAGTAGGACTTGACAACTGGCTAAATAGGAGTTACAAAAAAAGGACGTGGAGGTGACAGGAGCTCCACAAGGACACCAACGGAGCCCACTAACGAGGGCCCAGAGAGGCCCGTGGAGTCTGAAGCACCAGCCTAGGACCATGAGTGGACTGGGCCTAAGTCCTCTACGTAGACATAACCGATGGGCAGCTCAAGCTTCATGTGGGTCCACTAGTAAGGTGAATGGGGGGCTGTCTCTGACATGGACTCTGTTGCCTGCTTTTAGATCACTTCCCCCCGAAGGGACTGCTTTGCCAGGCCACAGGGGAAGAGGATGGACTTAGTCTTGATGTGACTTGATGAGCTGGGGTGGGCAGGGGGGCTCCCCTTTTCTGAGGAATAGGGGAGGGGAAGGGAGAAGGGAGGGTGGCACTGGGAGGAAAAGAGGGAGGGGGCTATGACCTATGTAAAGTGAATACATAAATAGAAAGAAAGGAAGGATGGAAGGAAGGAAGGAAGGAAGAAAGAAAGAAAGAAAGAAAGAAAGAAAGAAAGAAAGAAAATAGACACGAGAGTCAGTGGGGACCATGAGTTTGTGAGCCTAGGTGGTTTGGCAACCATTAACTGTGATAGGACTTCAGAGATGGATCAAGATAGAAAGTGGGGGCCAAGGGGGCTTAACTGTTGTTCTGCTTATAGGGATATTAAAGTCCTGGCGTTTTGTATTCTCATTCACTTGACTTCATCTTGCTGGTCTAGAGATGAGGCTGCTCCTATCTACTATAAACACCCTCAGTTAAGGCAAGAGCCTTGGCAATTGCTCTCTCAACTCTAGCGAATGCCAGGGCCATAACAACTGGCCCCTCGTGAGCACTGTTAGTTAGGCAAGTGTGGCTCACTCCCTGCCTCTGCTCTGCCCATTTGACATTTAGGTTAACAGTCTTCTATTCCATAGTCCACTGTGCTAGCATTCACACCGGCGTTTAAATCATCCAAGATGGTGGCAGATATGGCAAATCATCCTACCGAAGAGAGAGTCCACAGGGCAGAGGAGAAAGGCTTGGAAGGAGAGGGAGGTGTTGCAGAGGGCAGAGAGATGAGGAAGCAGTTGGATGCGCAAGAGTGAAGTGCTGCAGAGGATGGCGGCCGGCATTGCAATGGAAGCTGTTGGAGATCAGGGCTGTGAGACGCTCTGGGTGTAGACAGCCTCATTCCCTTCCAGAGAAAGCAGTGGAAATGTCCTGAAATGTGATTCATAAGAGTGGCCCCATCTTTGAGCACTGTGTTTCAAGCAGTGTGCATTTATGTCTTAAGGTTTACTACTGCAGTAGTTTTATGGGAAGATATTAGTTACTGTTGCTCTGTGAGGTACTTCAAGACTTTTGGCCTATGGAGACACTGGGGGGCAGCTTCCAATCTACATTAGTGACAGATAACCCTCAGGGAGGAAATTCTAAACTTTTTGCAGCCCCTCCTCCCATTTAGGGGAGGCTAGATCAGGCTTATCTGAGAATATTGAGTTCACAAAAGCAGGTGATTAATAAAGAACTTATTAATAGGAATTGCCGTGAGGTGGTTTGATTTGTCATTTGTTGCCCTGAGCCTGGAGAACCTCTGAAGAAAATGCATGTGCCCTGGTTCCTGTTGTGGTGGTTACCTGCTGCCCACAGCCAAGATTTCTTCCTGGCAGCATGGTGCCTGCCTTCTTTTCTTTTGAGTGATTGGAAGAAAGTTCTTCTCCTGCAGCACTTGCCTGACATGTGCGAGCTAACTGACAGAAGAGCGGCTGTGGCAACTTGCATTTCCTGGAAATAGCCTTTTCTTAGTTGGAGGCGTGTTTAAATAATAAAAATAGGCTGTTATCCCTGGTTTATGGGTAAAGGATCTATTTATAGATAAGCAAAAAATCCCCAATGTGATAACTTGCATTATTGTACAAGGACAATGGGAAATTCTTCAGAAGGCAGATAACATAAAAGGGTTTTAAAATTAACTCTGTCATGTTTTATGCATCAACTTCTCAAGTAGGCTGTTTGAAATGAAGGCCGTATAATTTGATTCTTTCTTCTCCTGCTTTAAAAACTGAAATAGAATTTCAATAATCACCCAGGGCCACACATTGTCCTACTGGTCTTTCTTGCTTGAAAACCTATTCAGTTTGCTCGAAATCTTAATCTAAGTCCTTCAATTCACATGGCCTTTGTCAGTCTTGCTCATGGAACAACCCAGGTGGCCTCAGGTCCAAAGTCTGGGGTGCCCATGGGTGCCTTCTTTGTCTGTGCCAATCACTGCTTTTCTATGCCCTTGCCTTTGTGCTATTGAATCTCTATCAGTTTACTCTTCTTAAGTCTTTATTTGAATGTACACCTCAGTATCTCATGTATTCGTTTAAAGATGGCTTGGGTTCTTTGAGCCTATGGTAATCTCTCTCCTTCCTACCTCCTTCACAACTGTAATTCTTAAATCTGAGACAAAGATTGGCAGAGATAGTGTGATTATAGAAGTGGTAGGTACCAGACATGGTGTCACACGCGAGTAATACCAAGATCCTGGAGGCTGAGACAGGAGGATGGTGAGTTTGAGGTCAACTTAGGTTACCTAATGAGTTTCAGGCTAACCTGTACTATATAGTGAGACCCTGTCTCAAAAACATGTCCCAATAATATTTCCAAGAGAACAGAGTTCACAGAATCAACTAAGCAGGCCTCATGTGGCCTCACAGAGATTGAAGCAGCAATCATGGGGCCTGTATGGGTCTGCGTTAGATCCTCTGCATATACATTATGGTTGTTAGATTGGTGTTTTTGTGGGACTCCTAATAGTGGGAGTTGGGGGGCAGTCTCTGACTCTTTTGCCTGCTCTTGTCACCCTTTTCCTCCTATGGGGTTGCCATGCCCAGCCTAGACATAAGAGTTTGTTCCTATTCATATTGCAATTTGCTATGCCATGTTCCTTGGGAAGCCTGCTTTTTTTTTTTTTTTTTTTTTTTTTTTAAGGGAAACGAAAAAGGAGTCGATCTGAGGGAAAGGGCAAGTGGGGGAGAACTGGGAAGAGTGGGCTGGACAACTGCAGTTGGGATGTATTGCATAAGAGAAGAACAAAAAAGAGAAAAAAAAACAGAGAGAAAAGAAAAATAAGGTGTCTTAATAATATTTAGTCTGTGAGAGCAGGTACCATACCATTTGCCCAAAAATGGGCAGCTCATTGCTTGGCATGGCTTGTATCTTGGACCTCTAACTGTAGAACACTTGAGGGCTACTACTGGGTAAGTAGTCAGCAGAAGGAAGAAGGAAGTACAAAAATATAAAGGAAGAAGGAAGATGGAAGGAGGGAGGGAAGGAAAAGGGAGAGGGACAAGAAAAAAAATGGAAAGAATTTGAAGTAATAAAATAATCATCAGGATTATCATTGGATCAGACCTTAATGAACATTTATTGACCTTCCTCGTTTTATAAGGCCACAGAGACACAGAGATACAGAGAGTTGGAGTGACTAATTCAAAGTCACACTGCTCATTAATAGAAGGGTAGAGCTAACAGGATAGTCTGTTAATTTCCGTAATGGTGTCAGTTAACTTTCTTTCTACGCTTTTCATGCACACACACACATGCATGTAAATTTGCATGCATGCATGTATACATACATGTGTGTGTGTCTGCGTGCGCGTTCCTGTCTCTTGGCCTGTATCAGGTTCTCATACGGCGCTGTCAATAGGGAGTTTTGGGATTGTTTCTGTAAGGAAAACAGACACACTTTTATGGTTCCCACGCTGATGGACACAGGGAGAATTTAAACTGTAAGACTGGTGAGCATATGGTAAGTGAAGAGAGTTTGGCAAAGCAGATCCACTTAGAAATCTTGTCCTCAGTAATAGTTAAACAAAAACTGGTGCTCACACACTTGAGAAGCCTTTCTGTGAGCTAGGAAGCTGGGTTGTAGGGACCCATCTCCTCCCACAAAATTTACAGAGAGTGACGCTTTTATTGCATTTCAATTAGTTAGCAAAAGTGAAGCAGCAGCCCCCCACTGGGGTGGGGGTAGGGGAGGTTCCAGGTGGATGGGGTGCCCTTGCAGAGTCAGCCTCGCTGCCCTCCCGGTGCAGGGATTGATCAGCAGCTGTTCTCCAGATGCCGCTCTCCCCAGAAGCAGCTGCATCTCAGCAGGAGCCCCTTCCATCACCGTGACAACCTGCTGAGGGCTTTGGATCACCTCCAGATGTGAGGCATGTTGAGGCTATAAAACAAAATCATTAGCATTATCTCCGTTCTTGGCTGAGAGTCTCAGCTGTGAACGTTTCTTGTACAGATTTAGGGCTTTAATTATTCTCATTTTTCTTCCTGGGTAGCTTCCTTTAGACAGCATGGGATCTTCCCCCAGAGCTGGGTTTCCTAAAAAGAAGGAAAGAAGATCTGTGAGCCATGTACCTAGCGATGGCAGGCTGAGACAAGGCTAAGATTAGAACATGGCCTCACCCCAGCTCCAGTGGGATGCCTGTCTGTGAGCAGAGCTGAACAGAGTGGCCCATGGCTGGTTTGTGCTGAATCACAGGCTTGCCCTTGGTCAATACACTTGAAATCAATTCCTTCTTCCTTTCTACCTCTCCCTCCCTACCTTGTGAACCCAGCTTTTATCTACTATATCTTCTAGGGAGGATCTAGTTGTGTCATCCTTCCTGGGTCTTGCACTTCATCCAAGAAGGGTGATACAGTTTTTAGGGGACAGTGTTACTAGAAGTTTACAATGTTACTAATATTTCTTTACTAGAAAATTGACAAAGGACTTCGTATTGAAGGTACAGAACATTATCAAGAGAGCTTGAGGGTCTGTGAAAATAATAAACAAAAAAGCTGATAAAACAATGACCTTGGGTGACCTTGACTGTTCAGAATCTTTCTTTCTTTCTTTTTTTTTTTTCACTTGTAAATCCAGTTTCTCAGTGCGCACGGTTTCAGCACCACACTAAGTTTCTGTAGTCAAATTGGAAATTCTCCCCAAGCTACATGCTTGTTTCCATAGTTTATAGCATCAGTCTACAGTATCCTATGCCAGGAGCTGCTGAGAGCTATTAACTCACACAGGGAGCCCCAGATGGGCCAGAGAAGAAAGTCTTGTGCATACTCTCATCTTCACTTCCTCTGCATGCCTTGAATTTGACATTTAGAAGGCTCCTGTCATCTTCCGTGCTTATAGAACGCTCTTCAGGGAGGCCTGCTGGGGATCTTGAGCAGCAGATCTTTCTGGAGAGTAGAGGTGAGAAACCATCTTCAGTAGGTTCCAGTTGTGTGAAGAAAGTTGTCAAGTCTGGATGGAGTGCTGATCTTCAAGTCAGCTTTTCTATGCAACCATGTGGAGAAGTAGGTTCGGTGAGGTCTGGTTTAAAACATGCATGCAAACACCATCTATAATCTATCTATCTATCTATCTATCTATCTATCTATCTATCTATCTGTCATCTATCTATTGTCTATCTACCAACCATTTTTACCTGTATCTATTTATGAATCATCTATTATCTCTCTATCATCTATAGATATATCTACCAACTATATTTACCTATCTTTATCTATCTATTTATGTTCTATCTATCTATCTATCTATCTATCTATCTATCTATCTATCTATCTACCCACCACTTATCTATTTGTCCATCTGCCATCTATCATCAATGATTTATCTGTATCTATTTATTTTTTTTATCATTTTTTCTTTCTATTATCAAGCTACCTATTGTTTTTTCTTAGTATCATCTTTCTTCTATCTATCATCCTTTTTTCTATTTTCTATTATCTATCAATGACTTGTTTATTTATTTATTTATCTACCATCAGTCGAAATATACTGAAAAGGTTATAAGAAACAAAGGTGACTGATTTTGATTGGGTGATAGGATTGTGGATAATCTGTATTTTCATATATTTGTTTTTCTTCTTTAATAGACACTAGTTACCTTTATAATCAGATTTTCTCTACAGTTAAAAAATATCTATAAATTGTATGAGCCCCTGAAATATTACTGGACTTGGAAAGGATTGGTATGAACAATCTGCTAAAATCTTATGGACTTAAGAAATGGCCATTTATACCCAGCTTAGGCAGAAGCATTCTGGGAACAAAGAACTGTCATTACGTCACTGTTGTTGCTGACAGGTTGCTCTCACACTTATAGTGTTGCCATATCTTGTTCTGGCTATTTCTTTGGCTAATTTGGCTTACAAAACTCTGAACTCTCTTAAGACCTCGGTCTTCCATGCATGTTAATTATATATAAGCAAAAAAGAAAGAAATGTGGGGACAGGAGAGATGGATCAGTGGTTAAAGACACTTGGTATTCTTGAAGAGGAACCGGGTTCCATTCCCAGCACCAGAATTATGGCACAAAAATGGCCGTAATCCAGGGGAATTGGATGCCCCTTTCTGGCCTCTGCAGGAACTGCACATGTGTGTGTGGTACACCTATATGCACATATAAATAGAAGAAACAGAAGTTTAAAAATTAATGCAAGTTGAAATACACTTTTTAGCCCTTTGTTATTTCTTTTGAGATTATTATTGACACGAATCAGGTGACTTAGTGAGGATGATGCCTGATGGGAGGAGAACAAGCCTTCAGTGATGTTAGTAGAAGCAATCTCACTTCTCTTGAAGTCCTAGAAAGATGTGTCCTAAGGCAAGTCATTAGTGTTATGGAAGTATACCTGTCACATACAGACATGTTATGACGACCCCTTCTGCTGGTCATCTCATAGGTTACACTGCTCAGACACATATCTATCTTTGTTTGGTCTTTGGCATGGTCAACCTCATTATTGAACCACTGCGAATAGCTGAGAACAAATGAAAAGATGAGTGCACAGTACAAAATTAGCTACAATGAGCTGCCAGATGAGCTGCCTGCATTGTAGGTGACAGTAGGACTTAGGGGTGGAAAAAAGCTAATGGGTGAATGAGACAGCATTCTTTTTTTTTATTTGTATTTATCTTTTTAATTAATGTATTTATTCAGATTACAACTCAATTATTATCCCATCCCTTGTATCCTCCCATTTCTCCCTGCCTCCTGCTTTCACCCTATTCCTCTCCCCTAGGTCTATGACTGAGGGGGACCTCCTCCCCCACTATATGGTCATAGGCTATCTAGTCTCATCTTGGTATCCTGCTTATTCTTTCTTTGAGTGCCACCAGGCCTCTTCAGCAAGGGGAGGTGGTCAAATATGGGGCACCAGAGTTCATGTCAGAGTCAGTCTCCACTGTCTACATAACTGTGGAGAATGCCTTGTCCGTTGTCTAGATCAGAGTAGGGGTTCGATGTTTATTAATGTATTGTCCTTGGTTAATGCAATAGTTTGAGCAGACACCTCTGGGTCCTGATCCACCCATCAGGACGTTCTTCTTGTAGGTTTCTAGGACCCTCTGGATCCTTCTATTTCCCCATCTCCCATATTTCTCTTACCTAGAGTCCCAGTAGGATGTCCTCACATCTATCCCAATCTCTTTATAAGTGAAGACTTTCATGCCTTTTGGGCCAATTATTAGGGAATACATACCATGTGAGTCTTTCTGCTTCTGGGTTAACTAACTCAGCATGATCATTTCTAGTTCCATCCATTCGTCCACAAATTTTGGGATTTCCTTGTTTTTAATAGCTGAGTAGTATTCCATAATGTAAATTTTTTATCCATTCTTCTACGGAGGGACATTCAGGCTGTTTCCAGGTTCTGGCTATTATGAATAAGGCTGCTATGAACATGGTTGAGCACATGTCCTTGTTGTGTGGTGGAGCATTTTCTGGGTATATTCCAAGGAGTGAAATAGCTGGGTCTTGAGGAAACCCTATTCCCAGTTTTCTGGGAAAGCGCCGGATAGATTTCCAAAGTGGTTGTACAAGTTTGCATTCGCACCAGCACCAGAGAACTCCCAAGCTGATAAATACTTCCAGCAAATTGACTGGATACAAAATTAACTAAAAAAAGTCAGTAGCCTTCCTATATACAAATGACAATCATGCAGAGGAAGAAATTAGGAAAAATACACCCTTCACGATAGCCACAGCAATATAAAATATCTAGGAGTAACTCTAACCAAGCAAGTGAAGGACTTGTTTGAAAAAAAAAAAAAACTTCAAATCTCTGAAGAAAGTGATTGAAGATGACATCAGAAGGTGGAAGGATGTCCCTTACTCATGGATCGGGAGAGGCAGCCTTCTTAAGGACAGTTGCCAGATCCTGAAGTGATGTGTGTGCCAATCCAAGTACATAGTAGACCATGGAACACATTCATCCCTGGTAGTTCATCTAATGACTTTTCTGATTCTCTGCTTTCAATAGAAATTGAGTGATTGACCTTGTTCCTGTCATCTGGCTCTGGAAAGAGATGTTTGGATTTAAGATTCATGGCTTCATGCATTGTAGTTAACAAGGCCATAAATGATGCCTTCTTAGACTGACATAGTAGCTGTGAAGACAAGAGGAACCTACCAACTTCAGGAAACTGCAGATGAACCGAATGTACAGTGCACAATAAAGAAAGGAGATGATAATGGTCAGGAATTTAGACTAATTGATTTGAGGGATGAGGTACCCATCAGTTGAATATAAGGGAATAGGAAGTCTGAAGCTTCGATTTCCACATAGTGGTACCTAGTGGCCAGTTAGTTATACTAGCCTGAAATATAGAGGACAGATGTGGGAGGGAGATAGAAATTGAAGTCATTAACAGAGAGATAGCCTTTAGAATGAGAGGCAATGGTGAAGAGGCAAGTTTCCAGGCCTGAGCCACCGACCTGGGGGAGTTCCAGCACTCTCAGAAGCTGGCTTACTAACTGATATTCCTTGTACCCTCCCCCCTTCCCCAAGCCAGGCACTGGGGTCCAGTGACTTATATTCACAGACTCTGAGACCTTGGCCAGCACTACTGCAATCTTCTGAGCCCTGTGGGCTTCTCTTGTGGATGGCTGCACTTTGTGGGAGCCCCTGCCCTGTTTTAATACAGGACACCTGACATCTCAGAGATGTAATGGTAATAGTGTTTTTGTGAGTACATAAGAGTTCGCCAAAAAGTGCAGATCTGTATCCCCAAATTTAGCGACTGGAAACTCTAAGCTCTACCTCTACCACATCCACAGGGCTTTAGTTTAGTGACAAGTACCATGATGATCTCAGGACTGTCCCTTCACTGACTCTTTGGCCATGTGCATCTGTTTGTCCTTCCTTGAAATGATTTCTCTCTGAGGAGGTTCTCCATTCCTCAACAGAACAGACTGGATGAGTTTAAGGCATCAGTTTGCCAGGTAGGCATCCGCCCACCCCAGCAGTGAGGCTTTGGGCTTATATAGCAACCCAAAGTTAGATTCTCTCTGCTTCTACTGAGAATATCTCAGGTATTAGTTCCAGGAGCTCAGTGGCACAGAACACTATGTAATATACTGTAAAATTAGAGAGGCTAGCATCTTCTTGTGTGAGCATAATTTCTGAGAGCTTATTTAATCATTAGCTTCAAAAAGCCCAAGCTTCAGTTGGCACAAGTGAAGACAAGGCCCTATGTAGCTGGTAATGCCATTTAATATTTAGCCAATTTTCAAGTGACAGTATGTGGAAGACATCTAGACAGTCACAACTCTTTTCCACAGTGAGTACTTATAGGATCTTGGGAATGGAGCAGGTAGCTCCGTAGCTTCATCTGTTAATGTTCTACTATACTCACATTTCCTTTTTATTTTGACCAATATTTTAAAATATTAATTTTGTGTATGCTATGATGACATATGTGTTAATTTATGTATGAATTTAGATTAAATGTATATGTATTTAATGTTTATATGCCTGCATGTATTTAGTTAATGCATATCTGTACTTAATCTATGAATGTTAATATATGTATATAAGCATGTATATATGTATATATTTGATTTACCAAGGTTTATATTTAGATTATGTACGCATGCATGTATGTGTTTGCTGAGGTATTTGCTTAATTTGTATATGTCTGTATTTAGTTTATTATGTGTTTATGTATGTATATATGTGTTTATACATGCACATGCTTAATTTATGAAGATAATTAGTTCATGTGTGCATACATGCATGTATATATGTATGTATTTATGAGTATATTTAATGAATGCATGTTTATAGTTATATATGTATTTAGTATATGTATGTATGTATTTAGTTTATGTTTGCATGTATATATGTACTTATATTTATATGTATGCATTATATATGTATGTATTATCTTATATGTGAATTATTTAGTTTAAATTAATGTATGTATGCATCTGGCTTATATAAGTATTTAATTTATTGATATATGCCTTTCATGTAAATATTTATCTCTTTATATATTTGTTTGGGGTTCTAAAGATTTACACTGAGGCCCTGTGCATGCTGTTCATGGGCCAGACCACTGAACTACACCCCTGACCTAAGTATTTAGTTTTGAACTAGAACACTGTAGTCTTCTCCATGGACCAATTTTACTGGCTATAGCACTTCTCCTGCTACAGCATTCATATGTCTACAGGGATGGGCCAGTGTTCCTAGGAAGCACATACTTATAAATTGACATCATCATTTTCCATTTAGATAAAAAATTTCCTCCCAAACATGTGGACAAAGAATTAGTAGGAAACATGATTTTAAAAAGCAGTAGAAAGTTTGAGTGATGCCCCAGCCAGTGACATGCTTACTATGCTAGTTTGAGCTTAGCACCCCAAAAAGGATTGTTACAGCAATCAGAGTTTGTTAACTGGAACTGTTTAACTATTTGTTAACTAGTGTTAAACACTTACTAGGGGTTTAAAGAGTTCTGAAGGTGACCAAACCAAATAACCCAATTGAGAAATGGGGCTCAGAATTAAACAGAGAATTCTCAACAGAGGAATATCGAATGGCTGAGAAACACTTAAAGAAATGTTTAACGTCTTTAATTATCAGGGAAATGCAAATCAAAACAACTCTGAGATTCCATCTTATACCCATCAGAATGGCTAAGATAAAAAATTCAAGTGAGGATGTGGAGAGAAAGGAACACTCCTTCATTGCTGGTGGGAATGCAAACTAGTACAACCACTTTGGAAATCTATCTGGCGCAATCTCAGAAAACTGGGAGTAAGGCTTCCTCAAGACCCAGCTATTCCACTCCTTGGAATATACTTAGAAGATGCTCCAGCACACAACAAGAATATTTGCTCAACCATGTTCATAGCAGCCTTATTCATAATAGCCAGAACATGGAAACAGCCTAAGTGTCCCTCAGTAGAAGAATGGATAAAAAAACTGTGGTACATTTACACTATGGAATACTACTCAGCTATTAAAAACAAGGAAACCCCAAAATTTGTGGACAAATGGATTGAACTAGAAATGATCATAATGAGTGAGTTAACCCAGAAGCAGAAAGACTCAAATGGTATATACTCACTTATATCTGGACACTAGCCCAAGGGGCATGTCCCATGAAAATCTTCACTTACCAGGAAAATGAGACAGAGGGAAAGACTTCCGATTGAGGCCTAGGTGAGAGAAGCAAGGGAGAATGGGGAAATAGAAGGATCCAGAGGGTCCTAGAAACCTACAAGAAGAACATTATGATGGGTAGATCTGGGCCCAGGGGTCCTGCTCAAACTATGGCACTGGCCAAGGACAATACATGCAGTAAACTTCGAACTCCTACCCAGATCTAGCCAATGGACAGGACATTCTCCACCGTTGAGTGGAGAGTGTGGTATGACTTTCACATGAACTCTGGTGCCCCATATTTGACCACATCCCCTGGATAAGGAGGCCTGGTGGCACTCAGAAGAAGGATAGCAGGCTACCAAGAAGAGACTTGATACCCTATGAGCATATACAGGGGGAGGAGGTCCCCCTCAGTCACAGTCATAGGGAGGGGAGTAAGGGGAAACTGGGAGGGAGGGAAGAATGGGAGGATACAAGGGATGGGATAACAATTTAGATGTAATATGAGTAAATTAATAAAATATATTAAAAAAAGAGTTCCAAAGCTGGTGTTATGGATGTCACTAGTTCACTTAGGGATTGATACTGCTATGAATTTACAGATCTATTAGCTCACATGTTCTAGAGTTGTTTTATATACTTGAGCAGCTTGGAAAATTGTAACACCTTTTGAAATAGGTAACAGCAGATGTCATATTCACTACTTTTCATTCAAAGTAAGAGAACATGAAAGTCACAATGATCACAGCCCAAGGTGCACACTGAGAAACATCATACCATCGTTAGAACTAGGGACAGCCTTGTGCCCCAGGAAAGTGCGTTCTCCAGCCATCAGTTTCTCCTCTCAAGGTTATTCTATCCTTTGAGTCATTGCCTATACACACTAGAGTTTCCATTAGAAGTGGAAACATTTTTTGCCCCCATTTTTAAAAACCATGCATGTGTGTGTGTGTGTGTGTGTGTGTGTGTGTGTGTGTGTGTGTGTATGCATATGCGTGGGAAGGGAGTTATTCTTGAGGAATTGTCCATGTTACTTTTTCATACAGCCTCTCACAGGGACCTGGGGCTGGCTGGTAAGACTTGGGGCTTTGCTTCTCCAGCATGCCACCATACCTGGATTTGCGGTGCTAAGATCAAGCTTGTACAGTAAGTACTTCATTGACTGAGGTGTCTTTCAAACCTTCTACAGTTTTTAAAAAAATGATGTTTCCTCCTCATTCTTTGTTGACATGGTTGGAAGGAAGTTTCTTATCTAACTGGAAAAACGATGATGTGAATTTATAAGCCGATGTGTAGGGTGAGGGAGGAGGTGTTCAGTAGGTGACGACAGGTCTGTGAGGGATGTAAAGTTGTGAGCAGGTGTGGGAGCCAGTGTGGTGGAGCAAGATGCTGTCAGCCTGAGTCACATTTCCTCCCACAGGGTAATTTAGTGTGGGATATTTGACCCAGCAGGAAATGCAGAGCACATGGTGTCGGGGCAGATGGAACCCCTGAAGAAACCTTACACTTGGACAGAGCTGTGGATCTGACAGCTTCATTTGCTTTGCTACCTGGAATGGTGAATTTTCTCTCTCTCTCTCTCTCTCTCTCTCTCTCTCTCTCTCTCTCTCTGTCTTACTCTCTCTGTCTCGCTCTCTCTGTATGTGTGTGTGCATGCATATGTGTGTCTCTGTGTGTGTGTGTGTGTGTGTGTGTGTGTGCTCACATGTGTGTGTTTCTAGTTGTACACCAAAGCTCCAGATGGAAGGAATGGCATGTTGCCATATTTCATTCTGCAATCTCTGGCTTGGTGCTATGAACAATGTATGTGTTTAAAACCCATTGTTATTGGATTGATCCCTGGTGCTTCTTGTGGTCACAAAGCATAGTTTGTTACTCTACAAGCTTCAGCTAAATTTAAAAAAATTAGGAGCTCCAAAAACTAACCCATTAAAAGTCACTGCAGTCTTGAAATGTTTAGACACTGGAATCCTGTCATAGGGATCTTCAGATAGACTCGGGTGTGTGTGTGTGGGATCAAAACATAACAAAAAATTAGAATAAAAGCTTTAGAAAGTTTGTCCAAACTGGAAAGTCTAAAAAAGATTTGCTTACCTTGAAGTAACTATACTATAAACCTGATCTCTTCCCTTAAAGAATTACCTTGTAGTCCATCTCACCACAGGCTTCTGAATGGATCATTGCTGGCAGTAGAGCTCACTATCAGAAGGACTAAAATGCAAGTGCAACATATAAAGAGACACTGTAGCCGACTGCAGAAACAGCCTCAGATTCTTCCTCTTCAGCATCCTTTGCTGTTGACTTGTAGCTTTTCTTTCTATGTTCGGATCTCCATTCTCCACTCTTTAAGCCTAAGGGCTTTAATCTCACCTGTGGGATATGAACTAATGTGATACAATTAAAGCCTTGAAATGACTTTTTCATTGAGCCTTTGCCCTTTCCTTACTCTATAGCAGTGGTTTTTAGCTTCCTAACGCTGCCACCCTTCAACATGTTGTGGTTGCCTGCAAACATAAAACTATCTTCATTGCTATTTCATTACTCCAATTTCGCCCCTGTTATGGATTGTAATGTAAATATGCATGTTTTCTGATAGTCTTGGGTGAACCCTGTGAATGGGTTAGTCAGCTCCAAAGGGGTCACGACCTACAGGTTGAGAACGGCTGCTCCATAGTCAGTCTCAAGTTGCCATGTGAACAGGCTGAAGCTCATTGACTGCATGAGAACCAGTGCCTCTGTTGAGCCAGTCGGTAGCCGGGCAAACCCAGAAAGACAGCCATCTTAGCTTATTGGTACCTGGCAGACACCTAGGTAAGAGCAAAAGATGCGCCCACTAAATCCAACTCAGACTAGCACACTGTGCAGTCATGAGCTAGACACTAAGTATTGGCATGATTACATAATAAAAGGCAACTAAAAAAGCGTTCAATCAAAGTTCTAGAATAGGCAAATATATTGAATAAATGAATTAAATATGTAGGTATTTATTTATTCAGTCTTCCCATTCCACAACAAAAGAAAGTGAAATCAGAGTGGTTAAATAACTTGGCTAATATGAGCAAGATATGTCAAATACTATAAGAGGTCAGAGGAAATAAACTAATATTTCATTTAAAATACCTTTTCAAAATTTAAATTTATTTTTAAAATAAATTTAGTAAATAAAATTATTTTTTAAAAATTGATTCATTTTACATCCCAATTGTAGCCCTTCCCTCCCTTCCCCCCCCTCCATCCCTTCCCCTTGTCCTCAGAGAGGGGGAGCCTGTCTCCCTTACCAACTGACCCCAGCTTATCAACTATGATCAGGATTGCCTGCATCCTCTTCCTCTGTGTCATGGTAAAGCATCTTGCCAGGGGGAAGTAATCAAAGTGCAGGCATCAGAGTCCATGACGAAGACAGTCCCTACTCCCCTTAATAGGGGACCCATATGGAGACTGAGGTACCTGTTGGCTACATCTGAGTGGGTGGGGGCTAGGTCCTCTCTATGTATGATCCTTGGTTGGTGAATCAGTCTCCTCCATCTCCCTTGGGCCAGATTTGTTACCTCTTCTGTTCTTCTTGTGGTGCTCCCATCCTTTCCAGGTCCTTCTATCTCTCCACTCATCCACAGGACTCCCTGGGCTCTGCCCAAAGTTTGGATGTGAGTCTCAGCTTCTACTTGATCCCTTGAAACTTCTTGTATTCCTATAATCAACTGAAAATAGAGTGTATGGGTTGCTGAGAAAGGTCAGTAAGTAAAGATACTCACAGCCAAGCCTGATGACCTTAATCTAGTTCCTGGGACCCACATGATAGAAGGAGAGCAATGATTCCTACAAGTTGTCCTCTCACCTCTACATGTGTCATGCATGCAAATAGACACACACACACACACACACACACACACACACACCATGCTAAATTTATATATAGACAACGAATGTATATATACATACATGCAAACAATAAATGTACGCACAAACAATAAATATATGTAATCAACTTTCTAAAGAAAACAGATTATATTTCCATTACTTACCACTTTCTACATCAATAGGATCTAGAGAAGTATTTTATGTATTTTCTTAGTTTTGCTTACAAATTACATATTTTTGATCACTAGTTTATGGCTACAGCACACAGTAACATGGCAGAAAGGCTATCATGGACAGGTAACCTTTTGTTCCCTTTGCTCGGATGTCCAGGCCTCCTTGGAGGTATTGTTATAGAACATACATGGACGTTTCTGTGTACTTGTTTTTGTCGTGTGCACTTTCAGAGGAGTTTTATATGTTTGGTAGAGATGACGGTAAGTAGCCCACAGGGCTTGCTTCCAAAAGTCAGAGAAAAGAAGTGGAGGAGACAGAGGACAACACACATCCCATTCCATGCCTCCCTTCCAGCCTTCTGCTGTACCACCTACAATGCCACGTTTATTTATTCATTTATTTTTGAGATAACATCAGGTAGAAGATAATCAAACCTTATCAAAATCCTCAAAGTGATGCTTTTAACAGATTGATGTCCATATCTGCCCTAGTCAAATAAAAAGAAAACAAGACAAATGTGAAATTGTGGGGGGTCTCTCTGGAGAGTAGCCAAGATCCACATTATTGAACGTTTTTCCTGGATCAGAAACAATGGAAATGGGTCTCCTAAGCGCAGGATTCTGAGTGGTTTCTTTGGTTTGATACCCCGTAGAGAGCTGTGCAAAGAGACAGGAAACAACAAAGGAGGAAGGTTGAGATTCGAGAACAAGTTGGGGGTAGTAAAGGATGTGTGTCTGCAGCAGTCGAACTTGTGGTTCAACACTAAGATGATGAAGTGTGAAAGGGGCGTTTGGATGCGGTTGGAAGGAGGCTATCACTCCATGGAGGTACAGTACATTTCTGCAGAAGCAGCGAGGCAGAAGCCAGACTGCTGGAATTAAGAAATCAAGGGAACAGAGAAGATGGACCTGTCTAGAAACTAAAGGCCATAAGTGAACACCATGTGTGCAAAGTGGTTTTTATTCTGTAAGAGAGAGAAAAATGGGTAGCAGGAGAGATGAAAACATTGAAAAATTGATGATTTTGAATAGCTTTATTTTGTGTGTGTGTGTGTGTGTGTGTGTGTGTGTGTGTGTGTGTGTCTGCATACGCTGCACATGTGTGGGTGCCCAAGGAGGGCAGAAGAGAACTCTGGATGAAGTTAATGGTGACTGTAAGTTGCTTGACATGGGTGCTGGGACTGAACTGGAGTCCTCTGGAAGAGCAACACCTACTCTTTGTTTACTGAACCATCTCTCAAATTATCACTTCCAGAAGTTCACAGAGAACCTCATTTCTAAAAGCAGACTTTACATTGGCTATTTTCCTTCTGTTCTGGAGTGATGAAAAATTTTCCAAATCATAAGGTGTGTCTGATCAAACACACCATTCCTACTCCATCCAGCTTTTCTTTGTGCAGCTTCCACTGGGGACCGAATTTGGTCTATCACCACCCACTACCACATTTTTGCATAGTGAGGGATTCTTGGGTCCTGCTTGTATTTCCACATGGACCACTGAGGATGCTTCATGGCGGCAGAGCTGGGTTCCTCTCTGAAAGCATCCATGGAGAGCAAGTCCTTGTCATCTTCCCCTCATGTCCACCTCTCCTGGTCTTTTTCTTTTGTCTTGTATTGAGGCTCTCAAGTCCTCACAGGTTCAACCTGCAGCACAGCGTGTGAAATCTCTCCCAAGCAGAGGACTTTAAGGAGTCAGAATACCCTAGCCATGCTACATTCTGTAAATCACAAGTGCCTGGAATGTGGGGGTTGGTGGGGGGTAGGGTGGATGGTCTGCTTTCTACTCTCTTCACACCCTTCTCCAAGGTTTTGATATGTCTTGCTTCATTTACCCCCACAGAATACTTGATCCTTTTTAATTTTTAAAAATTTTTTGTTATCAGTGTAACTGAAGCTGTAAGAAACGCTATACAAAACACTGTAGTTGTAAGAAGGTGTGAGGAGCTTTGGGAAGAAGATGAGACCTGATCTGACCCTTGACTGAGGACTTCTTAGATAGTGTGGAACCTATCTAAGGGAAAAGGAGAGGATTCAATGGCACTTTCTAGTCCCCCTAATGAGTTGCCACTGTGTCTGCTTTCTCCTAAGATGCATCCTTTCAGTGGTGACGTTTAGTTTCTGTGCAAAGGACTCAAGCACCTTTTGGACAGTGACTCTGCTTATTGGATGCTCTCTCTCCATTGTCACCATCTCACATGGCCCCCTTCTCTGATGTAGTGGCCAAAAGTCTATTAATGCTGGGCCTCATCTGTATGTTCTGTCTCTGGCAATGTTGATGCTTAATTTCCCCCAACAACAGGAAGTGGCAAACAAACCAACCAACAGACAGACAAATAAACATTCACTCCTCAGACTCAACTCTCTTCGCTGAGCATTCATTCCAGCACCAAGCTTGCCTTCCAGGTTCCTTCCCACGCACTTCCTGTGCCTGCCAGCCTGCTATCTGCGTAGCTCAACCCTGTGTCCACTTTGATAAGAGCTGGAGGGATAATCAACACAGCCTCAATTCTCTGGCTCAGATTTCCCCTTGTGGCTTCTGCATTCCTGTCGATAATTAGAGGAAGCTTTCTTGCCATGCTGAAGGCTATATAAAATAAGTTAATAAGCAATGAAGCTGCTGGCAGGGAGCCAGAAGCTTGCTGCTGCTGGTGTCCTGCCTGCCCTGTGCTATAGTTACTGTGGGGGAAATTAGAGTCTGCTTGGATCTTTTGAGTTGGTTCACTGGGAGGGTGAACTTGGTACTGCAGGAAAAGTTTAAGAACTATAGAGAACACACCTCAAGAGTGCTTATAGGGCTTTGGCCTTTGAATCGTAGGTACTACTGATTCCTCTCCCTATCTTCTTTGCATATCTCCCATTTCAATCCTGAGACTGCTTAATTCTCTGCCATTTTTAGTACCATACAGCTCCATCCCATTTTATTGAGTTGAGATGCTGTGTGTTTTTGACAGCCAGGTTGTAAGTATAACCCAAGCATCTGTTTCTTCTCTCCAATTTCAAGGTTTTACCTGGACATAATATTGAAGACAAGAGCTTGAAGAGAGGGCTGTGTATTTTTAGGCTTCTGTGTATTTGTCTGTTTTGTTAGTGAGAGGTCTCCAGAGAGACAGAATTAAAAGGAAACTATATCCATCTCTGTGGGCAGAAACCTAGACATCCATATCTAATCATCCCTTGGTATCCATAGAGATCCTTTCCAGTATACATAGGACAGTGGAGATTAGAACTCCTGGGTAGTTAGGTTTATATACCCCAAGCTGGCTAATAACATTTTCTCCACACATAGAAGCAGAGAGCAGTAGGAAGAGGGATGAAGCTAAAAACACCTCTCAGTCCACCCACGAGTGACATGCTTTCTCCATCAATGGTGCAACTCCTAAAGGTTTCCTTACCTCCACAAACAGCTGCACTAACTGAGGACCAAGTTTTCATACATATGAACCTATGGGGAACCTTTCTCATGCAATCCACCATAGTTGTATTTGCATACAGTCAGTGAGCATCCTCTGGAATACTCTGTATCTGTTTTAGATTATAAAACTTATTTCAATGAAGCAGGCATATACATAATTTTATATGATATTGCTTAGGAAACAATGACAAGAAAAAATGTTCAATTATGGATGAGATATGTTTCATTGAATATTTGTAAACCCAAGTTGGGATAAATCCACTGATACACAGAGATCTCTCCACATTAGTAAATTCACCTAATCTCTGACCAGAAAGGTCATAGAGCTGAATGGGGGTGACACGGGCTTGTCATCCTAACACTTGGAAGGCAGAAACAGGCAGATGTCAGTGCCTTTGAGGTCTACAGAGTAAGATCCACTTTAGCTGAGACTAAATAGTAGAGAAGCTTAGCTCAAGTCTCAAGGTCTTAGAACCAGGGATGATGATGAAGAATAGTTTTGCCTTTTATTTCATGTTGACTCTCAACTGACTGGGTGGCTTTTTATTACTTAGTGCACTGTTTGCAATGTTAGTATTTTAAAAATATATTTTATTAATTTATTCATATTACATCTCAATAGTTATCCCATCCTCCCATTCCTCCCTCCCTCCCATTTTCCCCTTACTCTCCTCCCCTATGACTGTGACTGAGAGGGACCTCCTCCCCCCTGTATATGCTCATAGGGTATCAGGTCTCTTCTTGGTAACCTGCTATCCTTCCTCTGAGTGCCACTAGGCCTCCCCATCCAGGGGACGTGGTCAAATATGGGACATCAGAGTTTGTGTGAAAGTCAGTCCCCACTCTCCACTCAACGGTGGAGAATGTCCTGTCCATTGGCTAGATCTGGGTAGGGGTTCAAAGTTTACTGCACGTATTGTCCTAGGTTGATGCCATGGTTTGAGCAGGACCCCTGGGTCCAGATCTGCCCATCATAATGTTCTTCTTGTAGGTTTCCAGGACCCTCTGGATCCTTCTATTTCCCCATTCTCCCATGCTTCTCTCACCTAAAGTCCCAAAAGGATGTCCTCCCCTCTGTCCCACGAATGGTAGTATTTTTACAACGCATTCACAGCCACACTTAGAAGCAGTGCCTTCAGCAGCCTGAGTTTCCCTTGATGTAATCACACTGACATCTAAAATTACCCACTACATTTATGTTCCCCCTACAAGACCATGGCCCATTTTCTGGGTCTTCAAAGCTTTGCAATGGCACTAGGCTCCGTCACAACCAAGGAAACTTTGATGAAGTGTTTGGGCTTGGAGGGGTAAGGAGGAGATAAAGTTATTTTGATTGGTTGCAAATGGCCTGGTGGAATTCAGACTGCTTCTGGAACAAAGAAAAAATGGTTGTGGCCACTGTTCAGGTCATTTGTGTTAAAAAAATAAAATAAAATAGTTGCCCTCTGACAGAAAAGAAAGTAACATTTGATTGTGGATGGGCCAAGATGTCTGTTTCAATGAATGTTCAAGACATACCCTTGCTTTTATGAGCTTCCCACACTGTTTCACACACTGAAACAGGCATAGTAACACTATACTAGAAGCAACCCACGGCAATCCTTCTGAGTGCTCACAGCCTCAGGTCCCCTACGTACATGTGGGGAGCCATGCTAAACTCTGCCACGTTAGAAATCCCTTGCTTAGGCTGCATGCTGTGACCTTCGAGTTGCTGACCCTTGCTGAAGGAAGTCTTGTGTTCTAGGCCATCTTTAGGTTATTTACCTTTGAAAGAAATAGGGAAGTTCTTGCAGGGAACCACCCAGAAGATTAAGGAGGTTGCTACAGGGAGCTATTCAGGTTAATGTATTCTTGCCTGGGGGCTAGGGAGAGTGGGATTAGAATAGATCCTATTGACCTTGCTGTATAAAGTTTTACTCATCCTGCATTAAAGAGAGTCTTGATCAGAAACTTCCAGACTTGACTCATTATTTCTCACGTCTTTGTACCCCACCTTGATCTCCACTCCCTTTTTCAGGTGAACACTGGTTTGATTTGTCCTGTGAGCCAGGACATATCACATACAGTATTAGCAAAATTATCTCTTTCATTCCTAACTGTTCCTCCAATTCTGGAGTTTACTTGGCAGTTGTCCGAAGCACATCCCTGGCTTCTGTCCTTGATACTGAGTTTCTGGTTTCACACCTTTCTCTCCCTCTCTGTTTAAGATTGACTTTAATGCTACATTTGAAACCTTAGCAGTTGCATGTTTTCCTTCCTAGATCCTGCTGTATCATCATTGGTCACATATACTGTCCCAGCATCATTCTTAGTGGATACAGAATTCTTCCTTGTTATTCTGCTCTAAGTTGGCTCCTGACTTCAACATCACTTAAGGTCATTCACTCTAAATTTGACTGAAAGGCAAGTGATAAAACAGTTACCACCACACAGCTATTTGCTGACTCACCCTAGGATTCCCAAAGATATAATTACAATACCTACCATTACAATTAATTAACTTCATTCTAGATCAGGGTTGCCACGATGTACAACCTCAGGGCACTGTTCCCATAAAATATAACATGCATGGCACCTTCTGAGTTGTGCTGTTGTGAAAACTTGAATTAAAAATTTAGGTCTGTAGATCAATCCCTCCTTCCAGTCTAACATGCAAAACTATATTTGAGAAAACTCTGAAAATACTGGCACATTTGGTCATTGCAGGAACTTCAAGAACAGTCTTGCAAGAGTTGACTGATCTATTACTGTCTCTGGGTCTATATTCTGTGTATATATTCTAGGCATGGTAGGAAGAGCCATCTTTGATCTGGCCATGCAAAATATTATGAAAACCTAAAGCAAATTATTTGTGCCCGTGTACTTTCTTCCATGTCATTATCCCTAGTTTTCCCCACCATTTTCTCAACTCTTGCTATTTCCTACTACTTACGGTCTCTGCTCTATTCTGGGTTAGTCAGTTCCTATCCTAATATACACTGTACACAGTTTCCTTTTCTTTTGTATAAAAGTATACTATCTAGGCTGGCTTAGCTTATTGAATTTCTTTGCTGTTAGTTTTTGGCAAGTTCACTCAGTGGCTAGAGTCTCTCACATACCTTCTGGGATTCTTTCATTATTGGAAAACGGGGATATAGATGACCTTTGGTCATCAGGAAGACTAGAGTTTGAGCATACCAATTGTTTGTCCTTTCTGCATTATTAGGGTGATTTTTGGAACTTACTTACTCCCCTTTTTGCTTATTCATTGTTACCAAAAGTGAGTAGGGCATAGTAGTCTTGGTTGTCTGACTCACCAGTGAACGTGCTGGACATGGTATTTAAGCATCTCTGTAGAGGAGACTATCTGCAAAGTTCTATGCTAGAGCAATAGTAGCAAGCAAGAAGAACTGGGCCTGATGATTTTTGAAGGGAGCCAGATATTTCACAATCAATCACAAATGATTTCACTATAGTTCCTTTGAAGTGTCTTGAGAGAGAAATCTAATAGTCTTTGAGAGATAATCAAAGGGAAAGCAGCTGACTTTGAGGGGAACAGAAGACTTAGTTGAACTGGGGTGAGGTTTGTATACAGAATGAGAGAGAATTCATCAACAAGGCGAATTGACAGTGATCATGGAGTTGAGAAATGGGGAGGAGGTATCATTAAATCTCTAGGTAGAGGGCAAGGCTTGTAAAGATTCAAGGTAGGAATAGAAATTCCATATTGAAGGAGCTGAAAGTAGATTAGAGTAACAAGAGCTTGGAGATGCAGCTATAGAGATCAACAGAGGTCAGATTTCATGTAGTCTTCTGAATGATCTGGAAGTTGTTGCATGGGGAATGGGCTGGAAAGGTAGAAAGATTGGCTCCAGGGATAAGTGTTAGGAAGTATGACAGAGCTCGGCCATCGATCACAGCAAATTGGCCTGGATGGCTGCAGATGAGACAGCTTGGTTTTTACGTAATGACAGATCAGATGCAGAGAAGAAGAACTGATAGTGGATCAGTTGAAAAGGCTGACTAGCAGAGGCTCAAGCACAAGTCTGGAGAAACTGGTTTGCAGAAACAGAGGGACAATGCCATTTTCTCGACTACACAACAAACTGGAAATCTTGAATTCAAGTTAGTAAGCTAATTGTAGATTCTTGAGAGACATTTAAGCATGAATGCATCATATATACAACCCTAGAGACCTGAAAAGATGTGTGGGATACAGATACGAGTTTTAGGATTACTGTAATATGTGCTAGAATAGAGGGAAGAAGATGAAAGGAAGCTAGGAAAGCACATGGGTTGTATTAGTTACATATCTGTTGCTGTGATAAAACATCATGACCAAGTCAACTTATAGAAGGAGGAGTTTATTTGGGCTTATGATTCCAGAGAGTCAAGAGTTCATCGTGGTGAGAAGACATGGCAGCAGGTAGGCATGGAAGCAGGAGAAGGAAGATGGGGGCTCACCTTTTCAAATACAAGCACGGAGATCAGAGTACAAGCTGGAAGTGCTTTGAAAACTCCTAAAGTCCACTTCCAGTGACGTATTTTATGCACCAAAGCCACACCTCCTAAACCTCCCAAAACAGAACCATCAACTGTGGACCAAATGTCCAAATACCAGAGGCTATGGATGGTATTCTCATTCAAATCATCACAGAAAAAAATATCACATTTCAACACTAGGAAAAATGATACTTAAAAATGAGACTTTATCATGAGTAGAAGAAAACTTAAGGGCAGGAGGGAGGGCAGGGGAGTGTAATGTTTTGGAAAACAAAAAAAGGGTGTTACAAAAAAGGGTGTTATGATCAAGTTGCCAATACGCCTATACAGTTGGCATGCTTTAGATACTTTCTATGCTATCACAAAATGCTATCATCTGAAAATATGGGTTTTTACAGAAAGCTACTTTATTCAGGTTTTTGAATGCATGGTCATACATTATGTCTTTATTAAAAAACTTTAAACCGATGTAAGGCAAAAACTGCTTCCATGTTGTTCTATTGCACAGAATGACCCTTGGTCAGGATCCACAATGATGGATCCTGCTTGCTCTGCTCTGGTGTCTTCCAAATGCTTCTACATTCATATTGTCTGAGGGAAAACACATCTTTATTCTCAAGGACTTAAAACACACTCAACAAAATAAGACTGTGTCCCTTCTCAGCTGTGTCTTCACTGTAGAACAGGGCTCTTGGGTAATAAATATGAGCAAAAATTGCCTGAGAGATCAAGCAAAGCTTAGTGTAGATATTGAAGCTTGGTTCTGATTTGAAAGGTTGGCTCACACCTCCATGTTAAGAGAGATACCGCTGTTAAAAGGTAGGAATTGTCTAAAAGTGGGGAGAGAGACATATGTGGATTATATTTAGGAGATTTTATTAATTGAAAAGTGTGGTGCTTGACTGTTTTTCAAAAGAACTGTCATATTTCAAGATCTTTAAAAATTATATTTTATTTTACCTGAAACTATACATTTATGTGGATACAGTATGATATTTGAAGTTTTTTATAAACAGAATGTAATAATCAAACTAGAATAATTAGCACCTTGACTACCTCAAACATTTAGCTTTGTGTTGAGAAAATGAAAAAAAAAATCCCCTCGTCCAGCTATCTTGAAGTACAAAGTAAGTCACTAAATATAGTCATCCGGGACTAGAACTTTATTTTCCTATACAGCTGCAGCTTTGAACCCCATAACTGGCAGCTTTCTATCCCTTCCCCAGGCTCTTCCCAGTTTTTAGTAGCCTCTGCTCCACTCTCCACTTCTGTGAGGTCAAGTGCCTCTTCTTCCATCCATGAGTGAGAGACTACATAGTGTCATTCTGTGCCTGGCTTGCAGATCCCAAACTCTAGCACAGAACCTTTAAATACTTTGAGAGCTAGCTTTTCACATATTTTTGAGCTCCTTAAATCTGATGAAATATTTTCTTTTCCATTTTATTTGGTTTATATTTGGCTTTGTTGTTGTTCTTCTTCATCTTTTTTTTTTTTTTTTTTTAAATCGAAGGTTGGCTAACTTTGACAATCAAGCCCCGGAGGAGGTTTCCTCTGATGTGATCCAGTTACACCCACATCTCATTTCACTTTCATCTCCACCCCACACAAAGAGATCATAGTGTGTGGTTTCCCTAATGAATTACAGATAACACGTTTGGTGATGACTGGGAATCCAGGTGAATAGCTGTTTGAAGCATCTTAGCCCTTTGATTACACCATTTCTTTACTCATTCAGAAATGATAGGCTACAAAATAGGGAAGCGTGATAGCGCATATACCCCATCCCTTGATGCACCTGGGAGAATTGTGACAGAACCCCCATGGAATCTGAAATCCACAGATGCTTAAGTCCCTTAAGTAACATGGGTCAGCATTGGAATATGACAGTGACTATTCTGAAGATGAACAGTCTGAGATAGCTTCGCATGCTGCCTAACTGTGCAGTGCACAGCCTGTGCTGTATATCAGTTCTGTTTGCAAATTTTGTGGCAGGTGGAGGTGATTGAAGCTTTGACTGTCATCTTCTGGTATAAGCTGCTTCTGGTGGCTTCAGTTAATCCTACTGCCTAACTTTGTATGACATGTCTGAATAAAGAACTTAGAGTTGAAGTCAACGTTCTCCGAGCGTTTGGGAGGGTTTGTTCTATTAGCTTCTAGCTAAAACCTCTAGTATCTCATAACTAGGCAGCATCGCAGTCTAGAAGGCTGTTGTGTTGACTTCTGAATCTTTGGGTATGATTTTTTTTTTTTTTTTTTTTTTTTTTTTTTTTTACGTTATACTCTTTTAGACAGTTATTGGGTCTCTTCCTTTGCCTCTAATGATATAGAACTTTCTGGATCCTGGGTTATCCTCTCCTATCTACTTCTTTATTTTGGTGAAGGAAGAACCTTGCTCAGACCCTTGATAGGTCACTTTCCTGGCATGGCACATGCCACTGAATGTCTTCATTTTAGTTTTCATGCACTAGTTTGTCTGGGTATAGAATTCTCCCTAAATAGTAAAAAAAATTTTTTTTTTCAGAATTTTAAAATACTTGGGTCAGAGCTTTCAGAGTTGCGATAGACAAGGCTGTTGTTTTGATTTTTACCCTTAACTGTGATTTCTATTTTCTTTTTTACCTTGGAGGTTCTGAAGGTTTATAGTGATATATCAAAGCTAATATTTTAAAGAATATTTGTTATTTTAAACATTAGTGAGGTATTTGTTTTGGAAACTCATGATTTGTAGTTTAGGGAAATATTTTGTATTTATAATAAATTACTTCTCTTTCTAGCTATCTATTAAATTTTAAAATCATTTTATTTATATATCTGCTATCATCTATCTATCTATCTATATCTATTTAATCTACCTATTTATGTGTATGTGCATATGGGGATGTGCATATGCATGTGCACGTGCTTATGTGTGCCATAAAACACATTTGGAGGTCACATGGGAGAACACATGCCAGGAGTTGTCTCTTCCCACCATGTGGGTCTCAGGACTTGACCTTGGTTAGTCATACTTGGTAGCAAGTGCCTTTATCTGCTGAGCAACCTCACCAGTCTGATACCCATTTTCTGGGGGTGGGGAGAGAATCATTCAATATGCTAATATTATTCTTCAAATTTTACTTCTTAAGTCTCAGTGGCTTTAAATATGGATCTTCATTACTCTGCAAAATGTTTTATCTTCTCATTTAGCTTCCTTATATGGAGTATTTTATTGTGCTTTCGTATTTTTAATTTCTAAGAACTTTCCTTGTTCCTGGAATGTTCTTTTATAAAAATAGTATCATGTTCTGTTTCATGGATTTAGTATCTTTTCTTATCTCTGTGAGGACTTGGATGATAAGTACATTTTTTTCCCCCTTGAATTATCTGATTTACTTCAGGAGCTTTTCTTGTTTGTTTTGGTTTCCATTCATTTTCCAGAAGTTCTCCTATAATGGGCAACCTCTGGCAGCAATTACTGTTTGAGGCAGCAATTAATATTTGAGAGTGAAACCCCGAAGGGAAATAGTATATAAGGATGCTTAACCGGCGAGTTCACTCCCAAGCAACTACGCAGGACTGTTGCATCGGACTGTTAGTTATTCAGGAATCTTTAGATGGGAGAGGCTACAGGATTGCTGGTATTCAAGCAACTGGTCAAAGGATGGAGCTGGGGATCTCACTGTTCATCCTGTACACTTTCCTGTAACTTGTCACTGGACCTTCAACAGTGGGTGTTTCTCTAAGGCATCCTCCCAAAATACCCAGGGCACATTCATATTCTCATAGATGGGAGGTTGGCAGATGATATTTTTCTACTTTTCATGGTAGTTATAAGAATCCAAGGGCTTAGGGAACCCAAAAATAAGAGGACGCAGAAACAGTGTAAGAGTCCGACGGGGTGGAGAACCAAGAAAACGGGGCCCTCTGAATTAACGTGCTCAGAGTTCATATGAACTCACAGAAACTGAAGCAGCAACTACAGGGCCTGCACAGGTCTATACTAGATCCTCTGTGTGTATATTATGGCTTTCAGTTTAGTGTCTGTATGGGAGGGACTCCTGAGTAAGTGAATGAGAGGGTCTCTGATTCTTATGTCTTCTCTTGGGCTCTTTTTTTTTCTTTCTCCAATTCTTATGTGTTAGTTTCTGTTTTATGTTATTGCATTTTCCTTATTATATCTTCTTTGTTTTTTGAGACAGGGTTTCTCTGTGTTGCCCTGGCTATCCTGGAACTCTCTTTGTAGACCAGGATGGCCTCAAAATCAGAGATTGCCTGCCTCTGCCTCCCGAGTGCTGGGATTAAAGGTGTGCGCCACCATGCCCGACTCTTTGTTGGTTTATTAAAAGTGGAGTTTGGACATAGGAACACAGGAAGAGGGCCATGTGGTAACAGAAGCAGGGACTTGATATCATACCTCAGGGAATACCAATGATCTTTGACTAATCCGAAGCCGGAACAGAGAGGGGAAGAGTCTCTCCAGGGGCTTCTAGAGAGAGAATGGCCTCTCTGGCATCCTGGTTTTTGACTTCCAACTTTTATAAATGAGAGGGAATGGCTGAAGAGATGGTTCTGGGGTTAAGAACACTGGCTACTTTCCCAGAGGAGCCAGGTGCAAGTCCCAGCACACAAATGGCAGCTCACAACCATATGTAATTACAGTCCCAGGAAATTTGACACCCTCTTCTGGCCTCCTCAGGAACTATATGCACTTTGTGCACAGACATACATGCCGACAAAACACCCACATACATAAAAAAGCAAGTTAAAACAAAACATTAAAAAAGAAAGATTACATTTCTGCTATGTTAAGCAAAAAGAAGAAGAAGAAGAAAAAAGAAAGCACACCAAAACAAAAACAAAAAACAAACAAAAACAAAAACAAAAAAACAAAAACCAAACAACCCCCAAAACAAAAAACAAAACAAAGACAAAACCTCATCAAACTGGTCACAAAATTCATGGAGATAGAAATCTTGCATTTTTCCTAATAAATATATATTTAATCATTAATACAAATTTATTGCAAACATTTGACTTTGATACCCATTACACTTTAAGTAGACCTAAAAGGAATTTAAAAAAATGAGTAAATATTGAATTAAAATATTGGACATCTTTCCATTGGCTAGGAAAAAATATTTTTTTGTGACATTGCTTTTTAAAAATTAATTTATTTTTAATTTTTTATTCAAACATATATTACTCAGGTAGCACGATCTCCCTCTACTCTGTCTTATTCTTCTGTTTCTTCCTTCCCTTTTCCATTAGTCCATTATTCGTACTTTCCATTATTCCTATTTTCATTATTTCTACTTTAATCTCAGAGATACATACATGATTTCATGTATGTATATAAAATCTGGGAGACCACACAGAAGATAAAACATGATAGTTTTCTTCTGAAACTGTCTTAACTAATATGATTATCTTCATTGAATACTTTCTTCTACAAATGACATCGCTTTGTTCTCTATGGCTGAAAAAAAAAGGCTCATGGTGCATATAAACTATATTTCCTTTATCTATTATCCTGTGACTGGCCACCTATTATCCATAGTTTAGTTGCTGTGAACAGGGCTGTAATGAACATGGTGAGCAAAAGTCTTTATTATGTGTTGATTTGGAATCCTTTGTTGACCTTGTCACTGATAAAGATAAAAAAGCATTAAGAATTTGATATTTATTTTTAATTTCCCATAAATAACCTGTGTCACGGCACATCATCAGACTCCTGTGACCTTGGCCTTCCCCCAGACTTGGCATCATTGCATCCTCTGTGAAGGTGCCCATGAAGGCCACTGCTGCTCTCCTGGCTGGAGCAGAGAATGGCTTTGCCTGTAGAGTTGTCCAATCCTTATGTCTGCCTTCAGTAGCCTTTTAGGAGTCACCAACAGATCACCTCCTCCCCAAGGCTCTTTTTGGATTGTAGAGCAAACAAACCTGTGTCCTATTGGATGATTGGATGGATCACATGCTATACAATTACTCTGACCGTGGTCTGAGGAGGCCTGCCACTAAAAAAATCCCTGAAACCCTCCTAGCCATGCTTTGCCCTAGGCTTGTCCAACTCCCCTACAATGAAGCAGTCCCAGTGCCTCACCTTCCCCACTCTTGCTTGCCTCACACGGGCTTTGCACTGTAGCAGCTGGCTTACCTTTTCTGTTAGAAATATCATCTCAACATCAATCTATATTTAAAAAATCTTCAAGTCTCTTTATATAATTTTTTTCTAACACCTTTTTCTTACCTTTACTAAATTTCCCCATGTTTTTGAATCTCACAGTCTCTTTTTTGCATTATTACATAATTCCTTGACTAGCCCCATTATTTTGGGGGGATTTGGAATTTTTTTTGGTGAATTTTGCACAATATATGATAAACTAATGCTTTCAAGCAAGATATTTTGCTTATGTCAGCATGTTGTTAAAGTTCATATTGCAACTCTCATTAAAATACAACCTTTCCTTTTAATTTTTAAATCAAGCAAAGCAAACATTGAAATTGTATGTATAATATAGGTTATTCATTAATATATATATATACATATACATATTTTAACCTTTTAGCATATGCATATTTCAGCTTTTTTATGCTTAAAAGGGCATGGACTTTTGATTTATAATAAATTAATATTAATGCTAAGCAAAATGTTAACAGTTACTACTCAAGGAATGGCTAATTAAGATACACATAGTTTAGAAACTAATTTCAATTCAGTTTAATGGTACCCCACCCTAAAAGCAGCCTATGGTTTGATGTTTGGGATGACTTAACTTTAACTTTAAGCTAGCCTTTCTTCTAATGATGCTACCTCTTTACAGTTCCTTTTAGTAGAGAATAATATCCCATCTCACAAGACATGAATAAGTCATTCACAATGACTCTTTTCCTATTTATGAAGAACTGAATATCGCTATGTCTTAATATCAGAGATTCTCTTAACATTGTTTGAAGATATCATTACCTGGATCACAGACTATTTCTATCTTCAACAGGACTTGGACTATGATGGGTGACTTGTCCTCAGACTGTGGGAGTCGGGTATGCTGTATGTTGGGAAATAATAGCTGGACCAGGTACAACTATATATAACATTTGAAGTATGTTCTGGGTGTTAAGAGTATTGCTAATGATTTTACATTGGTAACTACATTTAATTTAGTGTGATGATTGATATTGATAGTTAACTTAGCAGTATCTATGATCACTTTAGAGGCAAACCTTTAGGCATATTTGTGAAGGAGTCTCTAGATTGAATCAGTCAAGGTGGAAAACCTCACTCTAAAGATGAAGAGCTTGTTCCATTGGACTGGGGTGATGGGCTCAATAAAATAAGGAGAGGTGACCACCAGCATTCCCTCCTCCTCCTCTTTCCCTCCTCCCGCCCCCAGTCTTTCCGTCCTCTCTGCTTCCTGAGAATAGATGTAATGTGATCAGCTGCCACATACCTCTTCCACCATGGCTTTGCTGCCATGACAGATTGTACCCTCAAAGTATGAGTTCAACTAAACCCTTCCTTCTGAACTTTGCCCTTGTTCGGTATTTTGTCATAGCATCAGAAAGAAGTAATGAATACAGCTAGATCATGTTGTTGTTTCTAGTTTACAGGTGAAGAAATTGTTGAAGAAGAGGTAGATACCTTGTTCCAAAAGAGGCTGCTGGAAAGAATTGTTCTGGATTTCTGTGTAGCCGCAGAAGTGATATTTGGTCAAAGGTATGTACTGATACAGCAATAGCATCATCTCGAGAGCATCTCCTTGAGGCTTGCAATTATCCCTTAGGTAACTCCCTAGGCGATGCTCCTTTAGAGCATTTTATCACCCTTTTCTTATCTTGCACTGGGGATTCTGAGAACCACTAGTCCTTTAAGTGGATTGTGCCATGACAAAATCATCTGGGCTTTTCCGTAAGGGCAGTTTGCATGGATTCCACCCAAAAGCATTTCCTTCCCAAACTAACGGATCAACACCTTTTGTAAAACCCCAGGACCTTCACCTCAGCCCACTCATATTTATACTTTGTCAACAAATTGTTGAGTTCTAGCACTTGATAAACATGGCTAACAGCTATATACCACCTTTCTTTCTTGCCTATACACCAACAAATGGGGTTTTATCTGTAACTATTTTGGTCTCTTTCTCTGTAGTGCAAGAAAGGGAGCCTCAGCTTCAGCATAGTATGTATGTTGGGTACAGTACTATGTACTCACTGATGCTGAGAGAAGGAACACAGGATGCAGGACCTTCTTGTGTCCTTGTTGCTATCATCTCCTTCCATATTCTCTGTCAGCCAAGGTCCAAGAAGGAAGCAGTTGATACATTAAAAACAATCACCTGAAGAAATTGGCAAAAAGTATGAGTAAAGTTCTGGGTAAGGAAACAAATAAACATGCCGAGCTGAGCAGCAAGGGATGGGAGTGGTGACTGCTACTAAGGAGACAGGTTCAATTCCATTGTCAATATTAACTTGGGAGAAAATGTCCAAGCTGGTCTTAACTGACTCTGAAGGTTGCTGAGAGACGAATCCTCCAGCCTTATCCACTTCTCTCTACTGTCCTGGCAGAACTTCTTTACTGTCTAAACACAGTCGACAGAAACCTCCTTGGTATCATTATACACCATGGAGAACAGCTTTTACACAGAGCTGTGACAGAGAAGGCCTCAAAGCGGGTCGATCTAGGGACACACAGGACACGCTCGTTGTATGGAATCGTGTTTTTCTGGATAGACTTTAATTTTCATTGAAATGTGAATCTTGAAGAAAATCCACCAATTATCACTATTTAGTGTTTAAATGTTTGGAATGTGTTTGTTTAGAGTAAATTTCAAACAGAATATATAACTGGAGAAGATCATAATGTCTGTAATTCTTTGTTACATAATTGTACATGGTTGTTCACATATGTAACACACACACATACACAGAGCAACATGCACATGATCTATTTGCTTTGTTTTAAATTTGCTTGTATTTATGTTGGCTGGTAACTTTTAGAGACTTCCTTTTATTAAAAACATAATGAGTAAATAAACAAAAAAGCAAAAAAAGAAAAAAAAAAGATTGCTATCCTAGATCTCTACTATTATCATAAAACCAAAATGAACGTTAAGTAACCTACAGACTAGTTCACACTGGGAGAAAAAAAAGAGTAGCATCAGAGATAAGGACGTGTGTTCTCCTGTTACACTTGGCTGTGACAAAGCTGAGGTGCATCACGGTAAACTTTATGTGGCCAGGGAAGACCCAAAGGAAGCTTCATGTTTAGAAGTCCTGCCCCAAGTTTGCAAACATTATGCACAAGAAAGGGCAATGGCTCTTAGACCTGAAACCCACTCATACCTCTTTCTTAAACACTCTTTTCTTTGCTGGAATAGTACTCATAGGGATAGATCTGTGGCTTTCTGCACAGTTTTAACTGGGCAGTACTGTTTTCTCAAGTCGATCAAAGAAGTCCTGGCTTTGGGATTACCTGGTTTGGGGGACACCTGGGCTCAGAATCCCTGAAGCGCAGTGTCCTTGTTGGGTCGGCCTGGACTTTGAGCCTTGCCTTATATTTTATTAGTATGCATGACCACCAATTATTTTGTCAGTGTTTTGTTCTGAAATCATGAACCTTTGCCCCTGGGCACAACAAGCAGGTATGGGAATGAACTGACAGCTGGCCTCCAATGAGAATGGTATGCATATGTCATTTTATTCTGAGGCCAGGTGGATTTCCAAGACACTTCCACTGTGTTTAGAAAACTAAAATTATTGCACTTACTTCCAAGCCTCTATTTATTCCTCTTTTAGTTCTCCTTATAATTCCACTATCTCCTGATGTCGGGCATGAAACAGGGCAGGGATATATCTTGTCACTATCCTTTGATACCTGGGCATCTGTCCCAGTCTACAGGCCAAGTGGGTTAAGGAATGGGTTCTTGACTAAGTGGATTTCAACTACATGATGACTTTCATAGAAGCTTTCCACTGTTATAAGAATTTTTACCTTCCCTTTGGGTATTATGCTAGTTGAGCAGTGGAGTTGGGGCTATTCTGAATACACAGTGGTTAGAAGATACAATGGCAAGCATGTGCTTCCCAGGAGGCTCAGTCATACCTGTATCACTATAAACTGGACATTGCCTATGCATTTGAATTTCTACAAGTCTGTTTTCGAATAAGGCTTTTCTTTCCCATCATTGCTTTATGGTCATCCTTGTGTTCCTGCTCTGCACCCGTATTTGCCAAGGGCCTTTGAAGTGACAGGTTTTGTTTTGAACTCTGAGGTTGCAATGGAGACAGATGAGCAAAGTACCAAAGTTCACAGAGATTACTTTTGAGTGCGGCAGGTGTGCATGCAACAGAGCAGCATCAGAGATAAGACTTAGGAAGAAAAGTTAAAGGCACTGTGAGTGACTGCAGGTTGCATTTATCCAGGCTGGTCAGGGTTCTCATGAGAAGGAAACTTTTCATAGAGACTGAACGCTGGTGAGAGGAAGCGAACAAAGAGCACATATCTTCAATCTGCATGTCAATGCATGTGTATGGTGACCTGGTTAAAGTAAGTGACACACAATTACATGGCTATGCTATACACTTCCTTGTTTTTCTTTTCTCAAAACTTATAGCAATGTTTTACTGATACCTGGACAACAACAACTTGGTAGCCATCAGTCCAAAATGCTGCAAATATATTTATAGGATTTATTGGGTCTCATTCCACAAAGTTATAAAAATTGGAAGAAGGATTTAAGGACTAAACAGTTGTAATCATCAAGAATTGGGCACCATTATTCACTAGGCAAAATGGCTACCGTGGTCAAGCTTGATTGGCTACCATGGTGGGCTTCCATGGGCCACTTGTGGTTATGCATCTCTTAGAAGCAGAAGATGCCTTGGGGTCTCTATGTAGGCCAATGAGCTCTTCTACAGGCCGTACCCTTGCATAGTGGCCAATCTGTGTAAATTCTGAGAAACACATTCAACAGTAAAGGTGGGGCAGTGTAGCCATGACTGGATGTGCCAGCAGACTACTTCACCTGGAATGGAGGCTTTGAAGAGAAGAACCAGAGAGTCTTAAGAATTCAGGTTAAATAGTAGAGGCTCTTAAATGCACTGCTTTCAGCAAGTTTTTATAGATGAGTAAGCATTCAGCATTCATTACCTCAGATTTAAAATGGGATAATCACACATATCTCTCAGGGTGAGCATGAGGTGATATCATTCATATAAAATGCTGAGCATTAGGTTGCACACACATTAAATGCTTAATAAAGAATAACAGCTACTATGATGATGAAGCCAGTGTTTAAGTATGACTAATGTGGCAAGCACAGTATATAGGATTATCTGGAAGAGGGAGGCAATGGGATAGGAGGTCCAGTTATAGAGTCATTTTGGTGGTCTAGAAATGAGTGATAATTAGCCTGGGAGGGAGAAAGAGGCTGGTGAGAAATCACAAGAGGCTTTGAAAAATCAGAAAGACTTGAAGATCGCCAGACACGTGCTGCAGAGAATATGGGCGACTTGCAGAGAGCTTGACATTGGGGAGAAAGATGAGCAAGCATGGAAACAGTGATTCAAAGGATGACATGCTGAGGAAGGGCAGGCTGTGAGGCATTCCCTGTATGGGGGTGACACTTGAGGAAAGAAGTCCAAGGAGAAGCAGCTAAAAGCGGAATGATGAAAACAGCCCAGTCTAAAGGAGAATTGCCAAGACCTGGGCACCATAAGAGGCAGTAGTGATGATGCTCCATCCAGTCATCATCTGTGTGGATTCAATGTAATCTATGTAGTTTGCAACCTGTGGGCCTCTTTGGGGAGTCAATTGACACTTTTACAGGGGTCACATGTCATTATCCTGCATAGCAGGTACTTACAGTGCAATTTATAATAAGAGCAGGATTAAAGTTACAAGGTATACCCAGAAGATGCACCAGCACACAGCAAGAAAATTTGCTCAACCATATTCATAGCAGCCTTATTCATAATAGCCAGATCATGGAAACAGCCTAAATGTCCCTCAGTAGAAGAATGGATAAAGAAACTGTGGTACATATACACTATGGAATACTACTCAGCTATTAAAAACAAGGAATTCCCGAAATTTGTGGACAAATGGATTGAGCTAGAGATGATCATAATGAGTGAGTTAACCCAGAAGCAGAAAGACTCAAATGGTATACACTCACTTATATCTGCATACTAGCCCAAAGGACATGTCCCATGAAAGCCTTCCCTTACCAGGAAACTGGGACCGAGGGGAGGACATCCTATTGGGACTCTAGATGAGAGAACAATGGGTGAATAGCAATGTAGAAGGATCCAGTGGGTTCTAGAAACCTACAAGTAGAACATTATGATAGGCAGATTTGGGTCATGGGGTCCCGCTCAAACTAAGGCCCTAGCCAAGGACAATACAGGCGGAAAAATTTAAACCCCTACCCTGATCTAGCCCATGGACAAGACAGTCTCCACACTTGAGTGGAGAGAGGGATTTGACTTTCTCAAGTACTCTGGTGCCTCACATCTGACTATGTCCCCTGGCGGGGGAGACCTAGTGGCACTCAGAGGAAGGACAGCAGGTCACTGAGAAGAGACTTGATACCCTATGAGCATATACAGAGGGAGGTAATCCCTCTGAGGAACAGTCATAGGGGAGGGGAATAAGGGGAAAATGGGAGGGAGGGGAGAATGGGAGGATACAAGGGATGGGATAATCATAGAGATGTAACAAGAATAAATTAATTAAAAATAAAAAATAAAATAAAAAATAAAATAAAGTTACAAGGTAACAACAAAAATAATCTTATGGTAGAGGGTCATCAGATGAGGAACAGTATTAAAGGGTCACAGCATTAGAAAGGTTGAAAACCCCCGGCTAGAGTCTAGGAGTTCAAGTACTCTCCTTTGCTTTGTCCATGTTTTCTTTCTTTTTCTTTTCTCTTACTTCTCAACCCTACTGTCTTCCCCCTTTCCCTTTCTTCCTTTTACTTTCTTCCTTTCTTCCTATCCTTGGGTCCTTCCTACTTTCTTTCCCCCTTTCTCTTCTCTCCTCACTTCCTTTGTACTTTCCTTGATAAGGAGTTGACTGGACCCTCTGACTAGACCTACATGTATAAAGGTAACTAAATGGAACAAATGGCTCAAGCCAGACAGTTTAAAAAAAAAAAACAAGTTAGAAAAAGCTGTGTGAAAATAGGAGGTGAAACTGGTTTGTTTATTTTGGGTTGGGAGAGGAGTAGAAACTGCCCTTCATTTTTCTCCTTGAATACCCATGAAGTACTAGGTAAAGTGTATAGATGGATGTTATGATGCTTTGTTTTATACACGATCTTCATGAAGTTTGCTCTGAGATTACGTCTCAGAAAACCTGTGTGTTCTTGTATTGACTTTGAATTTAATCTCAAGATATTGAATTGGGGCTGGGGAGATAGCTTACTATGTCAAAATGCTTGTTGCCCTGGTGACTAGAGTTTGAATTCCCAGAATCTATATGAAAGCCAACCATAGTGGCAGACATAGGAGTACAAAAGTCTGCAGTCCAAGCATGCCTAAGGAATGGGCAATGACAGGAGATGCCCCAGAAAGCATGCTAGTGACAAAGAGATCTTGTCTCAAACAAGGTAGAAAAGTTGACATATGAAGGTTTTCTTCTGACTTCACACATATGTTGTGGCATGCACACTTCCCCAGCCCTACTCATGAACATGTACACACACTTATGAATCACCTCTGACATACATACACACACAGAGAGACACACAGATACATGAAGACACACACGCACACACACACACACACACACACAAACAACAGCAAAACAGTATTGAGATGACTAGGTATGAAATTATCTCATAGTTAGGATGATATTATGGAACATTGCACTCTTTCTCTTTATGAACTAAATGGTCTGAACACTCCTCTTCTTTCATCTTCACTAAGGGCCACCTTAGTATTGTTGAAAATCCTAAAGCATAAAGCTGCTGCTTAGGTTTCTACCCTGGATCCTCACACTGAGAGTGATTGACAATAACTGCATGTTGGGTCAAATGAGGAGTAGCTGATGCTTTTCTCCCTTCTGCCCAGCATGAGGTAGCAGCATCACAGAACCCTATATTATATGAAGGTCTCCTAAGAAGCTGAGCAAACACAAATGTTTGTGCCCTCTTATCTTACTTAACTCAATTTTTCTCTTTTAAAATTTTGTTTATTTGTATGGAAACTAGATTCTTCTCTCACACAATATATCCCAGCTACAGTTTCCCCTCCCTCCACTCCTCCCAGCTCTTCTGCTCCCACTTCCTTCTTCTCTAGGTCCACTCCTGCTCTGTTTCCTTTCAGAAAAGAGCAGGCCTCTGAGAAACAATAGCAAAACCAGGACAAAACAAGGAACAGTAGGACAAGACAAAAACCCTCACATCAAGGCTGGACAAGGTGACCTAATAGGAGGAAAAGAGTCCCAAGAGCAAGTAAAAGAGTCAGAGATATACCACTGTTAGGAGTCCCACAAAATCACCAAGCTAGCAGTCATAACATAAACACAAGATCTGGTGTAGATCCATGCTTGCTGTTTCTGTGTCTAGAAGCCATGGGAGTCCTGCTTTGTTGATTCCATGGGTCATGCTCTCCTGATGTCATCTATCCCCTCTGGCTCCTATAGTCTTTTCTTCTCCTCTTCTGTGGAGAGGTACCCAATAGAGACCTCCAATGTAGACTCTTTTTCTACATAGTATCTGTCTGTGGGTCTCTGCACCTGCTCCCATCTACTGCTGGATGAGGCCCCTCTGATGATGACTGGACATGGTAGCAATCTGTGAATATAGCAGGATATCATTACGAATCATTCCATTGATTTTTTTTTTTTGCTAGCTGTGTTTGGTTCTATCCTAGGTCTCTGTTCTATCATGTGTCCAGGTCCTGGTCACCCAAGCAGTGTAGGGCTTGGGCTCTCTCATGGTGTGAGCCTCAGGTTGAACCAGACATTGCTTGGCTACTCCTACAAGTTCTGTGAACACATTTTCAGGCAGGATGGATTGTAGGTGGAGGGTTTTGTGGCTGGGTTGGTGTCCAGGTTTCTCTTTCTGTAGCCTGCAGAGTGCTTTCTAGCACCAAAGAGACAAGAATGCTGGGGAGAAGGCTCCAAGCCTGCACCTGCTGGACCAATCTGCGTTCAGTGAGCTGTGTGGCTATTGTCCCTGCCAATGAGGCTCTACTGCCAGTTTTCAGAGAGTGACCTTCTGTCCTTACATCAGCCTGAGTTGTTCAGGAATCTCCATGGACCTCTTTGGCCAATAGCTCAACTGAGTATAACCCAGTCCCATGGCTGAAAGCTTTGCCTGGTGACAGAGATGGTCACTTCAGACTCCATATCTGCCATTACTAGGAGTCCTCACTAGGGTCAACCTCATAGATTCCAGAAAGTTCCCACAGGACTAGGTTTCCACACCATACCCCAAATGCCTATAATTCCAGCTGTGTTTCCCTACACTCTCTCCTTCCATCTCTCCCTATACCCTACCATCTGATTTTCCTTTTTAACTGTGTCCCAGAGTTATCATTCAGTGTCTTCTGCGTGTGAGGCTTGGGTTAGAAGAGTTAGGGGCAGGGCAGAGTTCTGCATTTATTATATAGAGAATAATAACAGTAGAAGAGAACTGTTGGGGTACAGTCACCCAGTGATGGCTTGAGTTTCTCAGTTTCACTTGCTTCAGAGAAAGAATACTTTCTTTCTCTTTTAGATCTCTCTCTCTCTCTCTCTCTCTCTCTCTCTCTCTCTCTCTCTCTCTCTCACTCTCTCTGTAACACTGAATGTGTATGTGGATGCTCATGGAGTTCAAAAAAAGGCATCAGATCCTTTGGAACTGGAGTTATAGAGGGTTGTGTGCTGTCCAATGTGGGTGTTAGGAACTGAGCTTATCTTAAATGCTGAGCCATCTTTCCAGCCCAAGAGCACCTTCTCCTGACCTGTTCTGACAACATATTAATCTTTGGTTCTACTGATTACTGTCACTTTCTTGTGACTTCCTCTCTCTGACCTCTGAACCTTGTCTTTTGCAAGTTATTTTCGTAATTCTGATTCCTCCCTTCCTTCCCCCTCCCATTACCCTATCCCTCTTGCCATCCCTTCCCTTCCCTTCTCCTTCCTTCTCCTCTCCTTCCCTTCCCCTCCCCTCCTTTCATCTCTTCACCTTCCTTCCCCTACTATGGTCTCTCCTCTTTCTCCTGTCCTCTTTCCTTTTTTGTCTTCTCCAAGTTTTTACCCCCACATCTCTTTCTCCCCTGTTTCCCTGCCTTGGTGATGTCAAGTTAAATGCTAGACTCATAATGTGCAAGGTCAATGTCAGAGCCGGATTCAGGAGATACAAAGGCTCTTGCTTCTCCTTCACAAACCTCTACTCCTTCTACCTCATCACTTTTTCTCTCTTCTTCTCTCTTCTCTCTTCTCTCTCTCTCTCTCTCTCTCTCTCTCTCTCTCTCTCTCTCTCTCTCTCTCTCTCTGAGAAAGGGAGACATAGAGAGACTGCCCTAAGCTTTTTCTTTCTCATTAAAAAAAAATCACCAAATCAGTATTGAAAATGAGAGAAAAGCATCTTTTCTGCAGTTGTGCATGATAAAGCGCTCTGTGGCAGCTTGTTCAGCGTGGGCTGGGGAGCAGAAACAAATGGAGGTCATTTTGCCTTCTGGGAGGTTATTTTTAATATCCAAGAATTTTGATGCCTGCTCATTCCCCTTGCTTCTCGCTTCAGAAACTCCTCACGGCTAAATCCATTGAGAGCTTCCACAAAACATAAATTTCACAAAAGAATGCATAATTTATTCATAGGAGGGACCCTTGGATCTTCAGTCAAGACACAGATATTAATCATGACATAGGGACCGATGCCTTAGACATGCTCTGGCCTGTGTCACTCCCTGGATTTGCCCATCACAAGGAAATAGCAAGTGAGATTTCTGCAAAGATATGAGGGGGTGCAAATAATGCTGGGATTTACTAAAGTTCAAAGGTGACCTTTGAGAAAGATCACAGGCAAGAAGGGAGGACTGCAGTGTTCTCTTACGTATTTTCCACTAATTGTTTGGTCAGGTTGATGAGTCTTATTTAATTGGTGAGAAAACAGACCTAGGGACATTTGGTGATGCTCTGAAAGTTGAATTGCCTCAAGAGCCGGAAATGTTGCCTGAGTCTCTTTACCATCCAAAGCCAGTTTTCTCTATAAGGTTCTAGAATTACAGATGACTCCATGGAGCAGGCTTTCCTCACAACAATGATGGGTTCTCTGTATAGAAGGTCAGCAGGCTTCCATGGAAGCTCCCTTGCTTCTCTTGTGTCAGCCCTTTCTTTACTCTCAGCCTTGGTGACCAGCCATCTCTTCTCTAGTCCACATTTTTGTTATTTCCTATGTAACCTGTAGCTTTTTTTTTTCTTCTCTTACCGAGAAAAAATGTATTTGCAGTGATCCTTGTTAGGTGTCACTGGTTTGTCCCTTTTGCTGAAGGATATTCTGCCATTGTTCTCTTTGCTTATTGCTTTTGGGGTTGAGGACATCTAAGTTGTTTCTAGCCATTGAAAATAATCACACGGGACTTTTCAGGGTGATTATTTATTTGTGTTTATTTTGTTTGGGATGGCCAGAATTGCAGCTAGATGCAAACTCCTCAGTCTCTCTCACATTAGTGTCAGACCGTTAGCTGAATGTCTCCTAAAGACACCCGGTTTACCTGTCACAATAAGCAGAAGTAGGCTTGTTTATTAGAAGCAGGGCTCTCCTTAACATCACTTGTCTTTTCCCGTAATGCTGGGTTTGTTGGTTACTCTGAAGCTGTAGCTCTCTGGTGGGTTCATGCAAAGTTAGACATTTTCACTTGGTTTAGATTTTAGTGCTGCTATAAGGGGGAGGGGAGGGCAGTTCTTTTAAAAAAGCTTTCTAAGCTAAAGTCCTATTGTCCCTTTAAAACCAAAGGAAAGCCACATGGAAGATAAGCAAATGTAAACAGCAGTTTTTAATAGAGATGAGTGACTCAGAATGCTGGTGCAGTATCGTGCTGCTGCTGGTAGATGGTCTCATGAAAACAGAATTTCTTTGTGATTTTTTTTTCTTAATCTCTGAACACAGAAATATGTTTCCTAGGTGAGTATGAGTCCAATCAGGTAGAAAATGAAGATAGCCAATAAGGCATTCCCTATCTTTAGCATTTCCCTCATTGAACTCCGAGGAGCTCCAAAAACGTCATTCCCATCTTTAGACTTATAAAATTGTTTTCCAACTGCTTGCTTTCTGCTGACCTCACTGCCCACTGCACACAGAGAGGTGGCGTCGGGTGAGTTTGCCACTTTTTATTTTTTTATTTATTTTTTAATTTTTTTTGAGGGGGGCGGTTTGCCTCTCTTACCTCCATGCCTCTTGGTGGTCTTCACAATTTGTTTTAGCTAAAATATCTTTTTCCTTCTGATATAAAGTTTATCTTCTTCTCAAAACTAAATACATTTTCTGTAAAATGTAGACGTGATTGCCAGCTTTGAGAAAGAAAACAAAAAATTTTCATTGAATTTAGACAAAAATCATATCACTAAATTAAAAACCATTGATGTTATTGATAATCTTTTTTTCTTTTGAAGATTAATTTTTGTGGAATTAATATTATGGTTTTTTTTTTTTTTTTTTGCTATCCAGATGATGTAGTAGGTAAAAGTGCTTACTATGCAACCTGAATTTAATCCCTGGAATCCACCTAAATATGGAAGGAGAGAGCCCACGTCATAGTGTTGTCATCTGCCCTCTGCAGGTACACCATGGTGCTCTCTATCACACACACACTCCCCCCTCCCTGAAACTCTAACAATAATAATGATTACTTTTTTAAAATTAAGATGAGCTTTTAGTAGGCACTAGATAGGTGGAGACTTGAAATTTAAAATGGTTGAAATTTAAATGAGATCTTTTATTATATCTCCAATTTACTAGATGCTTAATAGTAAGTTTGGAGTGTTTAGAATATTCTTACTAACTAAAACAACTTGATAAATAAATAATATATATATGCATATATTATGTATACATGTATATATAATTTTACTCTTTTCTGTTGTCCCATTTATTTTTGTTCTATTATTTTACTTTCACCTGCTCATTTGATTCAGTATTGTATATGACATAATTTTATCTTTATTATTGGATATTTAGTGAAATGCCTTATTTTATTTTTTCAGTAACTCTTTTAGGCTTTGCACTTATACATTTTCAATTTACCATCACAATCCACCATTTCATATGTGATTTCAAAGCATATTTTGATATTTTCATTCCATCTTCACTTGTACTATGAAGGACAAATTCAGCTTTGTTACTGAATTTCTTTCAGAGGTTCATTTGCACCGTAGAATTTGGGAAGGTTCACTGTTAGGCGCACTGACAATGTCAAGGCACAGCACCAGGGCCAGCATGCTTACCTAAGAACATGACGTATGGCTAAATGAAAAATACACACAGTAGGGTAGGAAGCGCGTGGAAAAAAACCTAAGGACCAGAACAAATCAAAGTACAAAATGAATGAGTGAGTGAGAGAGTGACAGGGAGGTCAGCCTGCCTGGAAATCATCAGAAGATTAAGCAGAAAGCTAGAACTTAAGGTGAAGGCTTGCAGAACTGGGGGTTTTAGTAACTGAGCCGGTGCGAGTAAGCTAGTGAGAGTGAGGTATGGTAGAACAGGCCAGAGGAAAACGGGCTGGACTGGAAGGAGTCACAGAGAAACTAGAACCTGCGGGAGTGTGACACACTGGGTCTGCAAACTTAAAGCAAGCACAGTATTTGCTGCAGAACAATGTGCCCTCATTTAACAAATCACTCATCTACGGTTGTGCGCCTTTGCACAAGGACTCTGTTCTGTTTCATGTCTCTAGATAATAGTGAGTTTTCCTAAAACGCTGTCACTTTAGTAAACATATATAACATCTAATCATGCTTTGTTAACGAATTCCTGAGATGGGGAAGGCAGAGCTGGGAGGCAGAGGTCTTAATAAGGAGGGAGAAAGTAGTAACACATCTCACAGCAAGTACCACTGCTAGGTCTAGAGGGAATTTTACTTGTGAAGGAGCTACCCTCCCTCCGCACAGTCCATCTTTTTCACAGCATATAGATTTACCGCTCTCGAATGTATCTCTAATTATCTCTCATGTCACAGCCTGCGTTGCTGCATTAAGCCTTAATTACTACGTTAATGACCCACTCGGTGACTTCACTCTACCGTTGTGGGCAGCTGCGCGTGGGGATCCTCCAGGTGGCTGGATCCCACTCCTCCAGTATTTTCTGGCGTTCTCAGGGGTGCCGGGCTGTCATTCTTCAGTCTCTCGTTTATTGCCCCTCTGTGGTCAACAACACGCAGACAAAAGCTCTGTGTCGTTGCTAGTACCTCGGTAGGACTGCCTCTCCCTCTGCCCCAATCCCTATCAAGATTCAGTTACTGCCATAGGCAAGCGTGGTTTCCGTACCCCATTACCAGGAGCGCCACTGACTGCCGAGCTCAGCTCCACCATACTCAGCCCCGCAAGAATCCTGTGTCGTCCCCTTCATTCTACATGAGGACACTAATTATCAAGTAGAATACAACTTGCCCAGGGGTTTAATTACTAAAACAGAGTGCAGCCTATGTCTGCCTACCTCTGAAGGTAGCTAGCATGCTTTCAATACAGACAGTTTTTCAAGCACTATGTGCTTAAAATAATTCACTTTTTAAGATGTCCCGGTACCTACAGTGCCTGACCTGCGAGTGTAAGCTGACATACTTACAGATGTTTTTCCTACCACTTAACGATTGATATTTTCTTCTTTCTTCTTTTCCTTTCTTTTCTCTTTACTTAATCTTAACAGGATACCTACCCATACCCGCTCTGGTGGTACGAGCACCAATCTTATTCAGTAATGTGTTTTAAGTTCTGCTTAGCACGGTTTTCAATGTAAGGTCATTTTTGTATAAAAATAAAATAACATAAAATTTGGCAACTCGCTGGTTTAAAGTTCTTGATGTAGTAGTACATGTCAAATCTGGCTAGATAGAGTCTTGTGAGGGGTAGTGGTGTTTAATTTAATCACAGATACAGTGAGATACCTCCACACTTCCCAAACTGCCAGTGAGATCAGTTCTTAGCCTGTGCTAAGTCTGTGCTACAAGGCATAAGAGCCCACCGCAGCTGAACACGTTGCCCATTCCGGCTCCAGCTGACACTTCAGATCAGGCCAGACTTACTTGTTGTGTTTTCAAACCTCTTGTTTTTCTCTTTGTTTTTTCGTTTTTTAATTAATTTATTCTTGTTACATCTCAATGGTTATGCCATCCCTTGTATCCTCCCATTCTTCCCTCCCTCCCAGTTTCCCCTTATTCCCCTCCCCTATGACTGTTCCTGAAGGGGATTACCTCCCCCTGTATATGCTCATAGGGTATCAAGTCTCTTCTTGGTAACCTGCTGTCCTTCCTCTGAGTGCCACCAGGTCTCCCCCTCCAGGGGACATGGTCAAATGTGAGGCACCAGAGTATGTGAAAAAGTCATATCCCACTCTCCACTCAAGTGTGGAAAATGTTCTGTCCATTGGCTAGATAAAGGGGTTTAAAGTTTACTGCTTGTATTGTCCTTGGCTGGTGCCTTAGTTTGAGTGGGACCCCTGGGCCCAAATCTGCCTATTATAATGTTCTACTTGTAGGTTTCTAGGACCCTCTGGATCCTTCTACTTTGCTATTCTCCCATGCATCTCTCATCTAGAGTCCCAATAGGATGTCCTCCCCTCTGTCCCAGTTTCCTGGTAAATGAAGGCTTTCACAGGACGTGCCCCTTGGGCTAGTATGCAAATATAAGTGAGTATATACCATTTGAGTCTTTCTGCTTCTGGGTTAACTCACTCATTATGATCATTTCTAGCTAAATCCATTTGTCCACAAATTTTGGGAATTCCTTGTTTTTAATAGCTGAGTAGTATTCCATAGTGTATATGTACCACAGTTTCTTTATCCATTCTTCTACTGATGGACACTTAGGCTGTTTCCATGTTCTGGCTATTATGAATAAAGCTGCTATGGACATGGTTGAGCAAATTTTCTTGTTGTGTGCTGGAGCATCTTCTGGGTATATTCCAAGGAGTGGAATAGCTGGGTCTTGAGGGAGCCCTATTCCCAGTTTTCTGAGATAACACCAGATAGATTTCCAAAGTGGCTGTACTAGTTTGCATTCCCACCAGCAATGAAGGAGTGTTCCTCTCTCCCCACATCCTGGCCAGCCTGTAGTGTCGCTTGAATTTTTGCTCTTAGCCATTCTGATGGGTGTAAGATGGAATCTCAGAGTTGTTTTGATTTGCATTTCCCTGATGACTAAGGAGGTTGAGCATTTCTTTAAGTGTTTCTCAGCCATTTGATTTGTTTTTCTCTTTGATATCAATGGATTTGGAATTGTTTTTTTTCAATTCTAAGGGGCATTTCATACATGTACACAATAACATTTGATCATCTCTTCCCTCACTTGCCATGATGCTGCTCTGTAACTCCTCCTACCCCACTTCCACTCTCCAACTGCTTTAGGTTTGATGGTTTTATCCTGCCTCGGTCAAAGTAGGTGGCACTGTTATTTCTTGAAGCAAGCTCATAAGCTTGGCTTATGTGAGCATGTGCTCACATGTGTGTGTGTATGTGTGTGTGATATTTGTGTGTATTTGTGCATGTGGACATACTCATGGAGGGCAAATGTGTCTTCTTCGTCTCCTAGTCTCACGTCCTCGGTCTGTGTTCTTTCATCTATAGGCTTGCTTCGCATCACTGTGTCTTCTTCAATTGACTTTTCATTGTATTTCATTTTCTTTATTGTTTTTACATTAGTGCTTAGGATTTGAGTTAAGCTTCTCATTCTTACTCACTTGGAGATCTCCCCAGCTCTACAAGCCTGGCTTTCTCCAAGCAATAAACAATGGAGCTTGACTGATTTTTAACAAGTCACAGGTTAGTTGACTGTCTTTCACAGTTAATGACATTGGTATTTAGTGCAATATTGAGTAATAAGATATGAAGGGATGTCTGGTGAATGACTATTGGAAAGCGTTTCAGTTTTTCTCATTGGAAATATTCATGACAGGGAAAGCATTTCTCTTCTTCTGTCCTCAGTGTGTGCCTTCTGCAGTGGAGAGGGCTAGTGCAGCCATCTCACAGTAATGCAAAAAGTAAGCCTATCAATGAAGGAACACAGACAGAGGCCAGGCATGGTGGTGGTGCACGCCTTTAATCCCAGCACTCGGGAGGCGGAGGCAGGTGGATCGCTGTGAGTTCGAAGCCAGCCTAGTCTACAAAATGGGTCCAGGACAGTCAAGACTACACAGAGAAACCCTGTCTTGAAAAACAAACAAACAAACAACCAAAAATACAAAACAAAACAAAAGAACACAGACCAAGGATCTGAGACTAGGAGACTGGGATAGCCTGTGCCATGTGTGGAGTTTCTATGTGACTGGCCTAATAAATTCCAAAGCTCAACTGTAACACCTTGGGAGATAATAGCAGGTATACAACTGGTAATTATTTACAAGCTGCTAAAGTTTGAGAGTGGCCAGTTCTTTCTTTTTTAAATTTCTTTCTCTCTCTCTTCTTATTTTTATAATAGCTTTGGCACAAGTTGAAAACCGGAAAACTAAGTGAGGAAGAGACTCTGGGAAGTAAGGAAGTAGTTTGTAGTTAGTGGGGTGTGAAGATCAGCAACGACATGTTGTTGTTACTGTGCGAGTTCATTTACAGCACATGCATTTATTAGTAGATGCAATCTCATTTTCTGGTCTTTTTTTTATTTTCATGAGTATAAAAATCTATGAGAAATGATGATGAAATTCTCTACAGACCTCAAAAAGTGCTTACACAGGTGCACTATTTTTTTGAGAGTTTTTCTTTTCTTTTTCAAGAGAAACAGTTAAAGATTTGGTTTACTTTACCCATACTGATAAAATTCCACATACAAACTTGAATTATGGAATTCTACTGGAAAGTATAATCAAGGACATATGATACCCCCTTTTTGTCTTTTTTTTTTTTTTTTTTTTTTTTGAGGCAGGGTTTCTCTGAGTAGCTTTTACCTGAAACTCAGCGATCCTCTTGCCTCTGCCTTCCAAGTGCTGGGACTCAAGGCATGTTCCACCATGCCTGGCTGACATATGATACCTTATCAATGGTTTTGTCAAATCTTGCAGTCATGTCTGAGGTTACATATAAAATAACAATGGCTAGGGACCAGAGAGATGGCTTAATGCTTAAGAGCATATATTACTCTTGAAGATGACCTGATTTTGGCTCTCAGTGCCCGCAGCAGGTGGTTTATAACTGCCTGTAGCTCTAGCTTCATAGGAAGCTGGCACCCCTTTTCTGGACTCATAGGCACCTGAACTCACATGTGCATATACCATTACCTCCCTCCCCACCATATACATGTAATTTAAAATATATACAAAATAGCTAGTCCTTTAATGTGGTTTATCTTTCTGCACAGCACATCATCTCTAATCACCTTTTTGTCTTTCACCATGGTCTTTAGGGTCTAGCTCCTTTTGGGGAAAATTAGAGAAAGAACCTACCCAAGAGTGCACCTTTCCTCTTTGCCTCTGAAATTATGTCTGTTTTGTTTTTATCTGGTCAGATACTGAATCTACTGGCAAGCTAGAAAATAATCAGATAAATTGCCTGATCCCAGTGCTGGTCATAAGACCTGAGCTTTAGACTCAGGGATGTCTTTGCTGGGCTGCACAGCCATGGAGCATTAGATAAATTAGTTTTATTATTTTTAAACTGATTTAATTAAGGTCTAATTGAGTTCCCTCCGTCCTTCCTTTCTTCCTTCCTTCTTTCTTCTATTTTTTTTCTTTGATAAACTACAGCATCCCTGCTATGTGTTATCTGTGAACAAAGAAAGAGAATCATTGTAAACTCAAATTTGCTTGTCATATTGTTTGCTCTCCATATATTGCAAGACTCTGGTCCTTCAACAAATAAGGCTCAGGCATTGCTAGTCAAGCTAGGGTCTGGATCCCTGGGGCTGGTAAAGCTCTGTGTTCCACATGAACATATGGCACTGTACTTGTTATGCTTAAACGTCTACCAGCTGTGTTTATTAGCCTTGTTGCACATCAACTTGTTATGGATAGCTATGCCAGGGACTATTGAGATGGGTGAGAAATACTGAACAAATGCACAGATGCCATCTGTGGATCTGCTGGGGATGATGAAGCAGGGGCATGCCTTTCCTGCTGGGTATTTCTGAGCTCACTACCGACTTTGGAAGTGGCACCAGATCGGCATTTCTCTCTGACCTCCCCATCACTGACTTATAGCCTGCTGTCAAGTGACGACTCCGTGAGATTAAATTATGTTTTCTAGAGAACTAAGTCTTCACTGACACAGTTGAGAGGTTTTTATGTCACACTCATATTCTGGATGTCTCACATAAAAATCAGTTCTGTGTTTTTGGGTTTCTCTTATTTATTATTGGAGCTTCCATTGGCTGTAAGGGTTCCACTGTCAAGGTCAGACAAGAACAGTAGGATTTGTGTTCTTTTTGTTTTTTAAAAAATTTTTATTTTATTTTATTTTATTAATTTATTCTTGTTACATCTCTCTGGTTATCCCATCCCTTGTATCCTCCCATTCTTCCCTCCCTCCCATTTTCCCCTTATTCCCCTCCCCTATGACTGTTCCTGAGAGGGATTACCTCCCCCTGTATATGCTCATAGGGTATCAAGTCTCTTCTCGGTGACCTGCTGTCCTTCCTCTGAGTACTACTCAGCTATTAAAAACAAGGAATTCCCGAAATTTGTGGATAAATGGATCGAGCTAGAAATGATCATAATGAGTGAGTTAACCCAGAAGCAGAAAGACTCAAATGGTATATACTCACTTATATCTGCATACTAGCCCAAGGGGCATGTCCCACGAAAGCCTTCCCTTACCAGGAAACTGGGACAGAGGGGAGGACATCCTATTAGGATTTGTGTTCTTAAGGATTGTACAAACTTGCTTACCTGTCTGACAAAGAGAGATTTGGAAAAAGAAGGAGAGGTCAAGATGAAAGAAGAGAGAAATTCTGAGAGATAAGAAAATGTGTCTTGACAGAAAATGCTGGGGAGGAATTTTCTCTTTCAGTGTTAGCCAACAGTGGTTCTACATCCCCTTCCTTTTCTTTCTTATGCACCTGCTGTTGGACTTTGTGAGGCTAGGCAAGTGTGTATATAGACTCCAAGCATCTAAAGGTTAAGGAAGCACTAACATGTTAAAGTTTTTAACAGTCCAAAAGCAGGAAATTTCCTCATTTGTTTTTGTTTTATTTTTTTTGTTTTTGTTTTTGTTTTTTTGCAACTGTCTCTGAAGCTCCCTTCTGTTCTGTTACTGAGACATGCTGATAATGCTGCAAAGACAAAATAAAGGAATGGCCGTGAGGGAAAGAAGCTGTTTGCATTATCCTTCAAACCAACTTCTGTGCAGGAATCTAAATGGACAGAGCATTAGGGGCACACATTACCATAGTTGTGTTCATTGGACTGTACAATTACACCATGGACTTTGAGTCTTGGTGATTCTGGCTCATCTCCTCCTTTTGCATGTAGGGAAGTGAAAATGAAATATATGATATGATTGTTTAAGACCACATGAAATGGTAGCTCCAGAATCACTGTGCCCCAAGGGAAACAATGCACCCAAAGGTACAGGTGTGCAGATCTTGGAGCTAAATTCTCAGATACAAAATATTTCCACCACTCAGTGGTTATGTGCCCTGGAATCCACTGCTGAGGGTCTCTAGGACTCACTTTCCTTCTATGTAAGATGGGCATTGTGTACTTTCTGGTTTCCATAACTCCTTCTCTAAGGTGACTGTGCACAATGACATATGTAGGAAGTATAAATATATGTGATATAAATAAGTTACATTTAGCCATACCTAGTAGCTGATCAGCCAGGTAGGTGCTAATTATGAATATTGCATATTTAGTCAAATGCAGATAGCAGCAAACACAGTGCAAGTTCATAGAGAACACACACCAACATTGTTGACTGTCAAAACTTATGATCTGGTCCAGAAGTCAAAGCATGATGCCCAAATAACTAAATAGCCACAGAAGGCAAAACTCTAAGCTGGCCATCTGTAGTTGTAAACAGGTAAATAGTTAAATAAGTAAATAGGTAAATAAGGAAATTTAGAATACCACAACTGTAGGATTGTGAACAATCCCTCAGGAAAAAGCGCATGGAAACACACACACACACACACACACACACACACACACACACACACACACA
>OU015748.1:50720518-50764740 GCA_907169655.1 Acomys percivali
GCTCCATGCTAGCTGCCCCACACATTTCTACAAGACTCTTGTCCCTTCTACTCACCTTATCTCACAGTAGTAAGAGTGCTGCGATTACAGATGTACTCTGGACTGCAACCAGACCTTTCTGCATGGTTATGAGGACTGACCTCAGGTTGTCAAGCATGCCTGAATAGCATCTTTAGCCACCGAGCCACATCTGCGACCCCTAAGATAGAATTTCTAACAATTGATAGAGGAATGAGGAATGGACTTCTGGAATAACAGATCTCAGGGAACTCACTGAATAAAAATGCTGCCAAGTCAGTAAAAGCAATCATTTCAGAGATTTGACACCATCCAAAGTCATAGAGCAAACTGAAAACCATATATCTAAGACAGTAGGTTTCAACCTTCCTAATGATGTGAGGAACTTTAGTGCAGTTCCTTATGCTGTGGCGACCTCCAACCATAAGATTATTTTATTACTACTTCATAATTGTCATTTTGCTATGGTTGTCAATTATAATGTAAATATCTGATATTCAGAATATGGGATATGTGACCCTCTCAAAGGGGTCTTGACCCACAGGTTGAGAACCACAGAAAAGGGAAACTACTGGGGCTCAGTAAGATGTGGTCTTTGAGATTTATAGTTGGAGGCATTTCTCTTCCACCTCTATTCTAATTTAGCAGAATGAAAGCCAGACATGGGCATCATTGCACAAAATGGAAAGTTCTGACTGCTTTGGGAACATTGTCAAAAATATCATCCCTACAGCAATGCAGCATTTTGCCTGAATTTGAAAACCTCCAGGGAAAGCTTTAGTCTCAGAGTGTAGTGGTGTGTGTGTGTGTGTGTGTGTGTGTGTGTGTGTGTGTGTGTGTGTGTGTGTGTGTGTTTAGTAGGAAGCCCATGTGTGTATGTGCATGTGGGAAAGCGTGCACATGTTTGTGTGTGTTTGTTTGGTTAGGGGAAAAAACCTACCTCAAGGCACTATTGAAGAGTAGCAAACAACCTTCAGTGTCTCAGCTGCCTGGGGCTGTGATTTCAGTTGGGCAAACCAGAACTTGGCTGGGTAATTGAAGAGGAAATGCTGGAAAACTGGACAGCTACAGGGCTTTGAGAAATTCAAACATGTTCCTGGAGATCTAAGAGGCTTGACTTGTGCAAACTTGAGCAAATGTGCAGGAAAGGCCTGAGAAAGGAGAAAGCTGACCTTAAGCTAGTGGAAAGGTAAAGGAAAGGATGTGTTTGAAGTTGTCCGATATCTGGAGGATGACCTTATGCTATGGGTAGATAGCTAGCTATACACTGGAGAAGGACCATTCTTGTTGATATTATCTGGCATGCAATGCTCCTTGTGCATCATTGGAGTTGTACACAGTGCCCGCAAGTGCCAGTGAAGGTTAAAGGAATGCATCCCTTGGCCACAGTATGTAGATCTCAGAGAAGATGAGATGGAGCCCTGGTCTAAGTAGATATGAAGAAAGAAGATCAATTGGCTGTCTTGGTAGGAATGGCGATATCTGAATGAAATACTTGTAGCTCCTCCCACACAGTTTGGCTATCAGACTATTAAGACAATCCACCCAAAGGAGTTGGAGTTTTCCCAGTAATTTTCCACTGGGAGAAGAGAAAATCTAGAGACCTTGGTGCCAGCCAGCGAAGGAGCTTGATTCCTGAAGAGATTTCACACAGTTCTGATAACTTATGAGGCTATCTTGCAAGAGAGATTGGGGCCTCAGACAGTGATGATGGGCAGGACAACAAATACCTTTATCGGAATTTCTTAGTCATTCATAATTCTGGCTCTCTATTTGAACCTAAAGTTCATGTCAGGACCCCAAAGATCGACTTGGGGAATAGACATTGAACCTTTTTTCTCTCATTCCCCGTGTGGACACCTTGAATTGAACACAAGCCCCTTTTCTGTTTTTCACTATATCTTTGTGTGTGTCTTTAATTGGCTTATTGAAGATGATCAGCCCATAGTGGTTAGGGCACAGGCTCTCTCTCTAATTACTCCAGTAACAATGAGATACAGGTAAGAAGACCATTAATGTAACTCCTGATTGTTTTGTGGTTCTTGCTGTATGTAGTTTATTTTATGTATTTGTAATAATTTAAATGTCTATGTAAAATATTTAAAAGGAAGGTCAGAGAAATAAGTGTTGCTGAGAAATAAATGCTTAGCAGGCATGAGATATTTCAGAATAATTTATGTTGCTCACTTTGACTCCCAGCCTACTGAAACAGTGGCCTCCCAGATTGAATTTCATGCTGGGAGAAGAGAAAGCCTAATACACTGGCCAGCCAGAAAAGAAGCATGTCTGCATGGAATATTTACAACTTGCTAGACCACCTTGTAGAAGAGATAATGATGGCCCAATGACAGGCAGAACCACACCCTGACCAGGACTTTTCAACTATGTGTAACTCTGGTCACACACAAACTTTAATCTTTCTTCAGAACCCTGAAGAACTGAGCGGTGCCGGGCACCCTGGATCTCTTTGTTTCTGCCCAGTGTGGCCACATTAAGTAGATCTCTTTCTTCTGTTTTCCACTATTAATTCGGCTGTTTGGTGACAGATGATCTAATCTTGCTTAGAGCACAGGCTGTGACTCTAAGTCTGGTAAAGGAGAAAAGAACCAGGGAGAGTTCTGCAGTTGTCAGTGAACCAAACTTGTATAATCCAAAGACTGTGAAGCCTTGGTGTTTAGGATCATGGGCAATCTACCATGGGTCACACCGCTGGGAAAAAAGTGGATACCCTATGAGCATATACAGGGGGAGGTAATCCCCCCCAGGAACAGTCATAGCAGAGGGGAATAAGGGGAAAATGGGAGGGAGGGAAGAATGGGAGGATACAAGGGATGGGATAACCATTGAGATGTAACAAGAATAAATTAATTAAAAAAAAAAGACTACTAGAGGGATTTTTGGCAGGAAAAAAAATTCTCTAGGAGCCATCAGCTGCCAATAGTTTCCCTGTTGGGTGTGAAGTCTTGGCCCCTTCCCTCTTCACGCTGGAGCATTAACTGGCTTGATATTGTCCAGGTCTTGAGCCTGATTTGCATGCAAAGGAGCTGTTCAATCCAGAAGATGTTATTTCACGGCAATCTTCTTTGAGCTCTAGTTTTTATACGTTGATGCCTCACAGCTAGTCAGTGTGAAGAGAATAAGTGATGTGCAGTCATAGATGGGACATTTATACCATATCTCCCCAAAAGCACATCTCAGATGAAAGGGTGGAAATTGGAAATTGCTTTTTCTGTGTTTAATTCATTTCATCAAACATAATAACTTCCAGGTCTCTTAGGTTGTTGATAAATGGCCTTTTAATTTCTTTTTTAAAGAGTGAACAATGTTCATACTAATAATGCATAAGGATGCACTTTTCTTCATATCCTTGTTAAGACATACTACTTTTTATCTTTTTTATAATGTCCATGTGTGTGTGATGCATGTGTGTGTGTGTGTGTGTGTGTGTGTGTGTGTGTGTGTTGTGTGACCAAGTCCATGTGCCAATCTATACTGAGTGTGGGGCTCAGAGGAGGACATAGGGCACCCTACCCTTAGTACTCTTCACCTTGTTCTTTTGAGACAGGGAAGCAGGTTAGGCTAGATTTTCACCTCACGCTCCACTTCTCCAAATCCAGTCCCACAGTCTCATTCCCAGCTCTGTAGCAGACCAGCTGCTCCAGCCTTCCTTCTCCCCATACCAATATCTCTAACGGATCGCACAGATCTTCCCCTCCAAACTCCCTCCACCTCAACTCATTGTTTTATCCCAGCTCTCAATTACAGCAGGCAACCAGGGAACCAGGGAACCAACAAACCACTGGGCCTGGGAAGCAGTCAGGCTGGTTGCAGATCTTTCTCTCTTCCCCGCCTCCAAATGCAACCACACAGTCCTATTCCTAGCTCTGTAGCAGAGCATATGCTGTAGCATCCCCCTTACCCCCCAACCCATACCATGCAGATCTCTTCCTCCAAATTTCCTCCCTACTCATTTTGTTTACCCAGCCCCCAACTCCAGAAGACTTTCCTTAGGAACCTGAGAGCCAAGCCTTCCAGAAAAGCAAGTATGCCAGCAAAGCAGATAGGCTAGTTTCAGGCATTCACCATCCCTTGTTTCCTCCATAGCCAATTCCCTAGTCTCATTTCCAGCTCTGTATCAGACTACCTATGGTGGCCTCACCTTTCTCTCTGCCCCCATTCCTAGAGAACTAAACAGACCCTTGTGCAGCATCCTCCTTTCCCCCTTCCTATGGACCTTTCAAATCCCGAATTTCTAAGTGTCAGCTGCCAATGCTTACAAACACATTTTTACCCAGAACCCCCCAGTGGCAATATCTATCAAGATCTGAGAAGAAATTTCTACCAGGTAACAACACAGAGCCACCACATTCTCCCAAGAGGGCATCAGAAATCTAGGAGTGAAATATCTACCCAGACAAGACCAGATATTGGCACCTAGAATTACAATATTCCCCAAAGCAGATGCCTAGATACCAGGATAAAAACATAACAGTAAGTCAGGACAATATGTCTCTACTAGAACTCAGCAACCCTAACACAGCAGACTCTGAGCATTGCAACATGGCTGAAGCACAAGATGATAACTTTATGAATATGATTCCTCCTTGAAAAGGAAATGAATACATTATTTAAAGAAACCTATGAAAACACAAGCAACCAATGAAAGAAAATGAATAAAACAGTTCAAGACCTGAAAGTGGAACTAGAATTAACCAAGAAAATCTATATTGAGGGAAATATGAAAAAATATATAAAATAGGAACCTGAACAGGAAACTCGGAGCTAAGATTCACCAACAGAATACAAAAGTACAAAAAATATTAAAAGCTACAAGGGAAAAGGAGCAAGTAACATATGAAGGCAGACCTATTAGAATAATAGCTGGCTTCTCAATGGAGACTATAAAAGCCAGAATGGCCTGAGCAGATGTTCTACAGACTCTTAAGAGACCACAGATGCAAGCCTAGATTACTATACCAGCAAAGCCTTTAGCCACCATAGGTGGAATAAATAAGGCATTACATGATGAAACCAAAATTAAACAATATCTATCTTTAAATACAGCCCTACAGAAAGTTTAAAACTCCAAATTATAGATGTTAACCACATCCAAGAACCCACAAGGAATAAATAATCTCAGACTACCAAATCAAAAAAGAGGAAATATACAAATCACCACAGCAAATGACTGCAGCCATTACCACAACCATAGCCATGACCATCATCACTGCCACCACCACTACCACTACCACTACCTCTACCACCACCACCACCACCAAAATAATAATAATTAATAATAACAACAACAACAACAACAACAACAACAACAGTAAAATACAAGAGTCAACAAATACCACTCATTGATATCTCTCAATATCAATGGTCTCAATTCCACAATAAAAAGACACAGACCAAGAGAATAGATGAGAAAACAGGATTCATTCTTCTGTTGCATCCAAGATACACACCTTAACATCAGCAATGGATATCACATCAGGATAAAAGGATGGGAAAATATATTCCAAACGATGAACTTAAGAAGCGAGCTGGCATAGCCATTTTAATATTTGACAAAATAGATTTCAAACATAAGTTAATCACAAGAGATAGAGAATGACAGTATATTGTTACCAAAGGAAAAATCCACTAAAAGAGTATTGCAATACTTAACATTCATGCATGAAACACAAGGGCACCCAAGCTTGTGAAAGAAACACTACTACAGCTTAAATCATATACTGACCCTGCTACACTAATAGTGGGAGCCTTTAAAATTCCATTCTTGTCAATAGGTAATAAAGACAAAAACTCACCAGAGAAAATCTGGAGCTAAATGACATTATAAGTCAAATAGAACCAACAGATACCTACAGAACATTTCATGTAAACACAAAATAATATACTTTCTTTTCAGCATTTCATGGAACATTCTCTAAAATTGACCACATGGTTGGACACAAAGCAAGTCTCAACAGATACAAAAACATTGAAATAACACACTGCATCTTATCTGACCACATTATAATAAAGCTGAATATCAACAACACAAACGACAGAGCTTGCTCATGGAAACCAAATAACTCTATACTGAATAAAAAAAAATTAAGGCAGAAGTGAAGAAAGAAATGAAATACTTTCTAAAATTGAATGAAAATCAACACATAGCATATCCAAACTTAGGCGACGCAACAAAGGTGGTTCTTAGAGGCAATTTCATAGCACTACGTGCCTACATTAAAAAATTGTTGAGATCTTGTATTAGAAATTTAACAGCACACCTGAAAGATTTAGAACAATAACAGTAACGAATAGAAATCACATCAAGAAATAATCAAACTCTTGGCTGAAATCAGTAAAACAACAATACAAAGAATCAATGAAACAAAGAGTTGATTCTTTGAGAAAATCAGTAGGATTGACAAACCCTTATCCAAATTAACTAAAAGACAGAGATAATATCTGTCTAAAATAACAAAATTAGATATAAAGAAGGGGACAAAACAACAGATACCAAGGAAATTGAGAGAATCATAAGGACATACTTTAAAAAGTTCTACTCCACTAGATTGTAAACTTAAAAGAAGTGGATAGTCTTTTTTATAGGTACCACTTACCAAAGATCAGATAAGCAATTTAAACAGACTTATAACATCTAGTGAAATAGAAACAGTTATTAAAAGTCTCCCAACCAAAAAGAGCCCAGGGCTAGATGGTTTTAGTGTAGATTTCTATCAAATTTTCAAAGAAGAGTTAATGACAATATTCCTCAAATTATTTCACAAAATAGAAACAAAAGGAATATTGCCCAATTCATTTTATGGGGTCATAGTTACTCTGATACCCAAACCGTGTAAAGAACCAACAAAGAAAGAGAATTACAGACTAGTTTCCCTCCTAAACATAGATGCAAAAATTCTCAACAAAACAATTGCAAACTGAATCCAAGAACATATCAAAAAGATCATCCACCATGATCAAGTAAGAATCATCCCAGATGGTTCAACATATGAAAATCAATAAATGTAATCTACCACATAAACAAAGGAAAAATGTGATCATCTCATTAGATACAGAAAAGGTCTTTATCAACTTAAAACACATATCTAGACCTAAAAACATCTTAACCCCTAAACAACTAAGCTTAATTGTAAAATTAAACTACCTGGTTTTCAACCCCATCAGAGACGTGAGAAGACCCTGAGTAGACAGGGAGTGCAGCTGAGCAGCTTCCAAAATGAGAAAATGTCAGAGACAGTTTGCTGCTTGATCAGTCACCCAAAACTCTCTAAAACATTGGACATCATCTTCAGCCTTCTGGACCAAAATCTATGACAGACATATTTGTGAGGCAGGAACTATTGTGGACTTGCTTTACCCTGTCTTGGCAGAGTTTGGCCTTCAGCTCTGCCTGTATCCAAGCTTGCTCATTTTTAGGCAGAATTCTGTACATTTTGCCCAGTGGCTGGTTTGCCACGTTTGAAGCTATCACCATAAGGAGGTTCACGATGCTCATCATCTTCTTTGTGGTAGTTTGGCTGTTGCCAGGAGTTAACCTGTCTTATTGTCAAATAATCCTTAGAATAATAAAAACCATCTTTAAAACCCATCTTCTGTAGGTGTCTGAGGTTTATATATGTTTTAAGTTTATAAAGATGAGATATGATAGATATTGATTCAATTCCAAGTTTTAGATGCATCAAGATAGAAAGATCTTTTCTTCAAGGTTGCCAAATATAAATAGCCAAAACACTATGAAAGCAACATTTATATAATTCCTGATTGTTTCTGGTTCTTCTTGCTGTAGTTAGTTTATTGTATATTGTGTGGTAATATAGGTATATATGTAAAAAAAGAAAATGAAAAAGAAAAGACTTTAACAAAATTCAACACATCTTCATGACAAAAGTCCTGGAGAGATTAGGGACACAAGGAACATATCTCAACATAACAAAGACAGTTTATAGCAAGCCAGTAGCAAACATCCAGTTAAATGGAGAGAGACTCAAAGCAATTCTACTAAAATCAGGAACAAGACAAGTTTTCCACTCTCTCCATATCTATTCAATATAGCACTTGAAGTCTTAGCTAGAGAAATGAAGCTACTGAAGGCAATCAATGGGAAACAAATTGGAAAGGAAGAAGTCACAGTATCTTTTTTTGAAGATGAGATGATAGTATACGTAAGCGACCCTTACGTATTTATACCGGGAAACTCTTATTGCTGATAAACACTTTCAGCAAAGTATCTAGATGCAAAATTAACTCACAAAAATTAGTAGTTCTTCTATATACAAATAGCCAATAGACTGAGTAAGATATCAGAGAAACAATACCTTTAACAATATCACACATATAAATATATATGTATATATCTTCAATTTATTTATATGCTTGCTGAGTCTCAGCATCTGATTGGATCAGCTGCTGGCTGGGGCATCTCAAAGGATGGTTAGGCTCCTGTCTATAAATATAGCAGACTATCCTTAATGGTGTCAGGGGTTGGCTGTCTCCCAATAGGGTAGGTACCAGCCATTGGCTGGACATTCCCTAAGTCTCTACTCTATCTTTATCTTTTCATATCTTATAGGCAGGGTAAATTTTGGTTTGAAGATTTTATGCTAGATTGGTGTTCCCCTCCCACCACTATAAGTCCTATCTGGCTAGAAGGTGGCTTCCTCAGTATCAGTGTCCCTCATTGCCAGGAGGCTCAGCGAGAGACACCCCCTTATCCTCCCTCTAGCCTACCCTGTCATAGGTCTCCAGCTTGTCTCAGTGATGCCCCTGCCCTCAGTTTTCCATTTCTCTCCAAGCCCTCTAACTTCCCCCTCTTCATACTCTCCACATCTGATCACCCCGTCTCATTTCCCTCCCCAAACCCTCTCCTATCTCCTTCCCACTGTACTTCCTCTTCTACTTCCTACTTAACTTCCCCATCTGAGTGAGATTCAACCAACTCTACACCTGAAAAAGGGCTAATGTCCAAAATATATAAATAACTCAAGAAATCAAACACCACCAAACCAAATAACAGAATTAAAAAGGGGGGCGCACAGAGATAGAAAATTCTCAACAGAGGAATCTCAAATGGCTGAGAAGCACTTAAAGAAATGCTCAACGTCCTTAGTCATCAAGGAAGTACAAATCAAAACAACTCTGAGATTCCATATTAAACCTGTCAGAATGGCTAATATCAAAAACGCAAGTGACAGCACATGCCAGTAAGAATGTGGAGAAAGGAGAACAGTCCTCCATAGCTGGTGGGAGTGCAAACTTGTACAACCATTTTGGAAATCAATCTGGAGATTTCTCAGAAAATTGGAAATAGTACTAGCTCAAGACCCAGCTATACTACTTCTGGGCATGCTTTACCCAGATGCTTTACCATACCACAAAGACATTTGCTCAAATATGTCCATAGCAGATTTATTCATAATAGCCAGAATCTGGAAACAACCTAGATGCCCCTCAACTAAAGAATGGATAAAGAAACTGGCCCATTTACACAATGGAATACTACTCAGTTATTGAAAACAAGGAAATCATGAAATTTGCAGGGAAATGGTTGGCACGAGACAGGATCATCCTGAGTGAGGCAACCCAGACCCAGAAAGACACACATGGTATGTACTCATTTATAAGTGGACACTAGCTATATAGTAAAGGATAATAATACTACAATCCACAGATGCCAAAAAAGCTAAGTAGCAAGGAAGGCCCAAAGAAAACGGTGGTTGCACACACCTTTAATCCCAGCACTCAAGAGGAAGAGACAGGCATGTCTCTGTGAGTTTGAGGCCAGACTGGTCTACAGTGTGAGTTCCAGGATATCCAGGGCTAAAACAGAGAAACTCTGTCTTGAAAAAACAAAACCCAAACCCAACCCAAACGAAACCAAGACACTTAAGGCAAGAGTATCCTCTTAAAAATCACATTTTGTTTTGAGATAAGAAACATGGTCTTGTGTATTCCAGGTCTGTTGTGTAGCTGAGCAATACCTTGAACCTCTGATTATTTTGTTTCTACATGCTGGGTGCTGGGATTGCAGATGCATGCTAACATATATGTTTATATGGTGTGAAAGTGCAAACCCAGAGCTTCATGAATTTTAGACAAATAACCCTACAAACTGAGCTGCATTCCCAGCTCCTCCTAATGAATTCTTTTTTTAATCAAGTATTTAATACTTACATTTATTTATTTATTTATTATTTTAAAAAATCTTTTTACATTTTTATTAATTCATTCATATTAATTCTTAAGTGTATGGTACATTATACTTTTTCTGTTGGTGGAGATTTTTCAGAAACAGGATCTCACTATGTAGTTTAGGCTGTTCTGGAACTCACTAGGTAGACTAGGCTGGGGCCTCAGACTCACAGAGATCTATTTGCTTCTGGCTCCTGAGTGCTGGGAATAAAGGCATGTGCCACCATATTTGGCATTGATGCAGTATTCTTGACTGTAGATAGAGTGTGGTCTAGAAAGTTCTGAATATTTGTTAATCTTTCTCTAGTAACACTTTACCTACTCCTCACCCCCACCATACTACTGAGAACTGTCATTCTACCCTTTGCTCTTCTGAAGTCCTTGCTTTCAGCTACCTCATACAAGTGGAATCAAGAAGCATTCATTTTTTGAACACTGGTTTATTTTCATTTACTTATCACCAGTTAGTAAAGCCTGGCTGAGTGCCAGGCAGTGTATTGGGTACCATGTGACATTATAATATTCATAAAGCATAGCTCTTTTTTTTTCAGTTAGCTTTCATTTTAGAATAAGGGTGAGATTTATTTCAATAATTACAAAACTTTCTACAGTCTTTATTTGTCATAAAAGTATTAAAATTCATTTATAATTTCCATAAAAAGTTTATTAAGATAGTGTTTTTCATTAAAATGAAAATCTATCTTATGATTCTCCTTGCTTGGTTAGAGACAAACTTTCAAGAACAAAAATATATCAATAAAAATTTGGGATATGAGTCTACCCCCTTTTGACATTGCTCTTGCATTATTTCTATCAATTCTTTTTTTTGTGATGAACCACGACCTGAAAATAACAGTAAAAGCTCCCAGAAAGAATCACTGGAAAGTTTTAGTTCATCAGTCTGAACTGTTGGACCAATCTCTGTTCTACCCAGGAAGTGCGCCTTCTCTTTTCCAGTGTACGTATGCTCTGAACACCACTTTCCCAGTGCTAAAGTAGAGAGATGGGTAAGCAGACCATGCTTATATGACTGCTATTACAGTATACCATTGTAATTTGTGCTATTTTACTATTATTTGAGCTTGTTCATTTCTTAACACTACATTTAAAAATTAATTTGTATATATTTTTATTAACTCTTTGAGAATTTCATGCATATGGCATACATTGTATTTAGATCATTTTACCCCCAAGTCCTAACCCTCAGTCTTCCTATATCTACCTCCTCCCAACTTTATGTTCTCTTTCCTTTTTTAAATTTTCTTTTAAATAACCCGATGACTCCAATTTGTGTGGGACAGACACTCTTGGATGTATGGCCATCCATTGGGATATGGAAGCCACACACTTAAAGCAAACTGACACCCTTCTCCAGAGCCACCAACTGTCAACAGCTTCTCAGTTAGGGTTGGCAGCTCATCAACCTTTCATGCCATGTTGGAATGCTGACTGGCTTGATCTTGAGCTGCTATTGTGCAGGCAATTGCAACTACTTAGAGTTCATGAGTTCAATGGTCTTGGTCCTATCACGTCCAGAAGACATTGATTAATCCTGGTCATGCCTGACCTGTGAGTTACAATTTCCCATCCTCTCTTATTCAATGGTCTCTGAGCTTTGAGGATGAGTTTCTATGATATAAACGTCCCATTTGTAGCTGAGCATGCCACAGAAATACATTTTCTGCACTTTGTGGGTTTTTCTCTATTAACTGCTGTCCACTGCTCACAGAAACTTCTCTGACAAGACCAGAGAGTTGCACTAATCTATGGATATTGAGATAGAAATTTAGAGTGCTGCTTAATGCTATTTACATTAAGCAAATTAGTGTTACTAGTCCATCAGAGGGGGCCCCTGAGCTCCCTAAGCATGAGTTCTTGGCCAGATTTATAGTACTAGACATACATCTCCTTTCTGTAGAATTGCTGTTAAATCTAACTAGAAAGAGATGGGTTATTCTCATGAAAATCATGGCACTGTTGCACCCATAAGCATATCTTGCTATACTAGTCTTTATTGTATCTCATGGGGTTCATAGCCTTGTAAAGTTATTGCTGATTTTCTTTCCTCCAGAAGACTCAATAGCATCTTTTGGTACTGCGAATGAAAGCCAGCCAGCATGGTGAAAGCTCCCTAGTAAGTACCAACTTGACTATTCTATATCCCATCACCAAAGTGTGTGATGTCTTCAACAACAGGGTCTTACCATCAGGTTCTGATGGGCAACTGTCTGTGGGACACCCCTGACCAACAAATTAAAGGCAAGTATCCCACACTTGGTACTGAAGTTTTTAATTATTCTGAAGGAGCATTAGTTCCTGCGCAGTGTAGCTGCAAGCAAATGCTCTCTCTCCCTTTCCCCCCTCTCCGTATGTATCTGTACATGTGAATGTATACTAAACTTCTGTGTGTCCATATATATTTATATATATATAAAACTTAGTGGGTTTCCATATGTTTTTTCAAACATCCACTTAGTGTTAGTTATTTCTCCTCTACCCTTCCTCCACACCACCCTCCAATCTCGCTCCTCACTTAAACTTCTGCCCCCGTTTTGCATTATCCTTTGTTTCAGAAATCTCTTGTAGATTTTGTGCCATGCCCTCTGTGTATAAGAAGACTCCAGCATGCAAAGCACCATCACACCCATTATATTGCTTAATTTGTGCATGGTCAGAAAAGGCCCTAAGACCCCATTGCATATATGTAGAACTTGAGCCAGAAAGTGAGTGCCTTCTTCAAAGTCACCACACTTGTAAGAACTGGACCTCATCTAGGTCTTCAGAGCAGCGAACTGCTTTTGTAATATTCACTGCCTTACAGTCGTATATGAAATTTATTTGGTTTGATTCTCAAAGTGTTACACTGTACACTTTTAAGGTCTAAATAAATACTTCATTATTTTTTATATCATTATCTAAATTGTGTATAATATCTTTAGATCAGGAACATCACCATAAATTGAACAGCAAGTCAGACACACAATTGCATCATGTTGACTTGTAAATACACTGTGAGTTTATCTGTTCATATATTTTTAAGTCTTCCAGATAGGTCACTTGCACTCTTAAACATTGATTTATATGAACATTTATTTATATTTAACCTTCTTTGAAAAGTTTGAAACAGGAGTCCCACTGAGTGGCCCCAGCTGGGTGAAACTCACTCTCAGAGCCCATGTGGGCATTGAACTTGCAATCCTCCTGCCTCAGCATTGCTAGTAGCTGAGACTGCAGATAGAGCCACTAGCTACAGCTATATTTTGTGTCTTAATCTTAATCTGTTCAAACAGACAGTTGTTTTCCTCTGCAGGATTTTGTTCTTAGTTAATTTTATATGCCTTTCCTTGCTAAGACACCTTAATTTTTTCCCTAAGGTTCAGCTTACTCCCTTGCTTCTGATCATCTTGGTTTCATGGGGCTCAGTGGATCACTTAGGAAAGTGTTCAGTGAGAAGAGAAACTTGGTTAGCACTGAGTTGAATACATCTCTTTGTATGGCTGCATCACAGGATAGAGCATCGATTAAGTGGGCTGGTGGCAGGGCTTGATTTCATTGGCAGTCCCAAATTCTGATCACGTTGTCTATACCACCACGGTTAGCATGTGGGGTATCTTGGGTATGTCTGTTGTATAGTCTCTGGCTTAAATCTCTGTTTTCCTAGCTTAGGTTCGTAACTGTAGAAGAAAAAAAGAAAAAAGGGAAGCTGAAAGGCAATAGATGAGGTGGCACTAGTAGACTGGGCTTGACCCATTGACTGCACTTGTAGCCTGTGAAAGCAAAGGGGATAAAAGGAACGTTGGGCTTTTCCCACCTCTGTAATAAGCAGAAATGAGGAAAGGGCTAAGCGTGAAAGATGAGTCTCCAAATAGTCACTGATGTTCCATTTAGGGGAGATGCGTGGCAGCTTGTTTGCACAGCAGCACAAGTCCTTTTTGTTCTCACACGATCTCAAATGGAGACCCCAGCAACTCACTGGAGATTGTCATTTAAGGCAGTCAGACCATCACACACCCTTGCTATCATTTCAGGCCACTCGACAGGTTATGGCGTCAACATCTTCTGCTGCAGGTAAGCAGCTCAGATATGCCTTTCTGGGTATGCCTGATGCCTGGAAGTTGAAGGGGTGAAGTTGAAGTTGAAGGTTTTCCCTCCACCCTCAGCTTTCCAGCAGGTGCAAGAAAAGAGATGGTTTTACATTTGTCCTATATGCTCTTATTCAAAGAGAGAAGTGAGTGGGACCAGAGAGATGGGTCAGTGGTTAAGAATACTAGCTGCTCTTGCAGAGGACCTAGGTTCAATTCCCAGCACCCACATGGCAGCTCATAACCACCTGTAATTCCATGGAGCCAACACTCTTTTCTGACCTCCATGGGCACCAGGCACACGTGCAATACATCTGCATACATGCAAATAAAACACTCATATATAGAAAATAAACTAAAGGAATAAACCTAAAAAAGTAAGGCTGAGGTCTCCCAAAGTCTGTACTAGTTAAAACGAGCCTTTGGCCCTCACTGTGACCTGGTCCTTTTGATTCCCATCACAGCCCTGACGGGGATGAACGCTGCACTTTTAAACTAATTTCTAAGAATGTCTTTCATTTTTAAAATGTTAACTCATAGTATAAAATACAATTTCTGAAATAATTAATTTCCAGTTGTACTGATTATACTTTGAACAGTAAATGTTCTTGATTTTTGTTAAGTTTCCAAATGAAAGCTTCTTGCTTTCCTACTTTTTCACTTAAATTATTGTCTCCATCTGCTTAGAAAATTAATCCTTTCTTCAATTTCATTAAAAGGTCAAAATAAAGTTGTTCTACATGTCCTCTCCTTTTTAAGAAGCAGATGTTTAATAAAAAAATAAGTTCTCATTTTCCAGATCATTATTAGTATAAAAACTGCAATTTTTTTCTTTTCTTTTATCCACCCTGAAAAAGGTGGACAAATCTTGTCTAACTGTTTCTAACAAGAGTTCTATTAGTTTGGACATGCTGACAAAGGGTGATCATTGTTAGTTCAAGGCCAACTCAATCTATACAGTGAATTCTAGACCAGATAGGGCTACATAGTAAGACTCTGCCTCAAAAGCAAACAAATAAGAATTCTACCAGGTATTATGTAATTCATTGCCCATAGGTCTCAAATTTGCTTGAATACAGACTCAGTTGGTCCAACGAGGACAATGGGAGAGTTATAGTTAACGATTTCAAGTAGAAGTCTATCTTGTGAACTAAATTTTTCTTTCATACATTGTTGGTGCCAACTCTTTGTCCTTGTTATGAAATACCCATGTCAACCTCTTACCATATTCAACAGGCAGTGACAAGCCCAGTCTAGGGCAAACTAGATGAATTCTAGGAACAGACATTTTTCTCTGGAGCTTCTTGAAGAAATTAGAAACATCAGCTTTTGTCCCAAGACAGCTACCTTACACTCTGAATCTAGAGTAGAAAAGACATTACGTTTAATGTTTATTCCATTGACTTTCCTCAGTGGATATTTAACTCTCGCTTATAACTAAAATTGAGACAGAACAGAACAGTGTAGACAGGTAGAGTAGGAGGTACTAAAATTTGTACCTATTTTTCATTCTCTATTTCTTCATTCCTCATTCTTCATCTTCCATCGTTCATCTCCCCACCCTGCATCCCCCTGGTACTTCACCTTCCCATCCTTCATCCTCTCATCCTCATTTTCCATTAAAGACAACAGCAAAATATTAACTCATGTTTCTGTGCTTCAAATATGAATCCACTGAGGCTTCAGGCTAGTTCTGCCTGAGTCTTAGATGCCTTGTGAAGACCCTCAGAGGAGGCCCTGGCTCTGCCACTGCTCAGTGAACATCTATTCCTTGACTGTCTGCATCCTTTTCACAGTGAGCTCTAGCTGAATCTCAGAGCCTGGATTCATCGTCAGGACCCAGCTCTTGTCATGTTCTGGGTGTCCCCGTCTTCGATCTTACAACTGGGACATGGACAACTGCCTCTGTCCTTTCTGACTTAGAGCCACTGTGCCCTGTGTGTGCTTGTGTGTGTGTGTGTGTGTGTGTGTGTGTGTGTGTGTGTGTGTGACATGAAGAGTTATATTAAGAAACAGGAAGCCACCACTGGGACAAGAGTGTCTATGTGGTAGTTCTCAGGACAACAACAGCTTTACACATGCTCTAGAACTTGGTTTTGAGAATACTTTCCGAGCATCCATGCTTCTCCCATAATACCAATGTGTGCTGGAGCTGGAGACTATCACAGATAAAATGAAAACTGTAACTGAATGACAACTACAGACTTATGAAGGAGAAATAAGTTATAAATGTTAATAGTAATAGATGTTCTCTGAAAACACAGTTAGTAAAGGGGAAAAAGAAGGGAAGGATGAAAAGGATTATAATAAAGTTTTTTTTTTCAGAAGATAAAAGGGCAGAAGCTTACTGTAATGAATAATTTCTGAAAACTAGTGAAATCTGGGGAAAGAAGTATAAAGAGCTTTAGTAACATTTGACTCAAGGAAGGCATCACCAAGATGTGATAATCAAATGTGAGTCATGACTAGATAGAGAGGAAGACCCAACATATATAAGGGAACATTTATATTTGTATTTGTAGATTTCTAAACATGTGTGTGTGTGTGAGAGAGAGAGAGAGAGAGAGAGAGAGAGAGAGAGAGACAGAGACAGAGACAGAGACAGAGACAGAGACAGACAGAGAGAGAACATTCAAAGTGACAAAAGAGGGCACTATCAACTAAGAATGCCAACTATGCATATTTTACTGGCAAAAACCATCCTGAACTATAAGAATAGTATTTGCTAAGTGAGCACCTATGAATGTATACAGGTCAGCAGTAAAAACGAATATACAGCAAATATGTACCATGCTAATATGGTGTATGAGTAACTTACCTTTCTAACATAAAGACTGGAAAACAAAAACAACGCTAAAATAACTAAATACAACAAACTGTTAATGGACATGCAACATGTAACAAGATATATACTGTGACTTGAATACATGATGGGAGGGATGGGAGGAGGAAGTGTACAGTGCTTTTGTGTGCTGTGAAGGTTAAAGTGTTGCCAGTTTAAAATAGACTATAATTACGGCAAGATGGAATCCATGAACTAATGGTAACCATGACGGAAAAAATCAAGCTCTAGAATATGATCACACACACACAGAACAGTGAAGTGACACATACTGCTGCACAATACAAGTAAAGGAAGGAAAACAACAGAAAAGGAGGGCAGAGGAGATGTACAAAGTAGAAAAAAATGGCTAAATTGGAAATGCTTAGCTCTTAACTATTAGTGATTTTTTTGCATTTAAATAGATTAAGTTCTTGAATTAAAAGACACATATGATTAAGTTAATGCTTTAAGAAGCAGCATCATATGCTGACAACAAGACTTGTTTCATTCAGCTCTAAGGAAACACATGGAGGAAAACTTAAAGCTGTAAAAGATATTCCATGCAATACTTAGGTCAGGAAATATAGATAATTAAGGTGTCATGAGTTTAAAGAATAAATATTTTCACAACTTATATGGGACAAAAGTTTCTGTATTTTGAAATCAAATTGAACATATGCAAACCTTCCTCAGGTCTGGAAGCATTCCATTGCATCCGTACCCACACAGATATGGTCCACTGATTCCTTTTTTTCATTTTTATTCATGTGCGTGAGTATTTTGCCTTCATGTATATATGTGTGCCTCATGCATTATTGACATTCAAAAAGGCACTGGATTACAGATGGTTGTGAGTTCTTTGTAGGTGCTGGGAATTGAACCTAGGTCTTCTAGAAGAACAGCCATTGCTCTTTACCCTAAACCCTCTCTGTAGCCTCTCAACTGATTTTTGAGTTATGATCCAGTAATGCACAATGACAAGGGTAAGGATCAGCTATGCAATAAGTGATGCTTCAAAAATACTAATTACCTAGGTAAAAGTTATTAAGTTGTATCTGTAACAGCATATAAAAATATACTAAAAATTTATTGAAAATGTGTTAAGATCTAAAAATCATAAAACTCCCAGAAGAAACCACATACTAAAATCTTTATTATGCTATTGTTGACAGTGGTCTTTTGGGTAGAATACCAAAAACAAAGATAACACTACAAAACTTTTACTCAATAAAGGAAGCATTCAATGAAATCAGAAGGAAACTAGTAGTGTAGGAAGAAATACTTGAAAACTATATACCCAATAAGGGGTTATATCAAAAATGTATAAAGAACTTCTGCAATTCAATAGGATCAAATAGAAAAAAGGACTCACAGAGACATTTTTCCCAGGGAAGGAACACAAATGGCTCTCAACTAAACCACCATGTGGCATGACCTTACATTAATTATGATAGCCATTATTTAATAAAAACACTCTTAGTCAGAATATGAATGAGACGGGATCCCTATAGGTTGTTACCAGGACTGCATATAAAACAATATGGTAGCTCCTTACTAATTATAGGTAGAAGTACCCTATGAACCACAATCCTTCTACTGGATATTTATCCTAAAGTAGTCAATACTATAATCTCAAAGGGATAGCCATACTTTCACACTCATTGTAACATTATTGACACTAGCCACAATACAAAACAAATGCAATGTCCTTACACAGATGAGTATAGTAGTGTTATATACAGTGGTAGTTACACACAGTCAAACATTTATCAAATATGTACAAAGTATGATAAAATGCTATTGTTCAGCTTTAAAAACACCAACATTTTGCCATTAAAAAACAGTATAGATGAGCCCAGGGGTGGTGATGGTGGTGGTGGTTTGTGATGATGGTGGTGGTGTTGGTGGTTGTCGGAGGCTGTGGCAGTGGCAGTGGTAGTTGTTGTTGTTGTTGTTGTTGTTGTTGTTGTTGTTGTTAGTGGTGCTTGTGGTGGTAGTTAGTGGTAGAGATCAGGCTAAGTGGAATAAGGCCAAACCAGAAAAATATAATATTCATTCTCACTTGTCTGTGAAATAAAATTCAAAGTAGTAGAAACAGATGGTAGAAGGGTAGTTATTATGGAGTTGGGAGAAGGGATGTAATAGCAGAGTTCGGTCACAGGGTACAAAGCATAATTATAAGATGGATGATTCTGCAGACCTAATGATGCTCCGCACATTTCTCACAGAGTCGACCTTATACACATGTAGGTGTTAATTGCTTAACTTTGGAAATAACAATGCCTACATATCTTGAGACATGATGGTTTACATCTTGAATATACATATCATATAATTTTATTTGTCAATTATACTTCAATAAGATAAAATAAAAGATTGTAATTACAAGTCTGAGACTGGCAAACTCTTCACTTCTCTCCTTTTTCTGTCCACACTCTTTTCATCTTCTTTAATCATATAGATTTCTTTTTATTTCCATGTGTCTGCTCCCATGGAAATTGGAAAGTGGGCAGATGAAAGAGTGTTTTTGATTTTTAATCCTATGCTCTCAGATTTCAATCTTGATTCTTCAAACTTTTCTCCTTTTCTGTGGAGTTTTTAAGCTCAATCTCAGGAATGGAGCCTATCTCAATCCATTTTGCACTGTTGTAACAAAATACATAAGACTGGGCACTTTATAAAGAAAAATATATTTTGTCCATAGATTAATAGGCTAGAAGGTCAAAGTTCATGGTACTATGTCTAATGGGGGTCTCATTCATCATTGAAATAGGTGATTTCATTGGGCAGATGCAATGACAAATGTAGTCAAAATCTTGTGTAGAAGATGCTAATCAAGAAGGGTGGCTTTGCTTTATAACTGTTCTTGTTGTAAGTAATCTAACTCCAAAAGACCTAATCCACTCCAATGAGATGAACAATAACCCATTCTCAGCTAACTGGTTTACCTCTTAGTAGGCTCAGTCTTGTAAAAGTTCTACCACTCTTTGATGTCATATTGGGCACCAGCATGTATGCTATTAGTGGGGAAACACTGAATCCAATCATAGCAGAGCTTCTCAGTGTGTCTAATGTGTATCACATATTCAACTTGTTGAATAATTGACATCCACCAAGAAGCAGCATCAATGCTAATTAAAAATTATAATCCAGAGATTGACAGATTCCAGTTTGCCTATGGCACATATTTTGTGGACAGATTCTCTCTTCTGAGATCATCATATACATGGAAACAATATCTAAGAAGAATATGAATATATGATTATTATTACTAGCAATACAGGTGCTGCAGTGTTTGCTATGTATGTTAAGTATTCATATCCCTTTGCAGATATCTCACTCACCTTGAAGTGTCTTATAGACAGAGAGAGTGAAAGAGAGAGAGAGAGACAGAGAGAGAGAGAGAGAGAGAGAGAGAGAGAGAGAGAGAGAGAGAGAAGAGAGAGAGAGAGAAAAGAGAGAGAGAGAAGAGAGAGAAGAGAGAGAGAGAGAGAGAGAGAGAGAGAGAGAGAGAGAGAGAGAAAAGAGAGAGAGATCTGATATTCCCAATTTTGCCACTGCAAAATCTCTGAAATTTGGAGAATGTACTAGAGTGCTGAGCCATTATCAGTCTAGAAAGCTAGCTGTCAGGGGACATAAGAAATAGCTGCATATAACCAAACACAGAGAGGAATTTGGCAATATATTTTGGTTGCCTGCCCCAATGTTTAATATTACTAGAGGGCATGTCTGCTTTTAATGAAAAATAGATTTGTGAAGTGAGAGAAAAATGTTTTACTTGCTCCTTTATAAAAAATTAAGGTTATGGATAAAGGCTGTAACTGCAGCACTATGTATTTTTTTTTAATAGCGTAGATTTGCTCTTAAGTTAACACATTACATGATGTAAGGAAATACAGCCTCATTTTATTGTGATCCACCCTTTTTGAGACTGTCTGTGGATAAAATCATGAATGACTCCCATTGCATTAGAGGATTTAAGAGCATAGAACATTTACAGAGGCAGGAAGACCCATAAATAAGTCCTCTGGGCCCTAGATATTTGTCTAGAAAATGAAGTTAGCTTTATCTTTTTCACAGGATTGCTGAAATGATTAAATGAAATGACACACACAGAACACCTAGCATCATGTGCCCAAGTGGAATGGCAAAAGCATTGGTTTTCTTTATCGATTTTCATTTTGTCCCCAAAACAAGTAATGAAAAGAAGGAAGTGACAGGAAGATCGGCAGTATTGACAGGCAACAGTGTTATGGAATTAGATGTATTTTAAAGCAGAAGATCTTCACCCATGTCTCCCTTCTGTAGTTTTTTTCAATTTCCCACAAAGCAAAAGGCAAAGCTTTGTGTGAAATTTAGAGTTTGGACCAACCACATAACCAACCTTCAGAGGAAGCAGACGCGGTGTTTCTTTCTGTTCAAATTAGAGAGGAGACCTCAAATCTAATTCTAATAACTAAGGCAGTTTCAGTGAACAAACTGCAGGGACTTTCTTGTCATGAGTCTGTGTCTGTCCTTCATCCTTTCGTGCATCCTGTGCCAGGTATGGTACAGACATAAAAGGGTACAGCTTCTGTGAAACTGTCTGATAAACTTAGTCCATTGCATTGTACCCATTCTCCCCTTGTTTCCTTTGGTTTGAAGTTGTATTAGGCTCAGAGGGAGAAGTTTTTCAGACATTGAATTGCTTATAGGATTTCAGGAATTTGTGTAAACTCATGTGCAGGGTGTATATGTGTCTGTGTGTGTACATACCCTCAGTGGCCAGAAGAGGGCATCAGATGCCCTGGAATTGGAGGTAGAAGTGATTGCAAGCTGTGCCCAGAGTCATCTGTAAGAGCTCCTAACTGCTAAGCCATCACACAAGACACTAATCATTGTGTTTTTAAGATAATTAAATGACATACTCAACACATAATTGCTTCATTAGATACTGTGGGCTCTGAAGTGGGGTGAGTAGGTAGCAACTTAATTGTTTTTCTTTCCACTGTTCTTTTGCAGTTGTTCTGTCGACCCCTTCCTTCCTTTCCTCTGGATAATCTCAAGAAGACAATGAAAGGTTTTCTGACCATTGAATATAAGCACACGGTTTCACTTTTGAATGTTTTAGTTTTCAGGACATTCTAATTTACAAATGAATGATGACAAATGGTGGTGTGGATGTAGGGAGAGGAGAGTGCTTGCTCTGTTGGTAGGTATCTAAGATAGTACAACCATTTTGGATTCTCAAAAGTTAGAATTAGACCATATGGTTCAGCTATAGCAACCCTGGGTCATATATACAAACAACTTTATAGCCTGCCACAGAGATGGTTGCACATGCACATTTATTTGTGCTTTGTTCACAGTTGCTAAGAAATAGAATCAGCTATGATGTCCATTAAGTAATGACTGGATAATGAAAATGTGCTACATATGCACAATGAAATTTTATCTAGCTATTAGGAAAAGTAAAGTCATAAATTTTATGGATAAATATTTGAAATTATAAAACACTATAATTAAGGGGGTGACCCAGGCCAAGAATGACAAACACTGTGTGTTCTACCAAATATGCAGATCGCAGTTTTGAATCTTTTTTAAAAAATTAATTAATTTATTTATTCACTTTATACCCTGGTCTTAGCCCTCTCCTTCCTCTCCTCCCAGTTCCACTCTCCTTTCCCCCACCCCTCCCCTATTCCTCAGAAAAGGGGAGCCCCACAACCCACCTACCCCAGCTCATCAAGTCACATCAGAACTGAGTTTGTCCTCTTCCCCTGTGGCCTGGAAAGCCAGTCCCATCAGGAGGATATGATCAAAAAGCAGGCAACAGAGTTCATGTTAGATACCCTTACTAGTGGACCCACATGAAGCCTGCTATGCCTATTGGCAACATCTTTGTAGAAGACCTAGGTCCAGTCCAAGCATGGTCCTTGACTGGTGCTTCAGACTCCATAGGTCCCTCTAGGCCCTGGTTTGTTGGCTCTGTTAGTCTTCTTGTAGAGCTTTTGATGTCTCAAGTTCCTCTTATCTTTTCCACCACTTTTCCACTAGATTCCCTAAGCTTTGCCCAATGTGTGAGTCTCAGCACCTGTTTCAAACCTTTGCTGGGTGGAGCCTCTCAGAGGACAACTCTACTAGGCTCCTGTCTGAAAGTATAGCAGTTTCATTGGTAGTGTCAGTGGTTGTCTCTTTTCCCGGGGGTGGGTCTTGGGTTGGGCCAGGCATTGGTTGGACTTTGTCTCAATCTCTGCTCTATCTTTATCCTTGTGTGTCTTGTAGGCAGGGTATATTTTGTATCAAAGTCTTTGTGGGAGGGTTGGTATTCTCCCCCCTCCACTAGGAGTCTTGTCTAGTTAGGTGGTGTCCTCTTCAGTCTCAATGGCCCCTGCTACTAGGACTCTCAGCTAGTCCACCTCATAGCCTCTCAGAGGCCTATTCTGATTTACGTCTCTTGCTTGTCACAGAGATGGCCCCACCCACAGTTTCTCTTTTCCCTTAGTTTTGAATCTTTAGCCATGTGTGTTTAATTGTGGTGTTTCTGGAAGCCACAAAACTAGAAAGGGGCCACTGTGGGTGCCTTAAGAGGAGGAAATGGTAAAATAAAGATAAAATGCAAGTATAGAAGAGGAATATTGGGAATGGAAAGGTCCTGATTTATTTTATTTTATTTTATTTTCTCTCAGTGGCCCAGCTTGGGATAACTTCATGATTAGAGAACCAGCATCAAAGACGGGATTATGACAAACACTGTCCATTATTTGTTAGGGCTATTCATTCCACTTTCATTCACCATGCAGTCTCAGCTGCTACATAATAGACCCTGGGGAGAGGAGCACAGGAGATGGTAGAGACAGTCTTCCTAGCTAGCCTTACTTTCACGCAGTATTGGTTCTCTTTCTGGTATTATAAAAGGAGATCCAGGTCATTTCTCTTTGGGGCTGTTTTGTGCATGTGTTTCTCAGAGGATCTTGAATCTGATGGTGTCCTGTCTGCTACTATCTGTGTGGGTGATGGGTTCACACTTGGCGCTTAAGGATGTCCTCAGAGAACTTCCATCTATTTCAAGCAAAACTTGGGTGTTCCTTTGTCTTTGAAGCCTAGCATTTGCACAAGGTCTAATTTTTAGTTGATTTGCATCTGCGTCCATTACCTAAAACACAGATCTCTTCATATTGGAATCTAGCCAAGTCTCTAAGTGCAATTGTTCTTAATCCCCTTTCTATAAGCAGCTCTTGGGTTTAAAGACCTTGTTCTACACAGTAGATAAAGAGGAGGCATTTTCTATGTGTGTTTTTATGTGTGTGCAGTTGCATTTGGGCATCATTTCTCAGATACCATCCATCTTTCTTATGACACAGGGCCTTTCACTTGTCTGGAGCAGGCTAAGTAGACTGTTCAGTGAACCACAGCATCTACTTATTTTTTCCTCCCTAATTCTTGTATTAAAATTACTTTACTATTTTTGATTTTTAAAAATATAAATGTGTCTCAGACACTGAAATCAGGACCCTGTTCTCATAAGGCAAACACTTTAATATCTGAGCCATTCCTCAGCCCCATTTTTAACTTTAGACACAGGATTTGCAACATAGTTAATGGTTTTATTGTTTATGGCTTAAGCCAACCATGGCAATCTTCTTCATAACAACTTCTAGCCTCCAGGCTTTGCAGGCAGAGGGATGAGGGCAAGAGTCAAGTGCAAGGCCAAATGAGGCACAAACTTAGAGAGTGCCTTCAAAGTTTGTGGAGGTGAAGGCTGTACATAAGAGAGTTCAGCTTTTCTTACAAAAGAAACATATATACCCTAGAATCCTCTTGCCAGTCACCGGGCATCCCTAGCTGTCTATGCTCACAAGGGCAGCCCATGTTTCCTAAGCCTGTTTGCAGAACCCCCAGGTAGACAGTGTAGCATCCCCATAAAACAGTGGGTCTTCTTCACCCTTTAATTTCAGTCTTGACGTATCAGCTAACGTTAACATGATAGGAAAGCACCCTCCTTCACACCCTGTTGTCATGTACATTTTACGAATAATGCAGTTAATTAATAAGTAGTTCTGGCAATTAGCTCATTATTAAAGCTCAGTAGAGGTGTCAGCAGCAATTCTTTCATACTGAGTCATTCTAACTTTTAAGAAGGGTAGGAAGATTTAAGAGCAAGATGTGTAGTAAAATGCAAGATGAAAGAGAGCTGGGGCTATCTCCATAATCACTGCCCAGTCACTTCCTTTCAGAGAAGCAAAGGGCAAGAATTTCCCTCTTCTCAAACGCACAGCAACTTCATGTCACAGCCTTTATCCTTGGCTTGAGATCTGAACTATCCTTCCACCTATTGGTTTGTTTATGTGCTTAGAAACATCCTACTTATTTTTGAGAAACAGCATTGCTTCACCCTGTCTGTCAGAGGCGATCTTTTGAGCCGACAGCATACCATGCCAATCTTTATTTTGAGACTTACTCTACATTTTTCTATTTATGTGACTTCTTTAAGAACTGTAACTTCTCCTTGTGTTTCAGCAACCTTGTGCTACTTTTAAAGTTATTATCATAGTCATTTAGTTCGGAAGGAAATAGATAAAACAGGAACAAACTGTACTGTGATAGCCTAGGCCTAGAAAGGAAAAATGGGATCTATCCTTTGTCATATGCAGAGCCTACCTTTGAAACTTTAGCCACATGTGTTTAACCTAGAGTACCTGTGGAAGCCAGGAAACTAGAAATGTGGCATCGTGGTATGCTACAGAAAAGAGTGATAGTAGAATTTAGGTAAAATGAAAGCAGAAAGGTGCACAGGTAGCACGTGGAGTCAGATGTTGACGTTTAAGGCTCTCTAACTCTGCCCAGACAGGGTAAGCAAGTTCTCAATAGCCCTTGCCTCACAAATATGTCTGTCATATATACTGGCCAGAAGGCTGAAGATGATGCTCCAACATTATAGAGAGTTTTGGGTGACTGTTCAGGCAGGAAACTCTCTGTCATTTTTTTTTCCCACTGTGAAAGCTGCTAACCTGCACTTCATGTTTACTCAGGTAATTACTTTTATTCCTTTTTAAGTCTCTGATGGAGTTGAAGACCAGATAGTCTAGTTTTACAATTAAGCTTGGCTGTTTTGGGGTTAAGATGTTTTTAGGTCTAGATAGACGTTTTAAGTTGGTAGAGATGAGATATGATAAATATTGATTTACATTCAGAATTTTAGATACATCAAGATAGGAAAGGTGTTTTCTTTAAGGTTGCAAAATACAAGTAGCCAAAACACTATGAATTGAACATTAATATAATTCCTGATTTTTGGTTCTTCTTGATGTGTGCAGATTATTATTATTATTATTATTATTATTATTATTATTATTATTATTATTATTATTATTATTATTATTATTATTGTGTGTGTATGTGTGTAATATATATATATATATAGGATTGACTCTCTCCTTTCACTTTGACTTTCAAGGCTCAAACTTTTAACCAGGTTTTCACCCCAAGCAATTTTAACCAGCTGAGCCATCTCATTGCCCTGACCTAGCATTCTTAGGGGCACCCCTGCTGCCTTTCAAAAATACATGTAGAATGAATAGGTAAACATATTACAGCCCATTTGCTTTTCAAGTCAGAATGTTTTGTACTAGTTGGAAGTCACAGGAAGAAGTTAGACTGTAATATAATATTGGTGGATATTTTCTGCCTAAACAGAAGTCCCCTATGGGATATATTTCCTTGATGTGTTTGCTTTCTGCTTGCCTAATAGTCAAATGTTTCAACCTACCATATCTTTATGCTGTATACACCCTGAACTGCTAACCAGGAAGGGCACCCATGCCTTTAGTAACCAGATCCAGGAGAGACCTAAGAAGACATTTCTGTTAGGGTGAGCTATTTTATACTGTTGACACATAATCCTGAATGAAAATTATGCTATGACTTTCAATAGATGGTTAGAAATAGTAAATCCAGTATTTATGATGAATGGAAACACTGCAGTTTACAGAACATTGTTATATTCATTATTTCAGTTCTTGATATAAGCTACAAGGCAGGATCACTCACTACATTATTTAAAGAAACTGAAGCTCTGAGCATTGGAAAACTTCACATAAGGAGTAAATCATTTGTAGATTATTGCTCAAATCAATTCTGCTGACTCATGGTCTCATGATCTTCATTTTTGCTAAAGTCATGTAAGTTATGCAGTTAATACCAACAGAAAGATGTTCTCACGATTCTGCTAAGAACAGATTTGCTGCATAAATATATTTATAGATACCAATATCACATAGCTAATATTAAATGCAAGAAAGTATACTGAAGTAGTTTTTAAATTTATACCAAATTTTCCTGTTTATATAGTACTTTGCATTTTTAAATGGTTCAGTTGGCACAACTAATTCCCACAATAACCTAAGCACCAGGGCTCATTTTCCATTATTATCTGAGCTACTCAAGAATATTCTAAAAATAGACATAAATTCAAGCATGCATTTAATGACATTGCATAATACAGAAACTTTGTTCAAGGTTTTCAGAAGTGAAACTATAAATTACAATGTCCTTTATAGCTTTGAAAAGGGGATATCTTCTAGTGATAAAAGTGTCATTTACCCAGTTTCATACTGGTTAACTGAGATTCTATCATAGTTTTTGGAACCAGGTTTAGAGCGGTAGAGGTTATAAAATATAATAAAGCTTATCCCTCACCATCAGATGTCACACATTAGGGATTAAAATATATACTGCATATATTATGCAAATGTCAAGTAGGGAAGGAGAGAAGACTGAAGAAGCACTTTTAAAAGTTCAGTACGTTGAAGCAACATCACTCCAGGAAATCAGGCAAGACATTAGAGAAGAAAAGTCATTTGAGTAAGGTGATACAGGGGAAGAATGAAATAAGAGAGTCTTTTAGTGTTAAAGATAAGATGAAAGGCAAAAGTATGTTAGTACAAATTGATGTTTAAGACTAACTGGTTGGCTTGTAGAAAAGAAGAGAAAGGAGAGGGGCCTAAGGAGACATCTGACGTACGACCATGAAAGACCCTGAACATAAAGCTTTAGTGGATTTCATGCACAAAGCCTGAGATTGGTTGGAAGGTTTTGACTCAGAGGGTGTGACAAGTGGACAGTTCATGGATACTAGAGATGGGGTGTCGTTTTTCTTCAGCACTGTAGCCACTGGTAAGTTGGCCATGTGTGTATAAATAACCACCAACTCCATGGATGGGAAAAGACCTAAAAATAGAGGAGGCAAGGGTTTTAGTGGGAGAGAGAAGGGGATGACAGAGAAGAGAGTGAGTGGATGGATAATGAAAATTACAAAAATTCAGTATATATATGCATAAAACTTTGAATGAAAAAGCATAGAAGAAATGTCCATTTGGATGATCATAATTATATGTCTTAGTCTTCTTAAAAGTGGCCTAATGGTTCTAATTTTCTTTGAGGAAAATAAATACTTTTTAACACACCTGGGAAGATCCCAACTGTTTTATACTTTTTGATCTGGTCATCCCCTTTCCTGCATTCAAACACATACATGCTCTCTGGTGCCATACATGTTGCTTTTTATTTTACCAGAAAGAGGTTTTCCATGGCCTCTTACCAAACTAATTTCATGAATACTTGAATACATGAATACATCTTTAATCTTGCATAAAATAGGGAACTTCTCGTACTACTGTATACACCAACTGGCACAATACAGATCAAATGTACACATACAGATTCAATGTAGAGTCCAGCATGTCATGTTTCCAATATCCAGAAAGTAAGACAGACAATGATGGTTGTGGTGGTGGTGGTGGTAATGTTGTTGTGGTTGCTGTTGTTGTTGTTGATGATGATGATGATGATAATGATGATGATGTTGATGACAGCAATGACTATAGTAACAGTAGTGTCAGTAGTAGTTATTATTGTGATTGTTACATTGATGATGATGATGATGATGATGATGATGATAGTGTTGGGAATGATGATCATGGTGGGGATGATTATGACAGGGATGATAGTGATGGTAATAATGGCAATGGTAGTGGTACTGATGATGATGATGACAACAAGATACAGAATTATACAGACTAGAAAAGTTATAATTTCACATCCTCAAACTCTCAAAGAAATAGTAGTTCCCATGAGTGAAATACCTATGGTTAGTACTATGGACAGAAGAATACATGATTACACACACACACACACACACACACACACACACACACACACACACACAGAGAGAGAGAGAGAGAGAGAGAGAGAGAGAGAGAGAGAGAGAGAGAGAGAACCCTTACCCAGTCTAAATTTTAAATGGAAAGATGTACCAAATAACTTGTGAAAATATATATGTGTGTGTATGTTCCATGAATACTAGTATATTCATGTATACAATACATATATATATAGTATATATATATTCATACAATAATTCATATATTGTATACATGAATATATATAGTGTTTGCTCAAGGTTACATGCTAATCATCTACAAGGCTATAAATGAAACACAGATAGCCATGATCTCTCTCTAAAATTGCTACTAAGCCACCCTGGGCCATATGGCTGACCTCAATGCAATCATTCTAAAGCTCATGTCTAGAATCTGTGATCTGTCTGGAATTTCTAGAAACATTCAATCCCTCCCTCTACTGAATGACTATGGCATTCTTTAACATTTCTACCAAACTCCATAGCTATAAACATGAATATCTGGTACTCTTGGAGGTCATCAAAGGTCATCAGATCGCCTAGAACTGGAGTTATGGATTGTTGTGAATCACCATGTGCTAAGAATTGAACATAGACGCTCTGCAAAAAGGGCAAGGACTCTTAACTAATGAGCCATATCTCCAAACATCATAGCCCTTAAAGTATCTTTTCACCCCTGAGTTTCATGTAATATCAAACATCCATAGGAAAAGATACAGGAAGGTGGACAGTTAGCCTTAAGTACCTCTAGGCACTTGGCTGGAACCAAGAATAAACAAGAAGTTAAGTTCTCCAGATAATTGAGACATGTCTTGGTGAGGAAAAAAATGAATGTCCTCAAGTGGGACTGGAGAATGGACTGGTCCTGGGCCTGGGATTTGTAGAAGAGGTAGGACCAGCAGCCATATGATGTGCTTCACAACAAGACCCATAGTTTATTTAACTGTGGTTGCTAAATAAATGTGACTTCAGCAGTCATATGTTTTCCCTTTGATTCCATCTGAGATCCCAGCCCATGTGATGTTGCCTACCTTCAGGATCTGTCTTTCCCTCCTCACTTATGCTGCTCTGAGAATGTTCCCACGGAGAATGTATCTAGGCGATTCCAAATCCTGTGAGCTTGAAATCAAGACGAAGCAAACCAGATGGCAAGGAGAGTGCAATAACAAGGAGCTACGGGAAATGGACAGTAGCTAAGTGTGAGGTCAGTTAACAGTTCTGCACTCGACCATGTGAGCAGACTCGCTCTGACTTGAAAGGGGGAGAGAGAGGTTCCGTCAGGTGCAGTAACAGGATCACCTACATTTTTTTTTACCACCACTTCATATCACCTCCAACTTCCAGATATGATGCATCATGATTTGCAACATGATTATAAATCCACCCAGCAAGCACTATGATAACATGAATGAGAAAAATATGACAAGAAAGTTTTCGTTGATTTTCTTTGATGCCATGATCCTTCTAGACACGAGGGCTGTCCCTATCTTTCTGAGATTTCTTAAGTAGCCAGAATTCTTAGAACAACAACAACAACAACAAAAATCCCAGCCCAACCACTATCTGATGCCTGGAAGTGGTTTTCCTTAACAAGATGCCAGGGTACATTTTTGTTCTGTGAGCTGTAACTGTGCTAACATCAGCTCCAGGATCAAACACTTTGCATGTGTTGGCCATGGGAGAGTGTCCATCTCCTCAAGTGCTTGGTTTAGTAAAAGCTATTATTTGAAATCAGTGGTGGGTTCATCTAGTCAACCATAGCTTAGGTTAACATAGACAAAGAATGAGCTCAAGAATTCTACTCTCCCTTAGAGTCAATGTCTACTTTGAAAAATCTATGCTGAGAAATAAATCAGGGTTGTCTGTAGAATGAGTATGTGGCCAAAAATGTTACTTAGTTCAAGGTGAATATCTCTGTGGCCCCTTTTGTTAGAGAATTGTCAATGCATGTGCAGTAGAAGTCTGATATTTTGATGGTGTTGGAAATCTTGGTGTTTTCTATTATTCATTTGTTTATTTCTTTGTAATCACATAATCAGGAGACAGCCTGTCAAAGATGTCAAAATGTTTACTTTTTCTTACATAGATTGTTCTCCTCTGCTGGTGAAAAGTCAGAGAGATTCTCTTTGAACAAAAAGCCATTTTAAAAAACCTTTGTGGAGGGAGAAAAGTTCCTAGATTACAATCAGTGTAGTAAACTGCCCTGCATTATGTAAAGTTACCCACAAAGCAGAATGACCCATTGGAAAAATCTAAAAGCAAGTGACTCCTTTTCCAATCTCCACAGAAGCCCATCACCCTCTGGCAGTCATGGATAGAGTGGCACAGAGTGGGCAGAAAAGTGTCCCAGCCATGCTCAGACTATATATTTCTCTCTGCTTACACAAGTGATTTTCTCAGTTTCTGGATAAGTACCCACTCAGGAGTGCACGGTTATATTAAGGGATCGTGATATTATGTAGATATTTGGGAAGGGTTTCTGTAAGATTTGATACTCTGATTCTCCAGCTCTGGAACTGTCATGATCAGTGTTTTATGTTTTCTAGATTCAGGCTAGTGAAATGAATCAGGAGGTAGTGTGCTTGCTGTGCCATCATCAAGGTTCTGAGTTTGACCTCCAGAACCCATCATGTAAAAGCATCAGCTCTGGGAGGAAGGGGAGGGACAGAGAGAAGCAGATGCCAGAGACTCACTGAACCTGAGAGCTCTAGGGTCAGTAAGAGACACTGCCTCAAAAAAAAAAAAAAAAAAAAAAAAAAAAAAAAAAAAAAAAGAGAGAGAGAGAAGAAGGTGTAGAACAATTGAGGAAGACACCTCTCTGACTTCCACATGTACCCACGTGCGTCTCACTTCACGTCACATAAACATTGTCTAGACTCCTCTGTGATGGGTTTTATTTTTAAATGTGGGCAAACAAATTCCTACTTCATGGTCAGGAAAAAAAAGCCCAATGCATTGATACTTGTAAAACTAAAATTAATCAGGAAAGAAGATAGTTGGTAATATTGTTGGGATTGCAAACATCTTGTCACCTGTGTATTAAAGGCTTGCTCCATAGGACAGCACAATTAAGAGGTGCTGTTTGAGAGGTGAGGCCTAAGGACAGGGCTTTAAGACTTTCTTGGGGGGGGGTTATGGAACCCCAGCCTCTCTCTTTCTTCTTCTCTATTTCTTTGTTCATGATGCAAATGATTTTGCATATCATTCACTCCTCACATGATGAGTCATCTTCGCCTCAGGTTCAAAGCAATGCTTATGATCTGGAATGCCTAACTTCATCAGCCCGAATAAGCATTTCTCTGTATAAGTTAGACTTTTAGAAATTCTGTTATGGTAAAGGGACACTAATGAGTATAGCTGCATATCTGAGAACAGAGAAAGTAGAGCTTAACAGAACATTCTGTATGCCATGCATTAAGCCTTACTAGTAGCTAATACTAACAATGAGAGGAGCAATTAGTTAGGGAGGGTGTAAATCCTAATAGAATAAGGGACTGGATCTAAAGTTTATTTGCTTTGTCAATAAAGAGTCACAACATGCACACATTAATTCAGGCAACATATCTAACATGGGCCTCATGACAGTTGCATACGTATGCTGTTGATAACATTTTAGTTAAGTCGGTAGCAGCCCCATTTTCCAGGTACCCAGATGCTTGGAGCAACTCTGAGGAGGGAGTAACTGAGAGTTCATGATGTAAGTGCAAGCTTTGCTCAGGAAGATGCTGATAAGAGATGCTAGGAGAGGGAGATGTCTAAGTATATTCAGTACCTCTAGAAGGGGTTCGAAAGCTCGATAGGGTGGGACTCTGCAGCAGAAATCGAGTCAGATGAATTGAATGGGTATAATAGGAATACATTTTTGATAGTGTCATGGAAAAATATTCTGTGTATCAGGAGCAAAAGTGGTTATTAATTTCCACTTGCTGCTCCAGATGAATTTTCTAAAGCATTATTAAAAGAAAGACTTTCTTGTGAAAGGCTGTAGGACTTTGAATGGCTGTCAATTGTTTTGTTATCAACTATATACCATTGTCTCTACCTGTCTTCTATTTCTTTTTTCACAATGGTAAAAGATTAAACAATAAGTTCCAAATGCTGTCACATGCTCAGATTCTTTATGCCATCAATGCCATGATAGAATAAGGATTTAGAGATTTGGGTAAAGTCTGTTAATGATTTAAATCTGTGAATTTCATTTTCAGTAATTCTAGATTACCATACACGAACAGTAAATTGTCAAATGTCACAACTTAGTTCTTTGGTGTGTGTGTGTGTGTGTGTGTGTGTGTGTGTGTGTGTGTGTGTGTGTTGAGTTGTGCTTCTTCTATGGTGCATGCAAATGAGTATAAAAGGGTATGTACCCATGCACGTACATGGTGAGGCCAGAGGACACTGGGACCTGACTGCCTTCTTCTGTCACTCTCTCTCTATTCCCCTGAGGCAGGGTCTCTCAGGCTTGCCAGCTGGCTCTGGGGAAGTACCTGTCTTCTCTCTCTAACACTGGATTTACAAACACAAACAGTATTTCCCAGCTTTTTACATGGTTGACTGGGGAGTCTAACCAAACTGTGTGTTCTCATAGCAAGTGAGCTTACCCACTAAGCTACCTCCCTGGATCAACTTAGTTTTTCTCTGTCAAGAACATTTTGTCTATCCTGTGAAATTGGAATACTTATATACATTTTAGAGCTGTTGCTATAAGTCCCACCAAAGCCCTACAGGGTTTTGTTGAGATTAAGTTAAGTGATAGACGCAACTGTGAAAAATCCAAATTGCCTGATTGAACAATAAAGAGTCTTTCATTCTAAGATCATAGCAGATCTTTAGCTTATATATTTTTACATTTCTTCAGCAAATGGTTTATCTTTTCATTGTAAAGAGTTACAAAAAATTTCTTTTATAACATTTACCCACTGGCATGTCACACCATTCATTGTGTTTAAATTATACTAGGTTTGTAAATTCAAATAGCTCATTACTACTTTGCAAAGCAAAACAGAACTGTAAAAATATCAGCATACCATGCGACCTTGCTGTTTATAGACCCACCATTTATTCACACACCACACATTCAGAGTTATGTTGTTTGCAAACGGTGGCACTACTACTATCGCATTAAGCTGCACGCTGTTCATTTTTCTTGCCACTTTGCATGTGTTGAGATCTCGTTGCAACAACAGGAACAAGGTGAGCAGATACAGCTTCCTTTATCAAACCTGTAGGAATTATGGATTGCCTTTTACTATCAGTTGTGATAAGAGTTGCAGATTTTAAAAGAAAGGATAATGTTGCCAATTTGAGAAAATCTCCCTGTGTTTTTAGTTTGCTCATCATTTCTTTCATGGATAAGTCTAGAAATTACCATTATACCTGTGGAGATAACTCTTAAGATTTTTTCATATTTCATTTAACAATATGGTAGGCTACATTGGTTTTTGAATGCTGAGTAAGCTATGCATTCCTGGGGTACACCTCAATTGGTTGAGAGGCACAAGTATGTTTTATATGCTGTCGTATCAATTTGCTAGTATTTGTTGAAGATTTTCGCACATGCTTCCATGGTCTATTGATTTATAGTATGGTCTTCTTTGTGGGATGTTTCTGTTCTGTTTTAACTTAAAGTCTTGCTGGCCTCTCCTACAAGGGTTTGGGAAGTATGCTGTCTTCTGGAAAAGGTTTTAGAACTGGCCTATCTTCCTTAGTAATTTGAAGATTTAACCAGTGAAAACACTTGTCTCTCTAGGTGCTAGTTAGTGTTGTCAATTTGAAAGATATTGGAATTACCTGGGATATAGGCCCTTGGGCAGGTCATCTGGGAATTATCTTGGTTAGGTTAATTGAGATAGCAAGTCCTGCCTGCTGTGGGTAGCACAATTCCCTAGCCAGTGAGTCCTGGACTGTATAGCAGTAGAGAAAGTCACCTGAGCACTAGCATGCATACATTCATTGCAATTTTCTGCCAACTTTGGACATAGTATGCCAGTTGCCTCAAGTTCCTGCAGTTGTGATTTCCCCATCATGACAGACTGTACCTTGAACTGTGAGCTAAAATAAACCCTTTCTTCCTTAAGTTGCTTTTGTCAGGGTATTTTATCAAATCAATAGGAAAACTAAGGCAGGTAGGTATCATTTTATGTGAGTAAGATTAATGGATGCCGCTGCTGTATTCTCACTCTAGTTTAGGTCAGGCTGAGAATCCAAGCAGTATTGGGTCTGTAAACAATAAGGTGAGCCTGTCAGTAGCTTAATTTTGATGCTCATGACAAAAGAGAAAAAAAAAAGTACAGTCCTATTTCCTAACTTCTATTCCCTCCATATTCATTGTCCCTTTACATTTTCATGTCTTACATTTTGCTAGTTATATTTTCTAAGAAGAGTAAAAGATCCATTAATCTGTCCTACAAAGAACTAAAGAATAGAGCCTTGTAGGCCTCTGACTAGATGTTGTGCATGCTCTCTGTCTGTCTGTCCATCTTTTTCTCTCTTTTTCCCCGTATGTAAGTATTGAGTTAGAGCTAGAAGAGATATCTATTAGTTCTTGCTGTCTATATATATATATTATATGTATATTATATATATAATAAATTTTATGTTGTGTAACTTTAGAGTTTATTCTATGTATTAAAATACATATATCTTCATATGCAGATATATTTGTAGAAGCATACATGTAGTTAGAATGCCATCCTGTATGTTGTTTTTACTTTTTGAAAACACAATTTAAGTCAGACTACTCAAATAGCAACTGTTTGGTGGTACCAATCTTTGACATCATCAGTCATTTTTCACTCTTAGCCATCATGTTGTTATCATTCACTTATTTTCATTTAAATACTTGGCTTTTGCCTATAGGAATAGGTTCAGGATTCAAAGGTAAAAGGATCTGTTGTTGAAGTTTTGCTACCAATAAGCATAAAAGGTTTGAGTGCTCTCCATGACTAGACCAGATGGGCCTTTTTACTCTAATTAAAACATCTGATGCTTTTGTCAGATGACCAGCACATTCTTGTTGCCTAATCCTGGACCATTCTCTGTATGGAGCCTGATAGATGCGTGTTCCAGATAAGAGCTGTGCTTGGTTGGTTTGGACTGTTGATCTCTTTGTGGATAGGACAGTGTTTCTTCCTAGTACATGTGTCCTGGTTTCACCCACAACTTGCCCTAGCTTCCCTCCCTCTCTCTTTTCTTGGCTGAAAGATGTTAGCATGCCATGTAGTTTAAATGAGAGTTGTGTTATGAAAAATTTTTAATGATTAAAATTTCATTTCTAGTTTGGACAAAAAAAAAAGGAAGAAGAGGAGCCTATCATTTTATAACAGTGAAATTTGTATCTGACACACACACACACACACATACCATATAATCAAATCACACCATATCATGTCATATCATATTTTCCTTCTTTCCTCCCTCCATTCCTCCTTCTCTCCTTTTCTCTAGCTCTTTTCTCTCTCTCCTCTCTCTTTCTAGCTATCTAGCTTGGATTTTTGCTTCTTGATTATTGTCTTTCTTCTTTCAGATTGTAGAATAAGGTGTAATGGATTAATCAGAGTCTCTCAAAGAAGTATGCCAATGATTATAAGTAAAAGTTTTATTATAGGCCTTCGATCAGAGGAATAATGAAGGATGGTAGAAAGTTCTATGCCCTTCTGCTATCTCTAAAGCTTAGTTGAGCCTGAAATCATTCTAAGTCATCCAGACTGAGAGACAGGAGGTAGACTTGTGCAGGAATATAAAAACTAGATCCAGGAAGAACAAATTCATGACAACTAACCAAAACTCACCCGTCTTTTACCCCTCAAACTCTACCCGTGGGCAATCTGCAGAAAATCTGGCACTCTTGGCCATGATGCTGCTCATATTTTTGTTTCAGGCATCAAAGCTACAAAGAAAGACCTAAAGGCACTGGAATTTCAGGAGTTAAGATGCGGTTTCTTCAATGCTACCAGCAGTAGACAGATGACAAGATATTTGGGCCATGGCAGCACTGTCACATCAAGCCTCACAGAGTAACATGGCCAGCAGTGCACTGTGCTTTCACATCTCAGGCAAATATTGTCCAGCTCTTATCCAGAGCCATGGAAGGAGAAGATTCTAGAAAGTATAATCTTTTGTTAGCTAAGTTGACATAGAAAGATGATACCACAGTTTGTTAGTGGTTAAATTGTTACCTGTTCACATTTTTAAAGTATACATAACTCTCAAACAAAAATGATAAGGGCTGAGGATGTAGCTCAGTGATAGAGCATGTTTACTGTGCATGAAACCCTGGATTCAGTCCCCATTAGCACCATACAAATAACATTATCAGTGAAATCTTGATTTTTGCCTATGACACAACTAGCCCACATACAAATGAAAACATACCATATTTCTACCCCAAGTGTTTTCCACATCTGTTGTTTATTCATTTTATGAGAGCCACTCCACTTTCATATCTCAGAGTTTTCATTCTGAGTCATATATGAATCATTATGTATTAGTGTTAGCACATCTAATGTTACATAGTGGGGAATCATGCTGAAACATAGTCCTGCTGTACACATTATAGTCAGGAATGGACAGCATATACGATTGCATGGATATGTAGGGGTCACACTTTGAAGAACCACTCTCATTCCTACCCCTTGATACCCACATCCACAAATTTTGGTAGTAGGAGAAATAACATGGTGCAGTATTTGCTTTTTTGCCTCTTGTTTTTGAATTATTCTTGAAAGTTTTATTACCAAAGAAAATGTACTTCCACCAAAAGACATAAAAGTTCCATGTAACAGAACAGTTGGCAAGCCACCTGGCCACTCTGAGTTCCTTATTTCAGGGAGTTAACACACAAAGAAGGAAGTTCAGACACTATCCTGGATAGGTCACTGGTTCTGACTCAAGGCAAATCTGAGTGAAGCTACCCCAACCATGCAAGGTGTTAACACAGATAAGCTGCCACAAGTAAATATCTAAAGGTTATTTCATCATTGTCTCAGATTTTCCTATTTTTATGAAAACATGAGACCAGTGAGCACTCAGGTGTAGACTCATTGACATAAAGTGAGTGTTGTCTAGAGCCAGGTTCTTGGAGGTCATGATGGTGCACAAGCCATTTTTTTTTTTTACTCATGGATGGTAGTGTGGCTGATAGAGTGAGGTCAGGAAGGTAAATCTGTATCCAGAATAAGTATATTCTCATTGATGCTGTCCTCATCCACTTAGGCTGCCCTTCTTCCAACAGAAGGAGAAAATTAAACTTGCCTGGTAGAGGGATGATCATAGTTAGGAATCAAATAATGGAGATTATTGCTGGCTTCTCATGTTGGGAGCTAAGCAGTTGGCAGTGCTTGGCAGGTAGATATTCACAGTGCTAAGTGTGTGTGTAACCCATAACCACTGTTGCAGCTCTGGTCAAGAACAGTGGGAGCTGGGGAAGGAAGGATGCTTTTATCCACCCAATTATCATTATTTTTCATCTTCTGCTGATGGAAGTCCTCAGTTAGCATCTGTGGGATAAATATATTTTATTACCTTTCCCTTTTGAGATTTTCTTCTCATATACCCCTTCTCAAGGCATACTGATAGGTCATTTTGTTGCTTTAAAACAGGATCTATTTATTTTTATTTTATGTACATGAGTGTTTCCCTGCATTTACATAGGTGTGCTATGTGTGTGTGTTGCCCATGGTGACCGGAAGACAGCATTAAGTCCCTTGGAACTAGAGTTACAGACTGTTGTGAACCATTATGTAGATGCTGTGAGCCAACCCTGGGTCCCTCCAAAAGAATAGAAAGTGTTCTTTTTCCCTCCAATTTTATTAACTTGTTTGTAAATACTTCTTTTTTTTTAAATGAGAATAATATTTTTACATATGTATTCTGATCATGGTTTTCGCTCCCTCATTTCCCCCAGGTCCTTCCCATCCTTGTCACTCCATACTTCCTCTCTCTCTCTTAAGAAAACAAAACAAAGAGGCAAAAACAAAAACAAAAACCAAGAATAAAACAAAAGTAAATAAGTAAAAAATTTAAAATAGTAAAATAAGATAAAATAAAAGCCTAGGGAATTGTGACATTCCATAAGATTATGTTTTCAAGGTGTTTCTGTTCTTCATGCCCCTTGACACTGAGATTCCAGAAATTCCTCACAGTTGCCATTTGTACAAGTTCCTTTTCTGTTGCTATGCTAAAATACTATGACTGAAAACAACTTAAGGAGGAAAGCTTATTTTGGTTTATGGTTTCAAAGAGAGAGAGTCCATAACGCTGTGGGAAGCATGACAGCAGGGAGAACAGGAGCTGAGAGATGGTGTCTTTAGCCACATGCAGAAGCCAGAGAGTGAGCTGGCAGCCTCCCCCAATGTCGCACTTCCTCCAAGATGGCTGCACCTACTAAAGGCTCCCAAACAGCACCACTTCCTGTGGACCAGCAGTTCAAATACCTGAGCCTACGAGGGACATTTCTCATTGAAACTACCATATTGTGTAAGTGTCTCTCAGTCTAAGGCTTCAGCTCAGACCAAGCACCTAGCACCCGTCTAGAGTTGCCTGTTTCTCAAGATTCACAGTGGCACACTGGCATGAACCATCCCCAAACCTTTTGCTTCTTGTAGGTTCAGAACAAAAAATGTCCAGGCTTTTTGTATGACCTGGTAAGCCTGAAAGTCCTGGTTATAGACATTTGTTTGTTCAAGATTTTATTCACTCTCACATGAGGAAACAATGCAGAGAAAGCATATTTTGTTTCCTAATGAATATATTTTTACCCTAAAGAATCAGAATCAATAGCAGTATACTCTTTAACTAGATATTTTACCTGGTTTCATGATTTTATTAAGACGGCATGGCTTATTTCCATAGCCATCGGGTTTCCTTGAACGGAAGCACCTATATATCCAGAAAAAAATTTCCAAGTTGCTAAGAAGAAAAAGCAAAAATCCTCTCTATCTTTTCTTTGTTCAGTTGTTCTCTGGCAAAAACCATAGCTTTGGGAAAGGACAGCAGATTCAGACGGATGAGGTCAAGTGGCTTTTCCATAGAGTTTATTTATTTTTTTGTTCTGTAAAAGTTGAACTTACCAGAGAAGTAAGCCAGACGTTTAGCCAGAACTAAAATCTAAACACTGATCAAAGTTTCGATGGGAACACTTGAAAACCATTTCCTATGTGGCAAAGCATACATCTGTGTCTGTATTAAATGAAATGACTGTCCAGCAGATCATAAAATTGTGTGATATAATTTCCCCGCACTACAGAACTTCCTATGACTCACAGGCAACTTCATGTTTAACTAGCAGTTTTTTTCTGATACAAACCAGGAGCCAAATTAGTTATTAAGTTTCCAAGAATATGAACAAGATTCTCTTTGCTCTTCATAGCACTCCTTAAAGCCAGGAATATATTCTATGTTATTCTTATTTCATTTTAAAAGAATTTAAAAATTTTCATTTTAAAAGAACCCAAAGCAATTGACAGGCATCATATTTCTATCTTCTCCACATATGTCATGAGAAAAATGCCCACCATATGTTTCTAAATCATTCATTCTGAATCTCTGGACATTGCCACTATCAGTGCTACACCAAGAAGCAGAGGTTTCATAAGCTTATGGGTTTGTCTTGGCAGCAGTTGACCTGGCAGCAGTACCATTTTTGGATATAGTAATTCTCCTATTAAAAATTAGCTTTAGAGCATTAGAATTTTGTGTGTATGTGTAGTGTATGTAAGTGTGCTTTTGTGTATGTGAGTACATGTGTAGGCATACATGTGTGTGGAGGCTACAGTAAAATTCAGATGTCTTCTTTTATTTTGTTTTTTTTGAGACAGGGTCTATCATTTACTGGAGCTGGACAGTTGTCTAGACTAGCTGGCCAGCAAGACCAATGGGTCATGCTGTATTCACAAGGTCTAGAACTGGAGATACAGGTATGGACCACCATGTCTGGCCTTTTATGTGGTTGCTGGAGATCTGAACTCAAGCCTTAAAGCTTACATAGTAAGCACTGTGCCAACTGAGCCATCTCCATAGAGCTGAAGAATAATAGGTTTTTATTTTACCATGAACAAGACGGTGCTTATTCTATTTTTCAAACAATTTTACTATTGTAGAAAAATTTAAATATATAATCATTTAATTTAGGATTCTATAAAAATGCCTAAGTTACGAATTAGCAGATCTGAAATGTAACCAGTATGAGTTCCACTTGGGTATGGGCAGAAGGGATGTATTGAGCACAGTTAGTAAGTCATTGTAATGATATCTGTCGAAAGATTGGTTTTTCTTGCCCAATATTTAGTGGATCATCATCATAATTGACTTCTGGACCAAGTTAGTATGCCCTTCCAAGACGATCTCTGTTCACTTTGCGTTGACGCATCTTCCATGCTTCCCTTCCAAGCATCACTTCTGGGAAGTGATTGTTTCAAATGGGTCAGACAGTCAACGCAGAGGGTCCCACGAACAGTGGCTGTAAGTGAAGCTTTTTGTTGTAAAGGCCAGAGAAAAGGTAGACAAGAATCATCTTTAGATTGTCAGGCACATTGACAGTGACCCAGATAAGACCAGGCTTGAATCCAGCTACAAAGCTGTTACCATAATCATCTAAAATTTTTCATTGTTAGACACTATTTCTTGAGATTGGTTTTAATCCCATTTGGGGGGATATCAGCCTAATTCTTTCATTGTTCGGTTGTTGTTCATACTAATGAACTTCTTAAAAGTTCATTATCTAGGATATTAAAAATATTTTTTAATGTCTCTGTCTCTGTCTCTGTCTCTGTCTCTGTCTCTCTCTGTCTCTGTCTGTCTCTCTGTCTCTGTCTCTGTCTCTGTCTCTCTCTCTGTCTCTGTCTCTTTCTCTGTCTCTGTCTCTCTCTCTGTTTGTATGTGTGCATGTGCCCATGCACCATGCTGTCCATGTGCATGTCAGAGGAGAACTTGTGGGTGTTGGTTCTTTCCTTGACAAAGTGAGCCACAGGAGTCAGATTTTGGCCAGCAGGCTTGGAGGCAATACTCCTAATGCTCCTCTCATGGTTCCCAGCTTCTGTGCTTTATAGGACATAGTTGATATTGAGTCACCCTTTAGTGCATCACACAGTTGCCTGGGGATGGAGATTGAAAGTAGAGGCTTTCAAGAGCCAGCAAGATGGTTTAGCTGGTAATGTTGCTCACTGCTAAGCCTGATAAACTGAGTTTGGGTCTTGTATCCTGGCATGTGTGTTTATATTTGTACATATGTATTTATGTACACACACACACACACACACACACCACACTACAAACAAACATAATAAATAAACTATTAAAATAAAAACCCCAAACATATTTTGTTTCTCATTCTCTCTGGCTCAATTTACTGGGTTGAACTGAATACCAAGCAATTTTCATTTGAAGACCAACAAGGTCAAAGATCAAGAATGATTTCACTAGACATAATCTAATGTATTTGTGAATGTCCAGAAAAATGACCACAAAGTTTGGAAACTTCTGTGATTGTCTGTGGAATGAAAGAAGCTAAGCAATTCTACCAGTACACTGTTACAAAATTGTTGCAAATTCCTCCTACTGAAAATAGATGAAAATAATTTTTGCCACCTTTTCTTTGGTCAGTGAGCCACAGACCCCCTTGGCATCCATTGTACCGCTACACCCCAGCAACAGACCCCATTGGCATCTGTTGTACTTCTACATCCCAGACCCAGTGGTCCAGATTTCCTCTGTTTATGCTGGTTAGTATAATAGATGTTCCACGTCTGTGTCTTTATCTAGTTCTCAAATGAAAGATGCAACATTACACAGGATTTGCATACAATGTAAGGATTATGTCTGAAGTCCAAAGAGAATTCAGTTAGGTTGATTTCTCTTCTAAGGTCAGAGGCAGTTGAAATGAAATTCAAAGGTGTTTCATAAGCTTTTTTGAAAATGGTCCAGTTTGTGTTTTCCATCTCCTTTCACATCCTTGATCTCATCCCCACTCTGTGTGGGGTGGTTTCTCACCTCACCCTCCCTTTTTTTTTACACTTTCACTTTTATGTCCTTACTTATTAATTCTGGGATGCTGATACTAGCCAAAATTTTGCCTTTTATTATTTTTATGCCTAAAAAATACAACTACATGCAAGGAAAGTTATCCATAGAGATGGATCAGTGTTTCCAGGGGTTTCTGTGGAGATAGGTATCACCTATTAGCATGGAAAGATTAGTGTAGACCATATGGATCTTGAGAGGAGAGTCTTTTTTGTTACAAGCTTCCAGAGAAACTTTCTTTACACAAAACCCATGCCTGAAACTTTATTTTTCATAGCCAAGACATGTGGTCTCAGTCAAACATGGACGCTCATGATTAAATTACACAGATAGGATTTTGGGGTATGTCACCAAAAATGCATTTTGACTGGAAATCAATCAACAGTTGCATGGTCCCTGTTGTTGATTATTTTCTTGAAACATTGGTCTAAACCACAATAAGCTTTGGGGATGTGTATGTGTACTGTATGTTAAAAAGGTTCTGTCAGATTGGACAATGCTTTATCAGGGCATAGAATCCTTAGTAAATCCCAGTATGGTGAGAATAAGTGACCATGGGATATTCGTCTGGCATTGACAATGAAGCCTCTATACCTAGGGCTCAGGGAGCATAGCTGATTTGGACATTGAACAGTTTTAATAGGCAATGTATCGGGATGCTTGCTGATAGGTCATGTGCACTAGACATGACGGGAAAGCTGTAGGCATGGAATCTCAACAATATGGCCGTCTAAGCGAGACATGTATAAGTCCTCACCCCTAGATGAAGAACTATGGGTCATCAGTGGCAGCGGAGAGAGCAAGAACCAATTTTATTTAGCAGTGAACCTTCTTGAAGGTGATCTGATTCCCAGTGTGTGTGTGTGTGTGTGTGTGTGTGTGTGTGTGTGTGTGTGTGTGT
>OU015748.1:50778990-50818299 GCA_907169655.1 Acomys percivali
ACACACACACACACACACACACACACACACACACACACACACACTTTTTAAAGCACTGAACTTTAGGAGATAATGGCTTATATTTGAATCCTGCTTCTGCTACTTATAATAATAAGGTCTCTGTGATAAAATTACTGTCAATGTGCCATGAATTGATTCACAAAAAGCCCTAAAAGACCTTCTGGCTCCAAGCACATTTATATAATTTTATTCACACAATCATCTTTCCAATGAACAACCTAAAAGTAAGAAAGAATAAGTGATTTGTTCAAGGTTAAAAAGTAAATAAGTAGAGAGCAGTAGCTCAAGTCAGTCTGGGATCTCTTCTTTTTTTTCTCTCTCTTAAATCACTTGCTTTTATTTTTATTAATATTTAATTAATTTATTCAGATTACATATGAGTTCTTTTCCTCCTCACTTGTATCCACCCATTCCTCCCTCCTGCCTTCACCCTATTCCTCCCCCCCAGGTCTATGACCAAGGGGGACCTCCTCCCCCACTATATGGTCATAATATTGTGCTATTTACTCTTCTCAAGATAATAGATGCCACCAGCCTACGTATATATTGTTAGCTACATGTACTACAGAATGCGATGGCCAGTATGTTCTTCAAAATGTCACTCATTAGCCACTGTGATAAGCAATACATGACTGTGATCACCGATGACACTGTTGTAAAGGTCCCCGGGCCTGCTCTGGAGTGATGAGCTTTATGACTGCATGTGTCCTGCCCACCTGCTATGCTTCATGTATCTGCTCTCTGTGCTGCTGGTTAGACTTTGCTAGACTTTACCTTGATCGTATCACCAAAACAGTCCCAGTGGCTTGGGGTTCCCACTCCACGACTCACTTCCCCTTTCTGTAATTCAGGAAGCCTATTTTGAAATCAGCCATGACACAAGCCTAGAAGTTTTCTGTGTATCATAACTTACAAAGCTAATTATTATTGACATGCTGGAGAGCGGTTCTCATGGATGATGATGCAGCCTTTTCTAACCTCTTAACTTAATGCACAGAGATGTAGGAGACCCAAGAGGCTGCAATCTTTGTAATAGCTACTATCATAATTCTGGCAACTTGGTAACTGTGAAACAAAAGGTGAGTTTTTTACATTGCCCATGTTGCAAATTTGTCATCTTTAAAGTATCACAGTGGCCATTATGGTGGTGGGGTACTGCTGGGTTATGAAATAAGTGGGTTTTCCTGTGTATCTGTACATTGTATCTCTCACTGTCATGTGTGCAGCTTGTGTTAGCAAGATCATTCAGACTTCTTAGAGAATCTAAAATGAATATTTAATACTAAAAAGGAGTCAGTAAAGAAAAGAGACTATAACAAAGAACCAATGGAACCCATCACTTCATGATAAAGGACTTTGAGCTAAAATAATAGGGCTGGGAAATTTTTTCCCTGAAGGTAATATCAATTTCTCACCTTAATTTCCCTAATCAAGGGGAAGTCCTTCCTGTTCTGAGCATTGCAGTAGAGAACATATATGATCATTTATTTCTACTGTAACGTGTTACTGAATGTGCAAACATGATAACACATTCATAGTCAATGGCATCCCAATGACAATAAAAGTCAGGCAAACTTTCAGGGACATGTACATCTTTTACCTAAAAACCCTTTTATTTGAGTACTGTGATAGTGCCTAGGCCTTGCTCATAATAGTCAAGAGGTCTACCAATGAGCCCCATATCCAGTTCTGAAAAAAATAGTTTATTGTAAAAATAGAAATATTATTCCTAATCTAGTTTCTTTTAATGGTCAACTTGTCATAGCCTAGAGTCATTTGAGATAAGAGTCTCAATCAAAGGATTGCCTAGATCATACTGGCCTGTGAGTATGTCTGTGGGAGATTGTTTTGATTGTTAATTGATGTAGGTGGGACCAGCCCACTGTGGGAAGCACCGTTACCTGAGCCAGTGGTCCTATGCTATATGAAAAACCAGTGAAGCATGATCCCGTAGGTGTGCCAGCAAAGAGCAGTTCTCTATAGTTCTTGTCTTCAACTTCCTGTTTGAGTTCTAGCCTGGAATTCTAATGATGAATTGTGACCTGAAGTATAAACCAAATAAACAATTTCTTCTTCTAAGTTGCTTTAGTTCAGAATTTTTTTTTTTTTTTTTTTTTTTTTTTTTTTTTTTTTTTTAATGACAGCAACAGAAAGAAACTGGAACAATTTCCAAAGAGCCAAGTGAAAGCTGACTTCGAGATAACATCTCTAAATGAAGGGACTTACCCGTGGAAACACAGAAAACATAAAGACATATTCGTGATGGACATTAGGGTTCAGAGTTCTTACTCGGTGTATGCATATGGGATCTCAGTACCTGCATCTGTTTCATAGTAGATTTATTGATAGGATTAACGTGCTGTATGAACTGCACATGGATCTACGAGGCTACAGCTTCTGGCCATCATTTTATAACTTTCATGGTGTATCTTCTGATATTTATGGTGACACTACAGAATGGTCTTGTTTTACTCTAGATCAAATTCTAGATTGACATTGTTTTTTAAATTTTTTTATTAATTTATTCTTGTTATATCTCAGTGGTTATTCCATCCCTTGTATCCTCCCATTCTTCCCTCCCTCCCAGTTTCCCCTTATTCCCCTCCCCTATGACTGTTCCTGAGGGGGATTTCCTCCCGCTATATATGCTCATAGAGTATCAAGTCTCTTCTTGGTAACCTGCTGTCCTTCCTCTCAGTGCCACCAGGTCTCCCCCTCCAGGGGACATGGTCAAATATGAGGAACCAGAGTTCGTGTGAAAGTCATACCCCACTCTCTACTCAACTGTGGAGAATGTTCTGTCCATTGGCTAGATCTGGGTAGGGGTTTAAAGTTTACTGCCTTGGCTGGTGCCTTAGTTTGAGCGGGACCCCTGGGCCCAAATCTGCCTATCATAATGTTCTACTTGTAGGTTTCTAGGACCCTCTGGATCCTTCTACATTGCTATTCTCCCATGCTTCTCTCATCTAGAGTCCCAGTAGGATGTCCTCCCCTCTGTCCCAGTTTCCTGGTAAATGAAGGCTTTCGTGGGACATGCCCCTTGGGCTAGTATGCAGATATAAGTGAGTATATACCATTTGAGTCTTTCTGCTTCTGGGTTAACTCACTCATTATGATCATTTCTAGCTCAATCCATTTGTCCACAAATTTTGGGAATTCCTTGTTTTTAATAGCTGAGTAGTATTCCATAGTGTATATGTACCACAGTTTCTTTATCCATTCTTCTACTGAGGGACACTTAGGCTGTTTCCATGTTCTGGCTATTATGAATACAGCTGCTATGAACATGGTTGAGCAAATTTTCTTGTTGTGTGCTGGAGCATCTTCTGGGTATATTCCAAGGAGTGGAATAGCTGGGTCTTGAGGAAGCCCTATTCCCAGTTTTCTGAGATAGCACCAGATAGGTCTAGTAGATACAATCACAGATCTAGATTGACATTTTTATCTTGTTCTCTGCTGGAGAAAGCTGATCCTAGGGGCTAGTTTTTCTTGTTCTTCTTTCTAAAGGAGAATGCTGAAATTCTGGAGAATGTGTAATGGGTCCCAGTGCAGGTGCAGGGCTCTCATGGTTATTGGACATTTCTATCCCAGGAAACAAATGCTCCTCCTGGCTCCAAGGAGATGCCTTGAGGGGTAGTTTTATTTATCGACTGAACTGCACCACCAGGCAACCAGCCAAACATTATTCTGGCCGCTTTGGGATGAGATTCTACTTTATACTGATAAGTTGACCTCTTAGATGTGGGCCCACTTCATGCATTTAGTTGAACTACAACATGAAAAGAGGCTAAACAAAAATGAACTCTTCTAGTCTGACTGCTGAGCTTGGACATCAGTCATTTCCTCCGCTCAGACTCACAGTGACACATTAGTTCTTCCTGGGCCTTGAGTTTGCCAGCTTGCTGATATGAATGCACACTAGTATAACTCCCCTGGCTCCTAGACCTTTGATCTCAGCCTATTGCTCCTCACCAGTTCTTCTGCACTCCATCTTTCTGACTGAAGACATTAGGACTTCTCAGCTCCCAGGGTCACATGAGTCAATTCCTTATAAATATCATCTGTCTATGTAGATAGATATACATACATCATGTTGGTCTTATTTCTACAAAGGACCTCATGTAATAAACTTTATAAATAACCCCTTGGCTAAGTTCTCCCAGTGAGTTAGGACTCTGCCAGATACACATTATGCTCCAATGAAAAGCGATAACTAGGTTTATTCTATGGTTTGTATTTTTATTCTTTCCTCCTTTCCCTTTTTATTTTATTGCATTTTATGAAAAAAATCATTAAACCATAAGAACTGAGATCATTGACTTTAAAATGTCATTTGTGTTTCTGTGCCAAAAATATCCATGGATAATTTGATAGGCACTTTTTTGAGCAGTAGATTTTTTTTTTTTTACCCAAGAGATAAATGACATTTAAAAATGAAAATTAGCTTCTTTTTGAAAGTATTTTGCTCTTTTTTTATAAGTTCCAAATGTAAGAGAGGATTTGCTTTGTCATTCTTCATTTCAGTCTGTTGCCAGCTTTTGGTTTGTGCTGGTCTTAGTGAAAATAGTTTCATTCCCTGTAGAAAGAGTGTCCAATTGTTTTAATTTTCCTCATTGCGGCTGTTAAGCAGCTCTTTCATCTTTGCAACGGATCAACTTTTGTTGCACTTGAAATCCTTCAAAATGAAATTTTGCTCAAGACAAGAATATTGACCTTGGAACACAAGAGTGCTGATTAAGTGATGGGGTCATGTAGGGAGAAACGCTAGGCACAGCACTGAGGGTCCTGAATTGGATTATTCAACCAACAATTGAATAATTGTTGATCTACTTGGAGAAAGCTTTGGTTGTCATCTTGGGCTTCTATTGAACGCTCATTTTATTACTCTCCTAGGTGAAATTCTAGTTGTGTTACATTCTGTCCAATATGAATTATCAATTTTTAATTGGTTCTTTTCTGACCTGGAAAAGTCATATAGCCATAAAGGTGTATTGGTTCATTATCTAATCCTATGACTGCATAGCACAGTTAGGTAGATCATAACAAAAAGTTTATTTGGAGTCATGATTTAGGGACTCTGAGAATATGATGCCAGTTCCCACTTGGATTGTGATAAAGGTTTTCCTCTTGGCTGGATGCAGCACATAGCATGAGCATCTTTCTGTATCTCTTCCTTTTCTTTTTAAAATTTTTTTATTTTTTATTAATTTATTATTGTTACATCTCAATGGTTATCCCATCCCTTATATCCTCGCATTCTTTCCTCCCATTTTCCCCTTATTCTCCTCCCCTATGACTGTTCCTGAGGGGGATTTCCTCCCCCTGTATATGCTCAACCCCTACCCAGATCTAGCCAATGCACAGAACATTCTCCATAGTTGAGTGGAGAGAGGGGTATGACTTTCACACAAACTCTGGTGCCTCACCCTGGACCATGTCTCCTGGAGGGGGAGACCTGGTGGCACTCAGAGGGATAGCAGGTTACCAAGAAGAGACTTGATACTCTCTTCCTTTTCTTATAAAGCTACTACCCGCATCACGAGGACCCCATTCATATAACTGCAATTAATTGCAATTACCTTTTGTATTAGTGACTTTTCTGCTTCCATAATGAAACTCTGGAGATAACTGACTCAGAAGCAGATTAACTGTCCACTTAGCTTTGGGTCCATGGTGAAGCAGCACATCACTGTGGGAGAATGTGGGATAGTGAAGTTGTTCACATCATCATCCAGGAAGCAGAAAGGAAGGGAAGAGGCCAGGTCCCATAACTAAGCTCAAGAACGTCCTCCCAATGTCCTAAAGACTTTCCACTGTTCTCCACTTCCGAAGATTCTAGTAGCTTCTAGAAGAGTTACTTGGTACCAAACCTTTAAAACGTGAACCTCAGGAGGGCACTCATCCAAGCCACAGTTTCTCAGAAGTGTCCTATCTCTAAAATATCACTAACATATAATCTTGGGGATTAAGTTTCCCAAGCATGAAATCTGAAAGACATTTCAAACCTTCAGATTCTTCTCTTGGACCTCAAAAATCCATGTCTTCCTCATATGCAAAATATTAATTCCATCCCAATAGTGCCAAAGTCTCCAGTTCTAGCATATCTCAAAAGTCCAGAGTCTCTTCTGAATCAGTATTGGCAAGCTTCAAAGCCTGAGACAAATCCACTCCAGTCACGAATCTGAAAAGCAAGTGACGTACAATTCTGGAATATCAAACTAGGATAGGAACTCTTACTTCTTATGGGAAAAATAAAGCTTCCCGTTAGTGGTACTGACCTCTTTAGCTTTCACAGCTGCTTTTCAGATAGAATATTATGCAAATAATTCCTATGATTGTTCCTTTCATGTGCTGGACATCAACTGTCCATTTTTCCCCAGCATTCTTTTTTATTATTATTAATTTATTTCCCCTGCATTCTTATCTTCTCAGTTCCTACTAAAATGGATATTGAGCTTTGCTTCCGGCATTGGGTGATTCTGTTCCTGTGGATACTACCAATAAATGTATAGACTCTATTAGTTACAAAACCCAAGAAGAAGAAAAAAACCAGGATAAACTTAAGGTTTTGAATTTATCTTCTTGGGTTTCATGCCTTGCTGGCTTGGCATGCTGGCACTGGGGCCGGGCCACCAGGACCTTGGGAAACCTGACCCCTGTGATTTCCTTGATTTAGATTTAACTCCTGCTCTTTTTCGTAGTCTACCAGTAGCTTTCCCCAGGTTAGCCTTGTGTGCTCGTAGTAAGCATTTTAGTTTTGTCTGTCTATTATATTTTTTAACTAATTAAATTTAAATCTAATTAAAATCCAGTATCACTTAACTTTGGTCAGAAGACGTCTATTAGTCTGTGTTTTGTAGTGAGGTTGCAGAGGTCAAATGCCTCAAGGTTTTACCTAAAAGTGAATTACATTGTTTTCATGCCTAGATGTAGAATTCTAGGTTGACACCTCTTTTAGTACCAAAAAAGATAGTGTTCCATCAGCTCATGGCCCCCATGGTTTCTGAGGGGTTGGTTTTGGCAGCTGCCATTATTTCTGATGCACAACTCCACTTCTCTGCTCAGCTTCTCTCCAGAACTTGCATTTACTTTCCCTTCCCCCAATCTGCTCTCCTCTTCTCTCCTGTTCTCCCCTTTCTTCCCTCTTCTTCCCTCCCTCCCTCCTTCCCTCCCTCCCTTTCTTTCTCCCTTCCCCCCTCTTTTTTTTTTTTTTTTTTTTTTACTGTTGCAGGTAAATTAATTATTTTCTTCAAGTTTAACCCACTTTATCTTTCTGGTTCTGTAGGGTAATTGTTTCTGAACAAATCTGAAAAAAAAATCAGGCAATATTTTTTAAAAAGCACTCCATACATCCCATCCACTTTGATTTTTTTTTTTTTTTTTTTTTTTTTTTTTTTGTGGAACTATAGTTTCAGCTCAGCAATGCTCTGATTGTGATCGACTGTCCTTCATTCTTCCTGTTGATCGATTGTACTGGGCTTAACTGTGTATTTTATGTTGACCTAATTTTAAGTTTACTGGCCTTCTCACCTATGTGTATAGTTAGATTAAATACTATGCAGCAACAATTCATTTTAGCTGTTCTATTATTTTAGTTTTAATGTTTCTCTTTGGTTATTATTTATAGTGTCAATAAATGGAATATAGCTTCATTATGTGAATTTTATATTATTCTTAAAATAATTCATTTTTTGGCCCATTAGGTCTATGTTTTCCTACAGATTCTTGAACATATTGAACATTAGCATTTTGGAGTCCTTGTTAAGTCAATCCAGGGCATCTGGGATACTTGTAGTTTTGTTCTTATTAAAGAGAAAAAACATTCTGTCTTTATTATAGGTCACATTTCCACAAATCTAAAAATATTTATTCAAGCACTGTACATTTTGCTGCATCATGGGGGCTTTGGAGCCTGTTCTCTGGGTGGTGCTGAGCTGTACTCTGGACTCTTTGCAGTCTCATCCATGCAGTTACCCTCAGGTTAAGCATAGAATGTGTGGGATGCTTTGTGGGCATAATTCAGAGCTCCATCTTTGTGACTTTCTTCAAGCTTTCCCCATTACCTTGTAGCAGCTGTGGCAGCCCCCCAACTCCTCCAGCACTTTCAGATGCCAAAAGCCCTCTGGTTTTTCTGCTTGAGCTCTATCATTTAAACGCACTGAAAATCAATAGATACCTAGAACAGAGTCAGGAGACATTGGAGTAAGAAAGATGTATGCTCCATGTGCAAAATTGAGAAGGTCATCACAGGGTCACCCAAGGCTGGCATTGCCACATGAGTATTGTGCTCTTTACACTTTGTGTTGTATTATGGACACTTATTCCTATACACAGCCCTGCCTGTTATTCAGGGAAACCATTATATAAATGAGAAAAATAAAGACAAATAAGATTACTATCATTACAAAAGAAAGTCAAAAAGGAGAGGAAAGAAAATCAAAGAATGGCCTCTATCACTTAGTAACAACACACACACACACACACACACACACACACACACACGGGGGAGGGGAAAGGGGAGAAGGAGGGAGAGGGGGAGAGGAAGAGAGCACTGAGAAGGAGGACAAACATAGCTGCTTGTCCTGGGTCTGAAGCTCGATATCCCAGCCTTTTGTTGAAAGTAAGTGAATAAGGTGAGGTGTATTTGCTTATAATGACTTCATCTGTGTTTCTTCCAAAGCTGCATCCAGAACGCAGGTGCTATGACCTGGCCTCACACACTGATTCAACCGGGTCTGCATTTACCTGCAGATGGCCCTACAGATCCTGGACAGCAAGTAAAACAGCTGCACTTCCTGGAGTTGGCCCACATTTCAGCTTTTGGATTCCCTTCCCCCAAAATAATGACCCCCCCCAATGTCAGCAGGAAGCAGTCATAGATGAATAAGCTGCCCCTTGTTCATTGATTATCAACAAAAGGCTGCGATGTTGGGTTTCAAACCTGGGACAAGTGACTGAGAGTGCCTTTTTGACCAAAGCAGACCTGGCTTCCAGGTTCTCCCAGCATCCCCCAGTCTCTGCCCATAGAGGGCATGAAAGGCACACTCTGCCCGCTACCCTGAACTTTCCAGCCCGGAGGCAGGAGTTTCATCCCCTCCTTCACTGTCTAATCCAGACATTCTGGTGCCCCCTTCTTCTTTCACTAGTCGAGTCTTCAAATCCATCAGAGAACTGAGAAGGATAAGTTGTCATCTAAATGGCCTTTATATGAATTAAAATGACAGAGACTAGTCCTTAGTCTACTACCTACACAGATGTTCCAGGCCCCTGTGGCCCATGTGGCACAATAGGCAGATGCAATCTGACCATTGGGCCAAAAGGTGAGAAGCTTTTTCTCCGGAGAAGTAACGTGAGAAAGACTAACCTCACCTTGTCATCCGCAAAGCGAGATAATTAACCCTCCAGGTGTCCTCTCTGTCCAGCGTTCAGCCCAGCTCCTAGCAGCAGGTGAGGCAGTAGGACATTCTGCCTGGTGGTTAGCATACTATAATCCAGGTGGAGTCCTTATAATTGTGCCCATATCTTCCTGGAGACCTTGGGGAGTTACTGTTAGAATTTGGAAGTCTCTGTCTGTAATAATAAATTAAAACATTCTAGATGCCATATTCAACAGGATTGAGAGCTAGCACCTACCAAGCTTGTCTGAGTTACACAATTCTTGTCTATTTTCAGTTATCTGCTCTAAACTGTAAACACGAAGCAGGAAAAGTTAGCACGTCTTCAAATATATTTCTGAATACATGAAAGGATTTGGTATGGTTAAGTTTATGCAAACAGCTAAAGGTTAAAAAGAGAAGTCTTTTAAGTTTTGTTTGGCTGCCAGCATTTGGTAGTCCTTAGTTAAGATGGTGATTAAGTTGATTTAGTTAAGGTGACTCTCTCACAACAAAAATGGCTGCCAGCTATGTGATTGCCCTTAGTCAAGATGGCAGTGAAACTATGGTTCCATCCTCTTCATCCCAAAGTCAACATGGCAACCCGCCACCTATTGTAAGCAGCTTGTTAGCCAATTTAAAAGAAGCAGCCTGCTCTGTTGTTCCCACCCACCACACTTGCCACTGCTGCTACTCCATGGATAAGAGGGAGGTGGTGTGGGGAGTAGGCAGCACCTGGAGCCACATGTGCCCAAGCTGCTGAACCTGTCTTGCAGTGATGAAGGGGGAAGGGAAAGAGCAAGGTTCCTCTAAAAACTTGGACAAATGCAGTTTGGATAAATTTTGCACCAGACACTCGCGGGGTGTCTGGAAAATGAGGTTGAGACCCAGTGGTACCGATTTTCGCAGCCTCTGTCGAGACCAAAAGCTTAAATGTACAGCATTCTGTATGTTATCCTGAGTTTGTATGGTGTGTGTGTGTGTGTGTGTGTGTGTGTGTGTGTGTGTGTGTGTGTTACATTATCCTGGGGTCACATGTTGGTGGGGGTGGTTTACCTTGAAGAGTACGTCTCCAAGTTCCAGTACTCTCCAAGTTCCAAAGGCTCCACAGTAGGAACAACCTGGTCTTTGTTCCAGACTGGCTTGTCCTGGTGTGGCTGCAGCTTAGCAGGGGATCTCAGGGTCAGGAACCAGGGACAGGCACATGGTACCTATTGCAAGCAACAGGAAAAGATTAAATCCAAAATAAGTCAGATCAGGCAGCTCTCGTGGGTTCACTGGTCTTAAGGAACAGGGCCAGGGAGGTTGCCATGCAAGGGGAAGAGAGGAAAGTGCTCGTGGAGAGAGGGGGGGGGGGGGGAAGAGAAAATAAATGTAGAAGGAAAAGAGAGAAGAGAGAGGAGGAACAAAAATGTCTGGATTATATATTAAAGGGGGGAGGGGAAGCCCCTGCCTCTGGGATCCAGTGTTCAGGGTAGAGGGCAGAGTATGACATCCATGCCCTGTACAGGTAGGAACTGAGGGATGCTGGGAGAACCTGGAAGCCAGGGCTGCTTTAGTTAAAAAGGCACCTCAGCTGCTGTCTGAAACCCCATCATTTGGGACAAAGGATAAAATTGTGTGAAAGTGAAAGTTTCTTGTTTTACCTGTTAGAGGAACAGACACCCAAGGGACTATAGAGAAAATGTGAACTAGATGGAAGGCCACTGACTCATAGATCCTTGAAAGAACTACAGGCTCTCTAGATAGGAGGGGACAAAGGACATGACAAAAATCAAGGGGGCTCAAAGTCTGAATAATGGATAGTGAACTCAACACCCTCCCTCACACCCAAGTCAACTGCATGTCTGTCTTGCATATCACTTCTGAAGGGAGAGATTAGTACATCAAGAGAGGTCCAATTGGTCTATCTTATGCCAGAGGTTAACAATTTATATGAAGTAGGGGGATAAAGAAGAAAATATATGTCTAATGGGAAAATTCTTGGCTCTGTTTTGATACTCTGAAGCCAGTATATTGGCAGCCAGCCTTCTATCTTCCTTGGCAAGAAACTGAATAATTCTCTGGAGGAACTGACTTTAAAGAAATGTCTGCAGATGCTAACATCTTGGAGTGCACTAATGAATGGTCAGGACTCGATCAGATTTATAAGAACACTACAGCTATAGATCTACTTATGTCTGAAACGAACAAGCCAAAGAAGACAACACCAAACAGAAAGCTGGAGTTATATAAGAAATAAGTTCTGTGTCTAAACTCTGGTGTCTAATAAACTGAAAATAAGAAAAAAATACTGTTAATAAAAATGGAGTGTTTTAAACCAAAGGGAAAATTCTCCAGATTATTTCATAAAGCAGAAATTTTATAGACTATATTTCCTAGCTCTATAGCATGACATTATAAATTGCCAATAAAAGCACTCCATGATTGCAAGCAACAAAAGATAATATGATTCTTTTAAACAGTAAAGAAATTTATTGGAAGTAAGGCAGAGTCTGTGGAACTGAGTATATTTTGAAGAAGGCAAAAAGCAAGGAAGCTTGAGTCTGGCAGCAGGAAAGATGGCTAAGGGTCTATTAAGGTGTCACTGTGTGTATCAGTGTTCTTGACATCTGCTGCCCCTGGACTTTGCTGCTTCACACACTACTGCCTCGCCATGGTTCATATGCATAATACACACACACACGTGTGTGTGTGTGTGTGTGTGTGTGTGTGTGTGTGTTCAGCTAAGTCCATCTAGTATTACTTGTATGTATATGAGTTCAGAGCTGACCACTTGGTATTGAATAACCAATGAGGGACTCATTCCTGGGAGGGACTATTTCCTCCCACTTTCAGCATTGCTAGTTCCCGTAGTTCTTTGCCTATGGATGAGGACCCATGGGATTGAGATTTCTTCCTTTTGTATTTGCTTGTCTATTGATGTGGTGCTTAAAAGGTCTTGTTTAGGCAGCCATATTGTGACAGTATTATGAAGCTTCCTGGGCATTTTTAGGAGACACACTCTCATAGCAGCTTTCCTGATGCTATGGCTCTTCTAATCTTTCGGCTCCACTTTCCTCCATGTTCTCTGGGATTTAGGTACTGAAGCCATATTGTAGATGTATCTACTGGGGCTGGGCACCCATGACCATTTGTTCTCTTTATTTGACCTGTTGTTGTTTTCTGTAATGGTCTTCTGCTGCAAAGAGAAATTTATTTGATGAGGGGTGAGAACTAGACTTATCTGTAGGCATAAGGGTATATATTTAGAATTGCAGTTAGGAATTCTGTTGGTTAAGTAGAGTGGCAGGTCCTCCTCTAAGATCCATGACCTCACTATACCTGAGTGGTAGGCTAGATTTCCAATACCAGGCACATTTTCTTTCCCATTGAGTGGACCTTAAATCCAATTAGAGATCAGTTGGTTTCTATCTGCAATGTCTGTGATCACCGATGAACAACAACAATGACAAACAATGTGACACAATAACCCTAAGTTTACAGTAGTGGCACTCATATCTTGGTGGTGTTATGCGTGAGTGTGCACATATGCACGTGTGTGTGTGTGTGTGTATCTGTCTGTCTGTCTGTCTGTCTGACTGACTGTCCACAAAGGACAGAAGAGGGCATCAGATACTGTGAGGCTAGAGTTCCAGGTGGTTATGAGCTGCTAGATGTGGGTACTGGGAAGAGTGGCACATGCTCTTAACCACAGAACCATTCCTTAGGCCCTCAAAAGTCCATTTTAAAGAAGACAATGGAAGAAGGAAATCAATGAAGTGAGATGCCACTGTGTTGCGGGGGGGGGGGGGGGGGGGGGGGGAGAATGTAAACATAATTTAACTTTCAAAACTGACAAGATAGTTCGGAGAGTGCTATGTTTGACAAAGTTTATGTGTTAGTGAAAGGAATAGAAGAAAAACAGAGTTCTCAATAGGATAGACCAATTACCGTCACTTCAATGAGAGAGAAAACCTGAAGATAACAAGAATTAAGTGGAAACGAACTGCAATCACTGACCTATCACTTTAATGTGACAACCGGGCCTCAAGGGAAGAGATCTACCTGATCTAGGGAGAGGTGCTGCTACTTAAGGTATTCAAGTAGGAAAACAATGTGAGATGTCTTTTAACTCCTGTGTGGCTACAGGGTCTAGTGCAGGAAATAAATGAGCAGGATATTTTCAAATTAACCACAGGGATGGATGAACAGAATAAGCACATTCCAAGCATGGTTTATCCTGGGGATTGCAAGAATGATTCAACAGCTGGAATCTATTACTCTAGATTAACATATTAATTAAAAAAACAAACACATTATAATATCTTCTCAGTAGGTGCCACAAGGGTTTTGATGGCATTTTAGCATTCATTCCTGATTAAAAAAAAACAAAAACAAAAACAAAAAACAAAAAAACAACTCATCAAACTAAAAATAGAAAACAGCTTGCTTGGGTTGATAACACCCTGTATCAGAAAATTACAGCACCCAGCCTTACAATTACAGAAATTCTAGATGTATCCCATGGAAAGTCCTCTTCTCATCATCTTCCTTCCTAACACAGCATCAGGGTCCTCTAGAAGCCGAGGTGGTCTCAGATCATGTCTGTTCATCATGCTGCCTATGACAGCCACCTGTATGTCCTGAGAAAGATTCTTTGTTTTGTTTTGTTTTGTTTTTTTAATCGGAGGCAGTACACCTTCCTTACTTATGCTTCATCTTTATGCCCTTATTTAAACTAAGAAATAAGGAGCCCCAGGTAACTTCATGTGAAAGATAGTGCAACAACAACAACAACAACAACAACAACAACAACAAAAACTGGATGCACTTTTGGAGTTCTCAGTTACAGCATAACCAGCAGCATGTGGCCTCTTGTGTCTGGAAAGAAGACAGTGTCAGGAAGCTTTAGCTGAGCTATTCATAGCCGAATGCAACTGGAAAGCCAGAAATAAGCAAGAATGCCCTCTATAATTAATAGCATTCCACAAAGTGTTAGAAGTTAAAGTTAACATGAAGAGACTAACTGATTTAAAGCTGGAGACAACAGGCAGATTCACATCATGAATAAAATGTCTGCCTTAGAAACTGAACAGAGTCATTGCAAAATCTAAAAGAACTAAAGGGGATATTTTACAGTAACTGGCAAAAGCACCGACATGCAATGATCCATCATTTTCATAATTAGGAAACAGATGAGTGGGTGACAAAGCTAAGTAATACTTAACAAGACATATTCATGATCCATAGAAAGACAATTGAAAAACTGGGTCAGTGGACAAGTTAAATACAGAGACATACTTTGCCCCTGTATGGTTCAACTTTGATTTAACGATTCAATATTGTAGAGGAGCCAACTATTTCTAAGTTATTTAAAAAATTCAAGTGAAGTATCAAGTTAAAGTCCAACACAGTATTTTATTAGGCTTATTAAGCAGTTATAAAAGTTCTACAAACATTAAATGGACAAGCTAGGCAAGAACATTGAAAGTACAAAAATAATTTAATGAATATTACTCTTCCTTATCTCAGCATATCAAAAGAAATCCCATGATAATTAAAGCAATATGGCATCATCCCCATAATAAATGAACAGTAATAACTCAGTCAGTTTATTAGGACCAAATAAAGACTTAAGCAATGAACTTACATTTATGGTAAAGATTTATGTGTATATGTATGCATATCTGCACGTTAGCATCTTCTATGCCTCAAGGTCAACACATTTTGAAGACTTCAAGAAATTGTTACTAAGGAAACATCATTCAGTTGGACTGCATTAGATATGTAAAACCAAGTGTACCTGGAAGAAAGGTACATAAGGGTGCTGCTGAGAGAAAGCCTGGAATGTGGACCATTTCATCTCCATGACCTATTACGTATTCTCCGATGACTTAAGATTCGCAGATCTACTAGAATAGAGATAGCAAGAGACTCTGAGAAGAGGTGGCTTATGAGGTGTCCTCTGGATTGGTGGCCTGATTGGTGGCCAGATCTCCACAGAGCATCTTGAATTACAGAATGGAGTGATAGTCATGGGCACACTATGGCTAGGTCTGGAACATTCTATAAGTGTCAGCCACTCTGAAAAAAATGTTACGGTTTGGGGGATGAGAAGTGAATGTGTGTAAACACTGAAGGTTTGCAGCCTTGGATGAACATCCAGCCAACAGGGTAGACTTGGGGCCATCAGAATCCAGAAAGGCATAAATATAGCAATGGATGAATGACCATCAGACTGTATAGGAATGGATGGTTAAGAGACACACCCAGCCCAATCAGAAGTGCTGGTGGTGTTAACAGACCGGCTGTTCTAGTGCTTTGTTCTGCCTAGTGGTTGGCAATAGACTTGAGGACACCCCACTACCACTGTCCTATCTTCTGTCATCCTATACAACGAGGAAGGCCAGAGGCTTTGAGGAGATACCAGATCTATTTGTAATCTTGCTCATGTGAGAGTTAGTGATTACAAAAATGCAGCAGATCTGTTTCCTTAACTGATAATGATATAGAAGTGGAATTTGTAGATGCCACAGTTTACCATTAAAATTATAAGTTAAAAAGACAACTTAGGTACATTTTTATAAACTTAACTGTTTCCATGCCATGTGTCATCCACATCTTTCTATGTCATTGTAGATAGACATAATTTATTCTTTTAAAGTTTAGTTTAGGAAAATGCAAATATTTTCTCAGTGTCTCAGGTTGCTAAATGTGCACATTGTTTTCCTAATTTTACTGCAAAGAGCGGCAGAGAGTGTCTACATGAATGCACTCTTGTACCTTCTGTAGGGTGAATGTCCAGAGAAAATGCTGGACCTAAGTGTATGTTTCAAAAGAATTGTGTTATTGCCAAATTGCTCTCCTAAATTTTATTTTCAGTTTGTAGTTGTCAAAATGAGGTTTTAGAGTGGGCCTAGTTCCCTCTTGGCAATCAGAAAATATTCTTATACCATTCTATCTTTGCCAGTCTGATAGGTTAAAAAAAACTACATCATCTCTTCATTACTGTGTTTTGAATTTCTTAGAACACAGGAGGCTAAGGCTCTTTACATATTTGCTGGCTGCTTGTATGTCTTGATATCAGCAAAGATTTTTTTTTAACACATTACATTTACAGAACTAATGTATGTGTTACCATTTCTAACTTATTTTTGTTTCATTTTCCTGACATTACTTGTTTTTAGGTCTTTTATTTTTTAATCTTTATTTTTAAATTTTTATTCTTCTCTCATATACCTTGTGCAATTTTTCCTCTCTCCCCTCCCCCACTATCTCCCCCTAACACCTCTTCTTTCCCTAAGACCCACTCTTTCCTCTACTTCTCAAGAAAAAAAACAAAAACAAAAACAAAAGAATAGGCCTCCCAGGGACATCAACCAAACACAGCATAACAAACTACAATAAGACCAGGCACAAACCATAATATCAAGGCTGGACAGGGCAACTCAGTAGGAGGAAAAGGGTCCCACAAACAGGCAAAAGAGTCAGAGACAGTTCCTATTCCCATAGGTGTCCCCCAGAATACCAGGCTGCTCAGCCATAAGATATGCAAGGGACCTAGGTCAGACTCCTACAGGCTCCCTGACTTCTGTGAACCCCCATGAGTCCAGGTCAGTTTATTCTGCAGGCTGTGTTCTTGGGGTTCTTGATCCCCTCTGGTTCCCCTGATCCTTCCTTCCCCTCCTCCACAGGACCGGCTGGGCTCCGCCTAACGTTTGGCTGTGGGATCCTGCATCTGCTCCTATCAGTTGCTGGATGAAGTCTCTCTGGTCTCTGATGGCAGTTTTGCTAGGCTCTGGTCCCAGAACACACTGCTGGCAGGACAAACTGTAGGTCAAAGGTTTTGTGGCTGGGTTGGTGTCCCAATCCCTCCTCTGAGGCCTTGCCTGGTTGCAGAAGATGGCATGTTCAGGCTCCATGTCCTCTATTACTAGGAGTTTTTTTTTTAGGGTTACTCTCATAGATTCTATGGAGTTTCCATTGTAGGAGGTTTTCTACCTTGTCCCCCAAACGCCACACCCAATCCCAGTCATTTCTCCCAGTATCCCCCTCCCCCGACATTTGTTCCCTCCTGTTTCCAACTCCATCTGCTCCAAGTCTATCAGCAAAATTTATTCTATTTCCCCTTCTCAGGGAGATTCTTGTGCCCTCCCTTAAGCTGTCCTTATTACTTAGCCTCTCTGGGTCTGTGGACTGTATCATGATTATCCTTTACTTTACAACCAATATGCACTTATAAGAGAGTACATACTATTGTTTCTGGGCATGGGTTACTTCACTAAAGATAATGCTTTTCTACTTCCGTCCATTTGCCTGCAAATTTCATAATGTTTTAAACAGCTAAGTAGCATAAATGTACACATTTTCTTTATCCATTCGCCATTTGAGGAGCATCTAGGTTGTTTCCAGTTTCTGGCTACTATGAATAAAGGTGCTGTGAACATAGTTGAGCAAGTGATTTTCACCACTTCTGCTTCTGATAGAGGGCTAATATCCAAAATAGATAGAGAACTCAAGCAAAAATAGACATAAACAAACCAAATAAACCAATTAAAAATGGGATACAGATATAAACAGAGTGTTCCCAATGGAGGAATCTCAAATGGCCAAGAAAACACTTAAAGAAATGTTCAACAACCTTAGCCATCATGGAAATGGAAATCAAAATGACTTTGACATTTCTATCTTACATCTCTCAGAATGGCTAAGATCAACGAAACAAGTGACAGCTCATGCCAGCAAGGATGTGGAACAAGGAGAAGACTCCTCAACTGCTGGTGGGAGTGAAAACTTGTACAGCCATTTGGAAATCAACATGGCAGTTTCTCAGAAAAATGGCAATTGATCTACCTCAAGATCCAGCTATATCACTCCTGGGGATATAGCCAAAGGACACTGCGTCCTAGGTCTTATTTTTAATATTGCATGCCATTCAACTTTATATGCTTCTTAAAAATCATAGTTACATCACAAGATTCACTACACCCTGATTTTTTAATAAATACAGTATATTATTCATGTTTGTTATAATTTCTGATCTGTCTATACCTTTGGGGACTTCATGACTCTGCATATCTTTTGTTTTGAAGTTTTATATCCTTTGTGGTCTCTTTTTCCTTGCTCACACACAGATCTGTATTTCATTTTTGTTCCTGTGGTGACTTGAGATTCTACATGAAGTGTGGACATTGATGGTAACTATACAAATATGTAATGAGAATGTTTAGGTTACTCACCAGAGGAGGAATTAGTAATAGTATTAAGGACCTTTCTTTTTGAACAAGGTGAGCTCTTTGACCTGTGGCCTCCAAGGCTTGCCAGTCACATCCTTTCCTCAATGTTGAACTCCTGTTTTTTGGATACCACCAACAATTTTGCTTTTGAATGCTAGTATTATTGTAATTCTGTCACTTGGTTCCCTTGGTGCAAATTTGATTTTTTTTTTCTTAGTAGCGTCAGCTAAGTACACAGACATTATCAATCTTCACCTAGATTTACTTAGTGTCCCACTGACTCTGCTGTATCACACACCCCCTCTTCCTTGGGGGTCTTTCTCATGTTTGTGCCTATTTAACAGACTTCTGAAGGAAACTTCCTAAAATATATTTAGATGCCATTCTTCTGCATTCAGCTCTGTTCTGTTTTGATTCTTTTTTCAAGACAGGGTTTCTCTGGGTAACCTTGGCTATCTTGGACTCGTTTTTTTTGTTTGTTTGTTTGTTTGTTTGTTTTTGTTTTAGACCAGGCTGGCCTCGAACTCACAGAGATTTGCCTGCATCTGCCTCCCAGAGCACTGGGATTACTTACGGGCATGTGCCACCCAGCTCTGTTTTGACTTTCCAGACAGGCTCTCATGCAGCCGACGCTGGCCTCTGATTTGTTATCTAGCTGAGGGGGCCTTGTAGTCTTCATCCTCATTCCCTTTCCTCCTGAGTGCTGAGATTACAGGCATGAGTCACTATGCTTGACTTTTTTTTTTTTTTTTTGAGTCTCTAAACATTTAAGACTATCTTCCTTATCTGTGTGATAGAAGCTTGATCATTTATAACCAAAGTTTCTAAGGGCATCTTGATCGACTTTGAATTCTGTTCTCTATATGACTAGGGATAGGAGACATTCTAGATAGAAGGGCCAGCATTCAAAGCACTTTAAGAGCACTGATTATTAAGTTTATTTTTTGTGAATGGTAAGAAGTCATATATTAAAAATAATGATGGGCCCGGAGAGATGGCTTAGCAGTTATGAGTGCTTCAGGCTTTTGAATTAAGACCTGAGTTTGGTTTTCAGCATCCATATGGAGGCTCAGAACAACCTTTTTACATTAGCTCCAGGGCATCTGATTCCCTATTCTGGAGTCAAAGAACAGATGCAGCACTCACACATGTGTGTTGCCGTGAACTCTGCATGTAGAAAGAAAGAAAAGAAAGAATGAATGTAGCTAGACAGGGGAAACTGGGTGTTTTGGGAAATAGAATCATGTGCCATGTTTTTTATGGCATTTGCTTATTTTGGGTGTGTGCGAGTGTGTTTGTGTGTGCTACAACACATGAGTGGAAGTCAGAGGACAATTGTGGGAGTCTGCTCTCTCATTGAACATTTGAGTTATAGGGTACTAAGTCAGATTGTTAGGCTAAGAGGGAAGAACCTTTGCTTACTAAGCAACATCCTGCTTTGTGGGACATATTCCTGCCTGGGGCACCCACTGTGACCCTGAGATAACACTCGCATCTGACTCACGCCAAGGCTGCTTTAACAGTTTACTTCTCCTGATCCCTTGCATTTTACTCTGGAGTGAAACAACTCCTGAAAACAGAAAAGTTCATCTCGATAAACTTCCTATGACATTTCTCTATCGACTTCGGTTTACTTCCGAGAAGCAGTGTTCATGTAAGAGTTCCACGAACGGGGTTTAACATAGCTCATATTATGTGTCCTTGGGAGTGAAAAATCTTTTCTCTCTATTTGTGTGCTTGGATCCAGACCCATGGACTTTCTGTCAGATAAGGCAAGGACAGGCTGCAGCAGCTGGGGACCCCAGCTGCTGGCGTGGCAGCTTAGTTTATCTGAAATTGCTCAGAGATATAGCAAATGTCATTGAGATGCTGAAGCCAAGAGACCCATCAGCAACACTGAGCATTCTGTTTGGTTTTGTTTTTCATTACAAAATAATAAAGTTTCCTCTCCATTTTCTAACATAATTCAATAGAAGTTAATCATTAGATATTAATTTTAAAGGGTGAGTGCTCCCATCTTGATTTCAAGGTGCTCTCCATGAGGCAAGGAAATGAGACAAACCCTTCCAGCCCTGATCTTCTGGTATGAGAACGTTGCCTCCACCAAAACAGTAGTGCTCTGGAGAACAGCTTCTCTTCTTCCCTGGGTACCATTTCTTATTGGATAGGTTTCCTTGTCTCTCTCATACTAGCATCTTTTAAAAGCAGTATAAATGCAAATGGATAGAGTGATTTATAGCTGCCCTCACTCATAACAACTGGAGAAAATTGCTTTTGTAACTGAGCAGATTTTCAGTTAGTGCTCTTAGATACTTTCAGATTTTTCCAGAGGCAAGAAGCTGTGCTGACCACAGCAAGGGGTAGGGGTATAACCATTCATTAATTTGGTGAGAGAGAAGCAATGTCACAGTGTCCTTATTCTGGATAGCGAGTAAAAGGTGACCTTGTCTCTTTAGTGGGGAAACGAGCATAGGAGAAGAAGATATCATTTTCCCTGAATAAAAACTGGAAGGGAAGAAAATATTTATTTACATCTACGCTTTCTATCAGGAACAGTGTTATGTGCTTTTATTTGCCATTAGTGAGTGTCCTGACACCCTATGAAGTAAGTTACAGAATTAATTCTCCATTTGTAGATTAAACAAAAACATTCCAGGCTCAGGAAATTCACTGAAGGCAGAAGGCAGTGCTCTTCTATCCGCAGAACTGCACTGCCCTACACAACAGAGGCCCTGAATGATGAGCTTGCCAGTTCCTTCAGAGCAAAGACATGTTGGAAACTTCAGAGCAGGGAATGATGATGGTGTGTACTTCTTCCACAAATTATTAAAGAGGGATGGAGAAAATCTAATGGATACAATGTGATCTGATCTGTGGACTTCATAATGTTAGGTAGGAACAACTTTAATATTGTGACTCATGTGTGATGTTTTCAAGCCAGTCTGTTTTATAAAATGCTGAAGTAAGCTCTGCTAAGTTCGTTTCTTGATCAGTTTCATAGTGAGCTGTTATCCCCAGATATTCTTTGTAAACTACAGAGATGGAAAAGAAAAGCATCCAGACCCCATCCTGGCCTAATTTCTAGAATTATTTCTCTAAACTATCTCTGATTTCATATATACTACTCTTTATTTGAAGACACTAATAAGTCAGTCTACTCTTTTCTTCAGTCTGCTCTGCTCTGCTCATTGGAGATCAGTGGCCTCCTGCCACTGTATTTGATAGAAGGTAAATACTAGACCTCCCTTAAGAAAGGTTGAGATTTGGACTTAACCTTCTGAGCAATACATTAAATCACAATTTTAAAAAAAATGCTTCATAGATTTAGTTTAGCCTTATGGATTCCTCATGTCAACATCTTAAACCATAATAGTACTGTTGTTATTGATGACATCAAGATTTGAACTTGAAGATGCCTGATGAATATTCTGTACTGTGAGAGGTCTTGGAAAAGGAGGTAAAGCGAGTAACTTGTGTAGCTTGAGCAGTACTCTCCAGGAGCAATTTCATGGGTGCATCCAGCTTTTTAAGTGGAAACTTTATAATTCAGAAGATTTATTATGGAGTAGAAGGTTCAAGAAGTCTTTCTTCTTTGTTAGTATTTAGAAGCTCTCTTTGACCTGGGCCTCACCATCTTTTTTTATTTAGTCCACCATGCAGGTATAATTAACTATTTCCTCAGCTCAACTTTGGTCTCAGCCTACTCTCCACAGCCCCTGGGAATACAAACTCAAGCTGGTGGCTCCTAGGGCCTCTGAAGTAGCCCCTGGGAATACAAACTCATTGCTGGTGGCTCATAGGGCCCCTGAAACTGATGGCGTAGAGAGACCCTGCAGGAAACCAGAAACAAAGTCAGGGGAACTGTGGCTTCTCAATGTACTGAAAAACTATCTCTTCTGCTTCTGCTAGAATTCCATCCACCTTATGTGTTCATCAAATGTGCTCACAAATGTATTGATCTTTTAGCTTTTAGGAGGACAGGGGAAAAGACTCTTAACCATTTCATTGAACAACAGGATAAAAAAGGAGGGACTATGTAAATTCTAGCAACTATAGATGAGAGAAAGCATAGACTCATTTTTCTAAAACTGGCATGATGTGCTTAATATAATCATCTTCCACAAATAATATAACTTCATTATTCTTTGTGACTGAGAAATAGAAGTAACTATATATATATATATATATATATATATATATTCAACATATCATATATAGTAATTTATGATATATCATATATCAATCACATACTTTTTATTCCTTATTCCTCTGTTGTTGGAAATCTACATTGGTCCATAACTTGGGTATTGTGAGGAGTGCTGAAATGAACAATGCCATGCAAGTGGCTCTATGGTAAGTGGGCTTGGAGACCCTTGAGGAACAAAGGGAATGAATGGGCAGACAGACAGGGCAGAAGGGAGGCCCAGGGAGGAAACGAGATGCAGCTGAGGGAGAAGAGAGTTGGGAGACAATGTGCTCAACATATAATATGTGCTGTCAGAAATATCTTAAAAAGACAAGGTGAGAGAGATGAGCTGGTGGAAGGAATTCAGCAGCAAGCAAAAAAAGTTTGAAAGAAAAGCTAGAAAAGGAAGGGTGACCTAAGAGGCACCTTCCCTCCATCTCTGCATAGAATAAATGTTCGGCAATCTCCCAGCCACTCTATTTTCTCAGGATTCCTGGCGCTATCCCCTCCTCTAATTTGAGTTCTAACGCAGCCAGTCACTTTGTGATACATCCCTCATGGTGTGGATGCTACATTATGTGTAGCTGCTGCCATGAGAAGGAGATTTAAACATCCTTCCTGCAAGTCAGAGAATACTAAAGGTCACAAAAAACTGATTTCTGGAGGTATTTGATTGAGTTTAAAACCCCATCAGGGAACTAGAAGGAAATGGGAAGCCAGCAAATCCTTTAGTAGACATTGCTGCATCTGTGGGATAGACATTCAGGAGACTGCGAAGTGGGGGATATTTATTTGCTTTTCTCTTTTCAAAGCTTCCCAAGGCAGGAACAGCTGCTGTCAGGTATCTTAGACCAGAGCTATTGAAGGGATGATTGTCATCTTCAGGTCTAATCTGAGAGAAGTCAGAGCAAACATCCATGTGTTTTCAACTATAATGAAGACCCGAATTAAATGTTCAGATAAGGACTCTCATGACTCCGGGAGTCACAGCAGGCTGCTCCAGACCTGTCCGCTCTTAACTGTCGAGTCTTCCTTCTAAGCATGGCCAGTCATAGACTTTCTGTTCAGCTCTGTGTTTTACCTGGACTAGAGTGTGCAAGGCTTAGCTTTCTTCTTCTTTTCTTTACAAATCTTTTCTTTTTCCTTTCCCTTTCCTTCCATTTCCTTTATATTTTATTTATTTTCTTAAGAAAGGGTCTCGCCTGGTGGCACTTAGAGGAAGGATAATAGGTCACCAAGGAGAGACTTGATACCCTATGAGCATATACAGGGGGAGGAGGTCCCCCTCAGTCACAGACATAGGGGAGGGGAGTGGGGGGGGAAGCGGGAGGAAGGGAGGAATGGGAAGATACAAGGGATGGGCTAACAACTGAGATGTAATATGAATAAATTAATAAAAAAAAGAAAGGGTCTCAATGTATATCCCTGGCTAGCCTAAAATATGCTATATAGACTAGGCTGCCATTAAACTCACAGGGATCCACTTACCTTAGTCTTGTCAGTGCCATGGATATTTTTTAGGTAGGCTGACTGGTCAGCCACCGCCAGTGACCCTCTTCTCTCCAGTCCCCATTCCATAGGATAGGGTCACTGGAATGTGTGTATGGTCACACCCAGCCCTTATGTGGGTGCTGAAAGTTTAAACTCAGGCCTTCAGGCTTTCATAGAAAACCCTCTTACCCACCACCATCTCCCAATCCACTTAACTTAGTTCTTTAAACAGCAGACATAAATATGCCCAACATATGATCGTACATATAGAAGTATTCAAGAATCCTTATCTTTGAGCTAGGGAGATGGCTCGGTCAGTGATGTGCTTACCTTGCAAGCATGAGGGCCTCAGTTCAGTCACCAGAACCCACATAAAAACTTGACCAGAGACAGAGCAGATAACCTCACCTAAGTGGCATAATTTCACACACCGATGAGAAACCTGGTTTCAAACAAAAGGTGGAAGGTACCTGCAAATCGAAATCTGAGGTTATCCTTAACTCTACACACACATGTAGAGAGTATACAATGCACTTGTGTACCATAAGTCTACATGTACCTAGATACACACATGCACACACACAAAGTATTCTTGAACTTAAGTACATATACCTATGGTGATAAATATAATACATGCACATGTGTGTATATATACACACTCAGACACGCATATATACATAAACATATCATATATGTGAACTTTATTGAGTGAGAACCACAAAACAACATGTATCTTTGCTTCATTCATTAGTATATCTCAAGTAAATATACTTATGGCTGGTATATGATAGATGCTCAAAAATTATGTTAAGTGCATTTTCTCACATTTGAAACCTTCAATAGCCCAAATTTTTTTCATCGTCAGAGACATGGCCAGAGACAATGCCAGTTTACAACTGAACTAACTTCATGTTGCTGTGAGGGCTTATGGAGTACATTACTGGCATACCTTCTACGCCATTAAACACGTTTGGTGCACAGGTCACTAAGGGTGTCCTGTGTGACTATTAAATAGGGACATTTCCCCTTCTCTTAGCTTTTCTTCTTCTTCCTTATAGAGTCAGTGTCCCTGCTCATGATGTCATCTCTAACCATGTCTTCCCGTTTATTTCTGCCCAAGGAAAGTCTGGCTCAGGCTTATCCATCACAGTGTGGAATTTGGCAAAGAAGGATAATGAACGTGTGCGTCTCCTTAAGTCAGTTTAGAAACGTATGTGCTTCTGTAGGGTAAAGTTTCCTAAGTTTTGGCACTACTTATATTTTCAGACCAGGAATTATTCTGTGCACAGTAAGACACTCATCCTACTGTGGGTTTATCTTGCTCATAGTAGGATGTTTAGCAATAGCCCTTTGTTTGCCAACTTGATGACAGCATCCCTCTATTCCTCTCTTCTCCCACTTGCCATGCTCAAACCATCAAAGACACTTCCTTGAAGAAGAGGAGGAAAAACCACGATTTGGTTTAGGACCACTGCAAAGACAAGTGAACTGTTTCCTCAAGTGTATTTATCATTATCAAAATGAGCTTCCTAAGAAAGGAATTTCAAAAGTCTTCAAAAGGTTTCTGGGACTCCTTCTTTGGGGATCCATAGAAATATGTAAACGTGGCTGACATTTGTCTTTTTGAAGCTCTAAAACTTAGAAACTCATTCACTCTGAATCTTGAATTGGGATTGAATAGGCCAAGCATTTGTGAGCTACCTAAAGACTCTTCTTGATTGTGTATATGGACTTTTATATTCATTCCTGTGACCTTGCCCCACTTTTAAGGTTGCCAGAATAGACTGTGTTTGTACACTGAGTCAGACTGCTTTCTAGCACCGTTGACAAAGTACAAGGAGAAAGAAAATAAATAAAAAAGCTACATTTCTTTTTGGTCATAATTTCAGAAGTTTCAGTGCATCATAGAGGGAAGCACATGTTTGGAGAAACTAGGGGTCTGTAGTATCTATGTGAAGGGTAGGATCCCAGTGACCTAATTTCTCCCTCATTAGGATCCACCTCTTAAAGACTTTTTCACCTCTTAATAGTGCTATAGGCTGATAATGGAGCCTTTCAGCATATGGTTTCTGGAGGATATTTAAGATCCAAACCATCATATATACTTAATAACAACATAATAGAGATGTCTGATAGGATGCCACTCTGATGATTACAATAATAATGAGAATGACATTCGTTGAGTGACTTATACTCATCAGCAACTGTGCTGAGTGCTTGACAGAATAATTTAGTTCTCCTAGCAGGCTTTTGTAATGGATGACACTCACAATTGTGTGTAATATAAAGGGTGGCATATGCTAATTGTTATGAGTATTACTGCCTGACTTCAGAAGATGGTCTCCCACAGCTGAAGTTGACTTATGCCAAATATCCCAGAGAATAAAAGGAAACATGCCACACATGGGCTGTCTTAGAGAGTGAGTTATGCCGCCCATTCTTTCTGTGCTGTGATTTGCACATAAGTCTGCTTCTAGCACTTATGAGGGTCTAGTTTGTTGGTTTTGGATCTCTGCCGTTCACTACTGTCCTGATTTGATTTTATTGGCATGGCCTACCTCTCTCCTGGGAAGAGGGAGCCTCAAATGTGGGATTGCCTTCATCAGATTGGCCTGTCGGTATGTCTAGGTGGCATTGTCTTTATTGCTACTTGACATAGGGGAGCTCAGCCCACTGTGAGTGGCACCATCCCTTGGGCTGTATGAGAAAACTAGTGGAGCATGCACCAAATAGTGATCCAGCAGTGTTCCTCCAGTTTCCGCTCACACTCCTACCTTGAGTGCCAGTTCTGGCTTCCTTACTGATGAGTTAAAACCTGAAAAGGGAGAGCAGGGACTGACTCTGACATGAACTCTGATGCCCCATATTTGACCACTTCCCATTTGTGGGGAGGCCTGGTAGCACTCAGAGAAAGAATAGGAAGGCTACCAAGATGAGACTTGCTAGGCTGTGACCATATGGTGAGAGAGGAGGTCCCCTTCTGTCACAGAACTAGGAGAGGGGAATAGCGTGTAAGAGGGAGGGAGGGAGGAACAGGAGGAGACAGGCAAGGGGATAACAATTGAGATGTAATCTGAATAAATTTTAAAAAACAAAATGAACTCAACAGCAAAAAAAGAAAACAAAAAACAAAAACAAAACAAAACAAAATAAAACAACAACAACAAAACACCCTGAAAAGGTAAAACACTGTGTTTTATCACAGCAACAGAAAGTGCACTAAGAACAACTATGTACCGTGTGCACATAAATGAATAAGAAGCGGACAGGAGGATAGGGGAAAGTTGCCATGCTGAAGAGGCAAACAGGAGTGAAAGAAGTTCTTCTGGTTTCTCATTTCCAGATTATTTGGTTTAGATACCATGACTATCATCATCACCATCATCATCATCATCATCATCATCATCATCATCATCATCATCATCATCATTAGATTTACTTTACTACTTTATGGGTATAAGCATTTTCCTGAATGAATGTATGTATACCATGTGCCAAAGGAGGCCAGAAGCAAGCATCATGTCCCCTGTAACTGGAGTTACAGATTTGAGGTGCCAGGTTGATGCTGGGAGTTGAACCCTGGTCCTCTGCAAGAACAAAAAGTGCTCTTAACTGTTGAGCCAACCAAGACTTATAAATACTCTGTCCCACAGTTCTTGTTGTGAGGATGTGGGTCAGTAAGAAGGTAAATACCTTTTCTGAATTACCTATCTTGTTAAGGATATTCCTAGATGCCATTTTTTTTTTTTGCTATCTTTGAATGTATGTGATTATTAAATCTCATTGATGTCAAGAACTAACAACTAAGGCTTAAAGATCTATTGGCTTACTTTTGTTCCAGATTAAGTAATATCCATACAGGGATTATTACTGTTACAGTGAGTCTTCATTGTCCACTGAATTTAGAATCACTATGGCAACGCACCTCTGCATGTATCTACAAGGGCATTTCAAGAAAGATTTAACTGGGAAGAAAAGACCCATCCTGAATATGAGTGGGTCCCAAACTGAAAGTGAAAATAAACTGAGCATTGGATTCCCTTTTCTCTGCTTCCTGGCTGAGAATGCAATATGGACCAGCTACTTTGTGTACCTCACCATGATATACAGTGTCCTCTTTAATTGTGAGCCAAAATAAACCATTCTCTCTTAAGTGGCTTCTATCTGATATTTGGTCATGGCAACAAAAAAAGTAATTTATTCAATTACTTTGTTTAATTCTTTGCTACCCCAAGTGTACATTATTCTGCAGAAAGCCATCCTGGGAAAGCATTGTGTGTTGTGCTGCTCTGACTGAATTGGACTGGTCTTGTGGGATTCTAGCATCTCATTCTCCTCATTCTTAAAATATGAACATTGCACTTTCATGCCATCTGACCATGTCAGCGAATGCTTTGAAATCTTTAAATAAGGATCCTTACATAAATGACCAATATGTATTGGTCATTGACAGTAAGCAATGAAAGAAAGTACCTTGGGGCTACTGTATCCAGGTCAGTCCTTTCAATTCTTTTATCTCCAAGTAGAGACAGGGTAGGTACATATTTCCTAAAGTTTTCCAAGAGCCACACTTTACAAGAGTTCGGCATTACATTTGGTTCTAGTGGATGTAAGGGTTAAGCAGATCATACCATAACTCCAGCCTGTGGTTCCGGGGAGTCTAGGTATCTTCAAACCAGATGTGCAGGCTGCTGAGCCATGCCCTCCAGCTGTTCTCGGAAAACATATTTTAGACTGAGAATGAACATCGTGCTTGTCCTCACTGAGCTGTGTGTTGCTCCCAGCGAAGTGGAGGCCGGTAAGCACTTTTATGTGTTTTGATATTGTTGAGCTCAGTTCATTCTTGTGGTCCTGCTTTATTTGTGTGAGAGAGAGGCTTTAAAAAAATACATGTTTTCACTCTATCTCTCTTTCGGTATTTTTGTGGGGACAGTCTTGATTGAGGACAATTGGGGATTGCCCAATGCCCAGTGGAGTCATGAGACTGTTATCTTGTTTTCCAACTGGACAAAGTGCAGGGATTGTTTCCTTGTTAAAAAAAAGCAACTGTCCATATGTTGACCAGTATGACCCTAGTTTGGGAATATCCTCTTCAACTTTGTATAAAATACTATTTGGACCCATTAGTGCTCTCAAATATCAGCTAACTGCTTCTACTGCTGTTTCAGAATGTTTTCAGTGGTAAAGATGCAACAGCTGGAGTGCAGTATGAACAAAAAGCAGATAAAACATCTGACTTCACTTATCCTTTGGGCTGCTGCCTCCTCCCTTGTGTCTAATCCAGTATGCACGAGTTCTGGGTACCAGGTCGGAGAATAAAATGTCCTGGGACATTGGTGTCTGAACTATCTCCCTCCTTCATGATATCAAAAATGGATGAAATCACTCACTTGAGAAGCATTTTTCCCTCTGTCAGCTGGTAACCTTTCAAGAGATGTAAAGTGACATTCCAAAGCAGAACGTCAGTGACCCTGATGCCCAATCAGACATGCAGAGAAGGTAGCATTCCCATCCCCACCCTCCTTTCATGGCAGTTTTGACAATGGAAACACTGTTACCTTAGAAATATGTGCCATTGCGCAAAAAAAGCTTTTATCTTCAGACCAAAATAAATGCTTGTGTGGTTAAAAATACACTCAAAGAAACCTCAGGAAAACCTGGAGTAAATTAGCCAATTGATGTCAAAATGACAGCGCTGGTACATTTGCTTATTTCTGTCACACACTGGCTATGACCTTCTGAGTACCTCCCTAATAGCTTCCCTCCGCTTAACTTCCAACGCTGAACGTATTTTTATTTTCCCATGTTAGACATTGCTTACTTTCATCCTTGGACACATCATCTGCTTATTGCAATTATTTTTTTCTCTGAGAGGATACAGAGACAGGGAGCCTACCACTAGGTTTTCCATTCTGTGCTTCCCTGAAAGTGAATTTCTGCATTTCAATCATATTCTCTCTCAAAGGAAGCAGGACTCTCTGCTCAATCTGTTTTCCATCACCTTGTGTCTGTGGGTATCCCTGTCTCACGTTATTCACCGCAAACAGACTTACTTGCTCCGGTTTTCCAGACAAGGGAAACCACCTTCCTCTTTGAAACTGAGTGACACTGAATGGCTTTCTCTGTGCCTACTCATCTGAAATCAAGGCTTTGCAAGTAACCAGTGGCCTGACAGTGCCCATGTGGGGCAATTAATAACTAAAGACAAATATGTCTAAGGAATGCATCCTCAAAATAACTTGATCTAAGCCAAACTTTTTGAGAGACAGGATGGGTACTAGCGTGCCCATGAGCCCAACATCACATTTTCCTGGTTTGGTGCCCTTTTCATTTCTCAATCTGCCTCCTGCTGTTCTTATAGTCTTTATTTAGACCATACTGAAATGTGTGGCATTTTAGTTAGTCTTTGGATTTAGACATGGTGTAAACACACCAAACCATAAAAGCAATCAGTCAATCTATGGGCGATGATAAATTTTGATGAGAACATGCAACTTTTATATACAAGTTTTCTTGCTACAAACTCACCTTTATCCTGGCATGTCTCACCTTTCCTCTCCCATCTTCAGTATTTATTGGCTCTGAATTATTCTGTTGAGGCTAGTAGAATCTGAGATAAGGTCTTTCATCTTTCCTTCTTTCTTCTTTCTTCTTTGAGACAGGGTTTCTTTGCCTTTGCTGTCCTGGACTCACTTCGTAGATCAGGCTGGCCTTGCTTGAATTCACAGAGATCCACCTGCCTCTGCCTTCTTGAGTGCTGGGATGACAGACATGCGCACTATGCCTGGCTAGGTCATTATTTCAGTATGACTATTCAGAAAGAAAGGAGTAATGAATGAAAGGAGTATATTATTTTTTCCAATCGTGTCATCGACTAGCACTGAAATTTATTAGTATCTTAACAAAGGACTTACCCCTTAGGTTTACTTCTTAATGTTTAGGAAATATTTAATAGATTCTTGACCACAGTCTTTGAAATAAGAAGCATGGAACACTGAAGAGTTTAACAAGACCCATCAGTGATGTATAATGTTCATAGATGCTTCTCCACTTAATCTGGTGGGGGTAGATGCTAAATTAGGAATTATAGACAAATGCTTTATACTTTATTTTTTCCAAAAATACTGATTTAAAACATAATCCAACATGACAATATCTTTCCATCAAGTGACTCACACAGAGGAGTCATGGAGGACGACTATTCAATCACGTAGAGACAAGGTTTGTGCAAAGATGCAAATTTATGAGATTTAAAATAAAGAAAACCGAATTTAGAGAAATGTAAAATAAGAAGGGGAACTTCTGAAATTCTGTATATGCTATGAAATTATTACTTGGGTGTCATTAAGAAGTCAAGATTAGGGAATAGGGCAGAAGAGGGAGGGAGGGTAGGAATGGGAAGATAGGAGTGAGGGGATAGCATTCAGGATGTAATCTGCATAAATTTTAATAAATTAAGAAAAGAAATAAAAAGTTGATATTATGCATGTTTATCTTTGCTGCTCACATTTGTTATCTCTCCACGTCTAATAAATTTAATTGAGAACATTTTTAAAGGCAAAAACAAAGAAGAGCATCAGTCATGAAAGTGGCTGCCCCCATGGAGGTTATCTTTCCATTAAGGGAATATTTTGATTTCAGTAGCTTTTACTATTTGGACTTCATAAGCATGGATGACATGCAGAATTGAAATAATTTTCTTTGGTAGTACCTGCTGTGGAGTAAATAAACCAGACTGTTGGGTAAATTCTTTTATTGCTCTGAGAGTCAGTTTTCTCATTTGTGAAAATAAAGGCATTGATTTCTCTGCTGGATATAAATTCATTTCTCTATCAAATAGAAACTGTTGGAAAATTTGTATTCATAAGACAAAGGAGCATTTACAAATCCAGACAGATGTATAGGCACTTGGCGCAGTCAGAGAAGCAGAAGATGATGGTCAGCAAGAAACGCCTAGGGTGAGAGAACTCAGCATTGACAGCCATCACTCCACTCTTCTCCCCTGGACAGGGCTGTTTTGAGAAACTAGAAATGCTTACTGTAGTTGACTAAGAGCTGAAAACTGATATGAAGATAGAGAATGTTGTGGACTAAGGGCTTGGGTTTCCCCAAAGTCACATACTACAGTTCTAACACATAGGTAGAGGAGGACGGGTCCTCTCGGAGTGCTGATTAGATTGACATAGCATCCTAACAGTTACTTAATCTGTATGGTTCTGACTGGTATCCTTAGAGGAAAAGATCTATTTCTGTGCCTCTCCACATTCACAAAATGATGAAGGGCCAAGACGCTGGGTGGTTGGAACAAATGAGGAAAGTCCTCACCAAAACTGAATTTTCTCACACCTTAGCCTTAGTGGAACAGTTGAAGGCCACTATGTAAGCCACCTAGTCTATAATAGTTTGTAGCAGCTTGAAATAATTGCCAGCAAGTAATAGAAGTACAAGCTAACTGAATGATTAGGGGCAGCATGCGTACACAGGCGTGAGCTCAGACTCAAAAGAACTCCTACCTCAACCACTAACTTTCCATGTATATCTTTAGACCAGAACTGAGCCTTCAGTAGGCTCTTTATTTAATAACTTAAAATAATGATACCTAACTTACAACATAGCCTTGAGGATATGGGGTGCCTATATAAATAGACTGAAAGATGAAATACACATTTAACTTTACTTTCTTTTAATGCAACAATTTATTGAACAGCAATGGCTTTGAAACTCCAGCAGATATTGTTGGCTTCCATTTGACAAAGGGATATGACAAAAAGAAACTAACTTATTAATTGCATCTTGGTTTTGAACCTTGTTTCTCAAGCTTGTTATCCTCAGAATTGCAGATTTTTTCTCATATCCATCAATTCCTCCTGTTCACTCTCCTCCCTTCACAGCCACCTCCTTTCCTTCCCCTTCCTTCTTCACCTCTCCCCCCACTACCATTATCTCTTCCTCCTCTACCATTTTTACCCTCTCTCCCTTTTATTTTTCTTCCCGACAGCACATGGTAGCTATTTAAACCTACCAGACCCTAGAAAAGAGATAGCAGCCCATGCTTGTTACCTATGCACCTGGCCCCCTCAAAAACTTTATTTAGAGTGAAGAATCGATACATTTCTGAAGGGTTTTACTTCCTGGAAATCAGTTGTCACGGTGGAGATATAAAGCTGTAGTAGATTAACAGCCAACAACGTGCAACCGGTTAGGGTGATGGTTCTGAAGTCCCTTCTGCTGATCTGTGCCACATTTTTTTTTATTTTAAGAACTCCCAGCATCACTTTGAGGACTTGTGAAAACACAGGTTACCAGGCTTGTCTAGGAAGGACCTGATACGGTAGGTCTGGAATGTGATATGAGAATGGCATTTCTCAAAAATTCCTAGAGTTACTAATGCAGCTGGGATCACAGTGGGGTGACTGCTCTGGGGCTGTACAGTCAAATAGCCCCACTCCTTTTATATCACCATGCATTTCTCAACTACATTGAAATAACGGAGGCTATAAGGCTTATAAAGCATTAGCCCCTTCCTATAGATCCAAATGACCCAGTGTTGTTAGATTTCTGAGAATTCTGATGTGTATTACTAGGCCACAGTCACATTCCAGGCAATGTCTACAACCATAGGCAGGACTTCGGAGTAGGGTTGTGACACCCTTGTCCCATTCTCCCCATGTTGCAGATTCAGCTGGTGGTGACAAGCGGTTTGTTACATCTTCTTTTCTGTTTGCTGTGATGAAACCAGAAACAACTGATAAGGATGCAATGGTTTCTGCCTACCAGAAGTTTACAGACCAAGGATAGAGACAAATGACAGAACAGCAAACGGATTGCACTCTGACAGAATCCATAAGTAAAAATAAGCCCCATGGAAGGTTAGAGAGAAAGAGGACTAACCCAGCTGGACCTGCCAGGAAAGACACCACAGAAGACAGTGTCCTTACATTTGGTCTTAAAAAGAACATCAGGTGGTATGCTGACTAATGTTGTATGAACATTACATACTATTCTAATGTTTTAATAATCTTGGAATCATATCCCAGGCACCGTTTTAAGTATCTTCCACAGACTGGCTGACTAAAGGACTTCTCTTCTCCTCATTTCAGAGATGAGGCAACAGAAGGAGTAGAGCTTTGAAGCTTTTCCAAGGTCCCAGCTAGTGATCAGTAAAGTTTGTTAGGATTTTCCATGGCCTGGCTGAACGCCCATGTGCTTGAACACTTTAACATACTGGCCTTTCTGAAAAGGGCAAGAAGAACATTCCTAAGCAGAGAAAGTACCACAAGCACAATCAAAATTGGAAGAGAATTCTTACTGGATTAGGGAATGGGAGGATAAAAGTAAAAAAAGAACAAAGGGAAAGCAGGGGCACGGAGCTGGGGATGCTGTGGAGACTAGAGAGCAGAGGAGATAAATGGAGGCTTAATTTATTTTCTGAAAAATGGGTGTCCATCAACAATTTGGGCATAAAACTTAACTCTGAAGACTCGGGTGGTTAGATTTAAGTGTTAATCTAGTTCAGGATTTCCATAAGGACATGTTCAACTTCGAATCATTGGCACAGACATATGATATATTAGAACTAATATATTAGTGATTTCTTCTTAATAAATTAATATGTAATACAAACTGTACCAATTAGGGTGTTTCATGTACGCATAAGTTAAAACATATTGGTGTATATACTTAGTCTTTTATCATGTATGTAAAAATATCTTGACACTATTGGTTGACTTATGTCGATCTTGCATGATCACTGACCTATTTTAGAATCTAATAACTTGGCCAAAGATGGAATTCTTTATGCATTTTTGTTTGAAAGGTTTATTGAAAGAAGAGAAAGGACACACATTGAAGAGTAATACTCAGCACAACTTCATGCATTTGAAGCCAAGGTGAGTGTTTCATCAGTGATAAAGGAAGCCAGGGGATGAAGAAAAGAGGGAAAGTAAGAAATACACAGCCAGCAGGGAGGTGTTAGCAGTGGTGAATAGCTACTCTTGAGTTTCCTTTTGGAGTTGTCTCCACGTTAGATACCGCGCGTCCAAGTCATCTCACCGGCACTCCCTAAGCTTTTAAATGTTGTTTCACTATCGATAATTATTTTTATCTTATTATTCTCTCTGTAAGTTGTGGAGAAAGCATAGAATGTGAAATTTGCCTTCAACGAATTATTAAAAGTACAGTATAACCTCAGTCATACATACCAACTCGCACAGCATGTCCTACAACATTTTTCCTGCATGATCAAAGCCATACACCCTATGAACAGCAGTTCCTTACTTTTTAAAATCATAGTCCCAGCCAAGTGCCGTTCGATGTTCAGTTTTGATGAATCTCGTTACTGTAGATCTTTCAAGGAAATAAGGAAACATGGTATTTCCCCCATGTTAACTGGTGACCTTCTCTTTTTTTTTTTAATTTTTTTTATTTTATTTTATTTTATTTTTTTATTTTTTATTTTTTTAAATTAATTTATTCTTGTTACATCTCTATGGTTATCCCATCCCTTGTATCCTCCCATTCTCCCCTCCCTCCCATTTTCCCCTTATTCCCCTCCCCTATGACTGTTCCTCAGAGGGATTACCTCCCTCTGTATATGCTCATAGGGTATCAAGTCTCTTCTCGGTGACCTGCTGTCCTTCCTCTGAGTGCCACTAGGTCTCCATGGACAAGACAGTCTCCACACTTGAGTGGAGAGAGGGATTTGACTTTCTCAAGTACTCTGGTGCCTCACATCTGACTATGGTGACCTTCTCTTAATGCAATGTCCTGAAGGCTCATTGTTCAGAATTTGCCAGGACTCATTTCTCAAAGTTGACCATCTCTTGCCTTCTTTGGACTGTGGAAAATGCTGTACTGTCCAGGCAGAGTACAACTATTTCATTTGCACATTGTTCTTAAACTCTTTCAGATCAATCCCAACAGCCTGTACTATTGGGTGGTGGGTAGTTCAGTCTTTAAATTTCAAGGAGACTCCATTGTGTTTTCTGTAGTAGCTGCACTACCCTACACTCCCACAACTGAGTTGTGTTTCATCTTTTCTGCTGTCTTGCTGTATTTACAACAGCCATTCTAGCAGGTGTGAAGTGATATTTTATTGTAGTTTTAAATTAGAAGCACTTTTACTTCTTGACGCCTTTTCATTTCCTCTTCTATTATCCTAGCTATGACTCCTGTCTACAGTGAACAGACATGGGCTGCAGCATGGTGTCCTCATCTGCTCCTGATCTTTGAAGGAATTTTCAGTTTTCTTTCCATTGTGTTTGATAGCTGTCAATTTTGCCATTCTGAAAGAACATGCTTCAATGCCCTGTTTGCTTGGGTTCTCAATCTATCATGAAAAGGCACTATATTTTGTAAAATGTCTACTGAAAGGGTGACCTGGTACATTTTGAACCTCATCATGTTAACACATAAAAACACCCTTGAACTTCAGAGACGAACTCCACTTGACCAGGATTGATGGTGTTTTTATTACCTGTTGAATGTGGTTTGATGGTATTGTTCAGTAGCTTTGCATCTGTATGCACTGGGGATGATGAGCATCAGCTTAGATTTCTTATAGTACCTCTGTCTGGCTTCTCAGTTCTGCTGTGGTATCTGTACTCATTGTTTGGAAATGCTCTGTCCCCTTCAATGTTTTGGAAGAGCTTGAAAAAGATCATTATAAAATCTTTTAAGTTTCTTAGAACTTCCCAGGTAAGTTGTATGGTCAAAGACTCTGCATTTTGGGGAGATTTTAAAATACCAATCCATTCTCTTTCTTAGTTATAGTCATTTGTTTCATTACAACTATGCCATGAGTTATAAGACAGTTGTTTCATTACAACTATGCCATGGTATTTTTAATCTGGTCTAGGGAAATATCTATACCATCCCTGCTAGATTATACAATTTGTTGTGGTACAATCTTTAAAACTTTTTAATTAATTTATTTATATAGTGAGTGAGTGAGTGAGTGTGTCTGTGTGTGTGTGCACATGCATGTGTATCATGATGGTGTGTGTTATGATGGTGTGTGTGTGCATGTGTGTGTATCATGGTGGTGTGTATATGTGTTTCATGATTGTGTGTGTGTGTTATGATGGTGTGTGTGTGAGCATGTATCATGATGGTGTGTATGTGTGTTTCATGATTGTGTGTGTGTATGTGTGTGTGTGTGTGTGTAATGGTTCTGTAGTTATCAGAGGACAAGTGTGAGCATTGGTTCTTTCCTTCCACCACATGGGCCTTGTGGATGGAACTCAGATTGTTAGTCTTGGCAAAACCAGTTTTTCACAATATTTCTTATAATCCTTTACATTTCTCTTGCATTGTTTACAACAACCCTCTTCATATCTTGTTTTTTATTTGATTTTTTGTTTAGTTTTATTTGAGCCCTAGTTACACTTACAAAAGGTTTTCCAGTTTTGTCTTTTTAAACAATAGTTCTTATTTTGATGATTTTTTTTCTATTTTTCATTCTCCATCATTTATTTCCATTCTAGTCTTTGTCATTTCCTTATTTATATTCTTTTTTTATTAATTTGTTCTTGTTACATCTCTATGGTTATCCCATCCCTTGTATCTTCCCATTCTCCCCTCCCTCCCATTTTCCCCTTATTCCCCTCCCCTAGGCGCCATCCTTATTTATATTCTTTTTCTGTTCCTTGAGGTGATATTTAGGATCCTTATTGGAATTTTATGTAGGCATTTACCACTCTAATATTTCTTATTACACTCCTTAGCTGCACACTGTAAGTCTGGTTTGCTGTGATCATATTACAGCTGTTTCATGCTGCACACTATAAGCTTGCTTTGCTGTGATCATTTTACAGTTGTTTCAATATATCTTCTAGCTTCCCTCTGATTTCTTCTCTAACATACTGGTTGTTTAAGAGTGCGTTGTTTAGTTTCCAATGTGAGACTTTTCCATTGTTCCCTCTGCTATTGATTTCTAGTCCCACTCTACTGAGGATGAAAAAGATACTCAGTCTGATTTCACTCTTGAATTTGTTAAGACTTGTTTTGTGAACTACCTTGTGAACTACCATGAAGAATGTTCTAGGTATACTTAAGAGTTTACATTTTGCTGCTGTTTGCAGGACTGCTTTGTGTATGTCTACTAAGTCCATTTGGTCTTTAGTGTCATTAAAATCCTGTTTTGCTAATCATCTATCTGGATGCTGTTGAAAGTGGAATCTTGAAATCTGCTCTTATCAGTTCTCACATAGTTCTATTCATGCTTATTTTATATGCTTCAGTTCTTCCCATGCTAGGTGCATACTCAATTCTGTCTTCTTGGTAAATTGAAACATACATTACAACATTATCTATACACTTGTCTTTTGTAGCTGCTGTTGCTTCATGGTATGTTCTGTCTGATATCCATCTGGCTACCTCCTTTTCCTTTGGGTATATCAATCACTTCACTTGCTGCTATGACAAGGGCTCTATCATTGTGGGGAAGCCATAGCAGCATAAGGGTGAGGCCATTGTTCACATGGTGTTCACAGTCAGGAAGCAGAAAGAAATGAATGTTGGTGCTCTGTTTGACTCCTGTTTTTTATTCTAGTTGGGAGCCCAGTCAATTGAATGGTTCTACCTATATTTGGGGGTTAGTGTTCTCTCCTCAGTTACCCTTTTAGAGAAACAGCCTCACAGGCATACTAAAAGGTATGTTTCCATGGTAACTCTAAATCGAGTCAAGTTGACAGCAACAGTGGGCTTCATTTCATATACTCTTGCATCTCATTATACCGGTCTATGAATTTGTTATATTTCTTGATGCTGTGGCAAAATACCTGAAAAAAGCAACCTGAGGTGAGTTTAAGGGTCGTTGCTTTGCAGGAACAGTCACTCATGGTGGAGAAGACAAGTTGGCCGGAGCTTAAGGTAGCTAGCTAGTCACACTGTGTCCACAGCCGGAGGGCGGAGAGATGAATACTCATCTCTCCATCTCCTTTTAATCTGGACCAGAGAGGGACCACAGCCTATGGGATGCTGCTGCCCAAGGAGGGACCACAGCCTGTGGGATGCTGCT
>OU015748.1:50818309-50845032 GCA_907169655.1 Acomys percivali
GGATGCTGCTGCCCAAGGAGGGACCACAGCCTGTGGGATGCTGCTGCTCACATTGACAGTGGTTATTTCCATCTCAGTTTATCCTCTCCAAAAATATCCTCAAGGACAAACCCAGAGACATGTCTCCCAGCCGACTCTACCAAGTTGACAGTGACAACAAACCATCAGAGTACAACATGTGCTCTTACATCTAAGGCCAGGCTTTTATGCCAACAGTAACATCTTATTTTTAAGCCATTACATCACTAAATTTTAACTGAGGAATTTATTTATATTAAAATAATTAGTTATAAAGTTAAAGTGTTTTGTGTCTGTCTTCTAGCTGGCTTCTCTGTTCATTTCTTACTATCTTTCTTGTTGTAGTGATTTGTTTTGTGTGTGATGATATCCTTTGATACTTTCTCAATTTCCTTTTGTGTATTTTCTATATGTTTTTGTTGAAGCTAAACATAAAATATAATGGTATATTTTAAGCTCGTAACAACTTAATTTTAACACATTTTTTTCTGGTTTTCCTTTTTCCGTTTTCCCAATTTTATATTACTCACATCACAAATTACATACCTGTATTGTTTATCAATTTAAAGTTTTTATAAGTATATTTTATACATTTAATCCACACACTAGAACTAAAGCTGATTTATACATCGTTGTTACCATGTTACCTATATAGCATACTGTCCTTATCTCTGTATTTACCTTTATTGATTAACTTTATACTTTCATTTGCTTCCCCCTACTAATTAATATCCTTTTGTTGCAGACTGCAAGACTTCCTTTTACTTGAAAGATGGGTTCATTAGTAATGAATTTGTTAGTTTGTATTTGTCTGGGAATTTTATTATTCCTTACTATTGATAGACAATGTTGCTTGGTATATTAGTCTGTGTCAGCATTTTTCCCTTTCAGTAGTTTTTATAATTTTGAGAGAGTATCTCACTCTATACCTCAAGCTGTCTTAGAACTTACTCTGTAACCCAGGCTGGATTTGAATGTACAGTATCGTCCTGTATCTGCACCCCAAGTGCTAGGATTATAGATATGAGCATCCAGAATTTTTAATTTGTCATCTCATAACTTTCTTCAATGTTTCTGCTGAGAAAATAGACTGATGTTTTTACATAGCTCTTCCATATACCTCAGCCCTTTTGGTGTTTTCAAATCCTTCTTTCTTTCCTCCCTCCTTCCCTCCCTTCCTTTCTTTTGGCAATTTTATTGTAATGTGTGTTATTGTAGACTCCTGCTTAAATCTTGTTGAAAGGTATTTAGATTTCTTGCCTGTAAAATTTTTTTCTTTTAGATTTTAGTAATTTAGGGACATTATACCTCCAAATAAACCTTCTATCCTTTTTTCCTATCTTCTTCTGAGATCATCATATGCACATATTGTTCCACTTGATGGTATTCTTCCAAGCTCTTTTGCATGTTTTTTCTTTTACTACTCTGGTAAACAATGAACAAATGTTGTATTTTCAAGCTCTTGATTCTGTCTTTTGCTTGACCAAGTTTCCCATTAAACTCTTTTCAAGAATTTTCCTTCATTTGTTATAGTCTTTGATTACAAACGATGCTTCTTTTTTGTATTTTCAAATTATTGTTTATATCCTCATTTCATTATTTTGCTGACATGTTCATGATGGTTAAATTGCACTCTTCATCAGATAACTGATATATTTCTGTTTCTTTAAGGTTGATTTTCCTGATTTACTTTTGTTCTTTTGAATTGACTATTTCCTTTATCTTTGTTTTCCTTGGAGGCTTGTGCTGGGATGAACAAAATTTTAAATACACTATGTCTCCTTATGTTTATACACTGGAGTTATCTAATGAAAGACCTTCACCTGTCAGCCTGACTTGAGATTAGAGGTTGTTTTCTCAAACCTTTTTTAGTGAATACATTTTATCCAGCCTTGTGAGTATAGGCATTAAATTTATGAGATAGTCTCATTCCTTTTTACAAGCATTCACAATTCCATATTTTCTGTTTTCTGACCATGGCAGAGGGGTTTGTCTAAAAGCAGACTGTGTCCTACTGATTTTTATAAACCCATAGGCTTACAGAGTACACTAGTTATCACCAGCTCTCTAAGTTATATGAATCAAAAAACAATTCCTTTGAGTAGCCCCATTAAAAGTTGAAGGTATAGGAAAATAAGGGTATTCACTGTATGGCCCCTGTTTACTGTATCACATCTTCTTGGGAACAGCAGCAAACCACATAGATCTCTTTTATTTATAGTGGTCTTCTGGTATGTGGAGTAACAGGTTCCACTAGTCCTTTAAGACAGGCAAGATAGAAACAGGTTCCTTGGGGTTTTAGAAATAACTTGGTGGTTAAGAGCACTGGCCACTGTTGCAAAAGAACTGGATTCAGTTTCCAGGACCTGCATGGCAGACCACAGACATCTGTAACTTCTGTTCCAGGGGATCTAATTTCCTTTATCTAGCCTCTGTAGGCACTGCACATATGATTCACAGGTATATGTATATATGCGTGTGTGTGTGTGTGTGTGTGTGTGTGTGTGTCATGCACACAAAATAAAAAGCAATATATTCATTGTCTAGTCTTACTAAAAGAATGGAACATTTAATCCATGTTTCTACTCTATCCTTTTCAGCAGGAAGCAGAATTAGCAAAGGGTTTCTGCCTATTCCACACTGGGATAGTGAAAGGGACCATAGGAAATGAGCATTGAATGTGAACTAATCCAGATAATTGCCTTTGTTAATACCACAACCTGAAGCTCTTTCTTGCCAGCTCTTAGGAGCAGGACAGACAGAATCTAAGCTTTAAAGAAGTGGTCCAGAAGGCTCACAATGCATCTAAGGTCCACTCTTTTAAGAGCAGGGAGCTGCCAACCCCGCTGTTTGGTGGCAGGGTGGACATTTTCAGAGTCAGCTGCATGAATATCCCTACCAGTGTTAGTGCGGTGATCTGTGGGTGTGCGTGTTGGGAATTGATGTAGCTGGATTATTTTCCTCAAAGGAAAATGACTCTTAATTGTCCAGTCAATGCCTCTGTAGAAGGAAGGACTAGACTCACAGGTTTTTTTTTGTCATAATTTGGATGATATTTCACTATTTCTATTTAGTCAACTTTAGAAACTACTTTTTAGGAAGTAGCTAAATAATTTTGGATACCATTTATAAACTCAACATTTTCAAAAAATATTTTAAACTATATTTGTCATGTATTTTAGTTCTCTGGCAAATGTTCTCAGAAGCTTGAGATTCTTTAATCTTGTAAATTAAACTTCTCTGAACACATCTCAAAAATCTTTAAAATTTGAACTTGGTAAAATTTCAAATTTTGTGTCCTTTATCCTATTATACATTGTAAATTTGGAACCATAAAATGGACCAATCAATAATTTCAAGATTGTGTTTTACTATCAAATATCTATTGTTTGAAACCAAAAACTTCATAATCATGACAACTAGAAAATGAGCACTGACTATATATTGAAAGTTTTTTTCCTCTCCTGGTGTCTTGAACTCTTTCACTTTGTGAACTGAATTCAGTCCAGCTTTGTATGTAGAGGAATGTGCTGCCTCCTGCTGAGCGAAGTTTTCTTTCAGGAAGCTTCAGACTGGATTATCTCTTCTGATTTCAAATCTTTAGGCTCCTCCTTGCTCTGGTCAGCAGGAGAGAAGGATCCCAGGTACTGGTGAGTGTGGCTCTTGCCACTAACACCACACAGTTGGCAAAAGATACGCAGAAGATGTCTCTTCTTCACCTGACAGCTGTGAAATCTTTCAGATGTTTTTGACATTTTCAGTGCCATCACCCATCTTCCTGGATCCCTCTGGCATGGAGAATTCTCAGAGTAGCACCACTCACTTACTGCTTCTCATTGGCAGATAGACCTTCATCCATTTCCAAACTGAGGTAGGAAGAATAAAACCATCTTCAGTCTCTTTTCTCTCTTCCTCCCATGTCCTTACGACACTCTTAGTTTACAATAAACCCCATCTACACCATTGCCTGCTAACAGAGGATTTATCCTTCTGTTTAAACAGAATCCCTGAAGGCCTGTATGTTAGAGATTGCCAGTTGGTTGCTAGGAGATTATGTCATAAAGGCACTGATTCACATGTAGACTGTCCATTAGTCCATCACAGCTGAACAAGCCCTTAGCATCTGTAGCCTGGTTGGAGGAACTGGGTTAGTAGGGACGTGTCTGAAGAGGAAATCTAGTGGCAGGACCATACCTCTTTGTTTTGTGGCTACCATGAGGTGAACAGCTTAGTTCTCCCACACAAACTCTACCACAATGTGCTACCATAGCCCAACTCCTTAGCAGCAGAGTCTGATGTGACACCCTTGAAACTGTGAGCCAAAGTAAGTCCTTCCTCTTTTAAACTGATTTTAACAGGTAGGTTTTCACAGTTACAAAAAAAAAAATTACCACAACTTATCATTCCCTCTGTTTTCTTCTTCTTTTGACTTTTCTTTCCATTGTCTTAAGTTACTGGTTCATATGATCACTTTCTCTCAAAATTCTATTTACTCTTATACCATTATTTCTTGTTGAGAACAGTTAAGACCCAAAAAAATAGTATTTTAATTTTTGTTTCCATTGTGGGTGGGTTGGGTTGGTGGTGTGGCCTGCCTTCTGGTACTCAGGTGAAAGAGTGTTCACAACACAGAGGGCTGGGAAGGTATCCCAGGCCTGAGGTGGGAGAGTACCCTAAGGGTATCCTGAGGCAAGGAACCCAAGAACTTCAGAGCTCTGAGAGGAGGGAAGGGCTGCCCCAAACCCAGAGAAGCTGAGGATCCTTGGAGCCTGATCTCAGCTCCTTCTTCTTTTCTTTTTTCTTTTTCTCCTTCTGACCAGAGAGTCACAGCAGGCAATAAAGAGATTTATTGGAGGGTCAAATACAGGGGAGGAGAATCAATCCAGGAATAGCTATCTTCCCCACCCCCACCAGAGAGACGACAGCATGGAACTGGGCAGACACAGCCTTTATACAGGGTTTCTTAGGGGGTGGAGCTTTCTTGGGCAGGGTTTTCCAGAATGTGGATTGGTGAGATTTCAATCCTGAGTTGGGGAATGCTCAGGGATTGGTAGGATGAGTTCTACTAAGGGGCTCAAGATGGCACTTACAGAAGTCTGGCAGGGGGTGGCTGGGTTGTTGAAGCTTTCTCAGGTAAGGGTCTAGCCACTTTTCTGCCTTGAGGGGTAATAAAGTTTACAGTGTCTTCAAAATTTACAGGGACTCCACTGTGAAGGCAATAAGCTGAAGAAAGAGAGGTTGTAGTCATCATGACAGCTCCCATGGCAGGGGCAGTAGACATTCTGAGGCAGGAAAAGTGTCCATGTTTTCATAGCAGTAGGCTAAGGCAGGGATAGCCACCATGGACAGCTCCTTCTGAGGCACTGATAGGAGCTGCCATTTTGTCTTTGGTCTCCAAAGCCCCAGGTGGGAAGGAGGCTCTGACTGCCCTGAGGCAGGAAGGAGGAAGGGCAATGAGCCTCTTGAAAATTTAATGACCAGCTGCTCAAGGGCTAGACATAGCTCTTGGGAGTGGTGATACAGTGGGCTAAAGGACTGGAGGGCACAGTGGACTCCCCAAAGCTTGGGGAAAGTAGGGTGTCACAGGGCTCAGAGAAGTGGACAGAAGCTTGGCAGACGCTGTAGGCCACTACAGCTTGGAGGTGGGCCGCTGTGGCTTGGGGACAGACTGCCATGGGAGGGGCTACTATCACTGCCTCAGGCCTCAGCTTGAGGCAGGCCAAGGCTTTCCCATTGGCAGGGGTCAGGCTCAGTGCAGCCGTGATGGCTGAGGCAATGGGCTTCTGAGGCACTGGGCTCTTTCCACAGCAATGGTGATGGCTTTGGTCTAGCCTCAGCTGAGGCAGAAGACGAGGCTTTCTCAGCTGATGAGGTGATGGCTAGGCAGTGGTGGCAAACACCTTTAATCCCAGCACTCTGGAGGCAGAGGCAAAGGCAGGTGGATCTCTGTGAATTCAAGGCCAACCTTGTCTACAGAGTAATTTCCAGGACAGCAAGAGCTGTTAAACAGAGAGAACTCTGTCTCACCAAAACCAAACCAAACCAAACAAACAAGTAAACAAACTTCTGCAGTTCCCCCCTTTCCTGATATAATTAATTTAAGGAAACCTGGAAGTATTGATGGCAGACTTGACTTTAAGAGACTTATTTTTTATTAATTTATTTAGACTGCATCTCAATTGCTGTCCCCTCACTTGTATCCTCCAGTTCCTCCCTCCCTCCCTCTTTCACCCTATTCTACTCCCCTAGGTCCATGACAGAAGGTTATCTCTTCCCCCTTGATATGGTCACAGCCTATTAAGTCTCATCCTGGTAGCTGGCTTATCCTTTCTCTCAGTGCCATCAGGCCTCTCCACCAAGAGAAGGTAGTCAAATATGTGGCACCAGAGTTCATATCTGAGTCAGTACCCACTCTCCACTCAACTATGGAGAATGTCCTAACCACTGGCTAGATCTGGATATGGGTTCAATGTTTACTGCATGTATTGTCTTTGGTTAGTGCAGTAGGTTGGGCAGACCCCTCAGGTCCAGATCCGCCCATCATGATGATCTTCTTGTGGGTTTCTAGGACACTTTGTATCCTTATATTTCCCCATTTTCCCATAGTTCCCTCATCTAGTGTCCCAATAGGAAGTCCCCACCATCTATCTTGATCTCCTGGTTAGTGAAGACTTTCATGGGACATCCCTTTTGGGCTAGTGTCCAATTATAAGTGAGTATTTACCATGTGAGTCTTTCTGGGTCTGGGTTAACTCACTCAGGATGATCATTTCTAGTTCCATGCATTTGTCCATAAATTTCAGGATTTCCTTGTTTTTAATAGCTGAGTAATATTCCATAGTGTAAATGTACCACAGTTTCTTTATCCATTCTTTTTCTCCTGAGGGACATTTAGGTTGTTTGCAGGTTCTGCCTATTATGAATAAGGCTGCTATGAACATTGTCAAGCATATGTCCTTGTTGCTTGGTGAAGCATCTTCTGGGTATATTCCAAGGAGTGGAATAGCTGGATCTTGAGGTAGCCCTATTCCCAGTTTTCTGAGAAAGCGCCAGATTGACTTCCAAAGTGGTTGTACAAGTTTGTGCTCCCACCAGCAATGAAGGAGTGTCTATATGTAGAAAGATGTAAATAGATCCATATTTATCACCATGCACAAAACTCAAGTTCAAGTGGATTAAAGACCTTAACATAAAATCAGATACACTAACTCTGTTAGAAGAAAAAAAGGGGAAGAGCCTGGAACTCATTGGCACAGGAGACAACTTCCTGAACAGAACTCCTACAGTCCAGGCTCTAAGGTCAACAATTAATAAATGGGACCTCATGAGGCTGAGAAGCTTCTGTAAGGCAGGAGACACTGTCAACAGAACAAAGCAACAGTCTACAGACTGGGAAAAGATCTTCACCAACCCTACATCTGACAAAGGTCTAATGTCTAAAATATATAAAAAGCTCAAGAAATTAAACTTCACCAAACCAAATAACCCAATTAAGAAATGGGTCTCAGAATTAAACAAAGAATTCTCAACAGAGGAATATCGAATGGGTGAGAAACACTTAAAGACACACTCAAGATCCTTAGTCATCAGAGAAATGCAAATCAAAACAACTCTGAGATTCCATCTTACACCCATTAGAATGGCTAAGATCAAAAACTCAAATGACAGTACTTTAAGAGACTTATAATTTGATCCATCTGAATATGTTAAGTATATTATTAACTTTTAAAAATAAGATTTATTTATTTATTATTCAGTATTCTGCCTGCATGTGTTGCCTGCATGCCCGAAGAGGGCACCAGATCTCATTATAGGTGGTTATAAGCCACCCTGTGGTTGCTTGTAATTGAACTCAGGCTCTTAACCTCTGAGCCTTCTCTCCAGGACGCTATTGTTAACTTTCATCTTACTAGGTTTCTTCTGGAATTAGAAGACATGTGTATAGTTACACAAAAATCTTTATGGACCTCTTATCTTAAATGAGATCCTAAAACGAATTAGGCAGTCTTTTTTCCTAGTATTGTCTTTCTTGGAATACAAAATGCAAGTAATAATGGAGGTATGTTCATTATTTGTTTATGGTGCTGAGGATTGAAACCAGGGCCTCAGGCACACAAGACACTCTCCCAGCTGAGCTGTATTTTCATCCACAGCATTAAAAAAAATTTTTTTTTTGGTCTTTCAAGACAGGGTTTCTCTGTGTAGCCTTGGCTGTTCTGGACTCACTTTGTAGACAGGTTGGCCTTGTACTCACAGCGATCCACCTGCCTCTGCCTCCCGAGTGCTGGGATTAAAGGCGTGCACCACCATGCCCGACATTAAAATATTTTAAGGAGAACTTAATTCAGATTAGTTCACTTTCAATGAATACAATGTGACAGTAAGAGATCTTAGAAGTGGCACATGAGTAGCAGCCACACACACTGAAATAAGTACTCTAGACTTTTTAAAAGATGGAGACGTTCATAAGAATTAGTGGAGGAGCCCAGACTCTAGCAGATGGATGGGCACTTAAATTCAGAAAGACAGTAACATGGGAATGATATAAAGTAGGACTTGAAGACCTGGCCGTGTAGGTGGGGACAGGGGGCCACAGGGAAAGCCATCCTGGTTGGTTAGATTGGAGCAGATGGAGGAGAATGGCATGTGATAGAAATGTGAAAGAGTTCACGGGGAAGAGGAGCAGAGTGCTTCTGCCGGTTAAGTACAATGTTGCACAGAAGGCCGAATGTCGTTGACCCCACTGAAAGAGTAGCTGGTGTGTGGAGGCAAGAGCTAGTCTAAGCAGAACTTTGGTGTCCGGAATCACTCAGTACTGAGCCTTTTTGTTTGAAGTAACTAAGAAAAAGACAAGCGAGACTAGTCAGAACACGGCACTGTGGGTATACCGTCTACAGGTGTTTCTATAAACTCTCTGTCTTGGCAGAGTGAACTTGAAAAGCTATTTGCCTTCATCCTGCTTCGAAGCTCATCCAAGGTCTCGCGATATCCATACAAGAGGGGCTCATGTCATGCCGGGCATCCCCAGAGCCAGGGACCAAGCGTCCCTTCCATCTGGGCTTGGCTTGCATGTAAAGACGAAGCTCTGTTCTTGACCAAGTCTGGCATTTCTTCAGATGCCGAGGTCTCAGTGCTTTCAGACTCAGCTCAAACTCCTCCCGTGTGTTTTGAGTTTGGCTTTTGGCAAGACACAGCTTCCTGTTTCTAAGAAAAAAAGACTCATGAGAGAGCCTTAGTAAAGCTTCTTGGACATCAAAATAACATTTTGATGAATTAATTGTAAGTGAATCAGAAACATATGGAATCACTCTCTGGGGACACACATGTTTAAAAGATGAGGCGCAGGGGGTGGTGGTGGTGAAGCTGTTGCTCAGGGCTAAATGTGTTTTTGGTTTTATCAAATGCAGAATGCTTAGAGGGGAAAGAGAGAAAGGGGGAAATTGGAACGTCAGCCTTTGTTTTAAGTAGATGAAGCACTTAACAGTCTTATTGGCTGTCACTTCTTGTGTCAGATGAAATTCAACGATGATAAGTAACGCCAGCCAGGTTTTACAGCTCGTACATTGTAAAGTTACCCTAATGGCGTGAGACCCTGGCCTAAGTAAGCATCAGGGGCTTGGGAAAGGGCAGGTCTTGTTTTCATGACGGTACAGAGCTCAAGGTGAGCATCTAACGAGAAGGAGTTTCTCATAAAGTACTTGTGCATCTACCACTCTTTTGTTGAACACTCCTCTGTTCTCTTAAAACGTCTTCTAAAAGAACAGAGAGTATATTCTGTAAATTTTACCTTCAGAAAACCAGTTGAATCCTAATGAGATAGTCCTTGACATGCAATCGTCAAAACAGAAGACAAAACCAAAACCAGAAAGTAGAAAGGTATTAGAGAGCGTATAGAGAAGAAATGCAGATATTTGGGCACTGTTAGTGGGAATGTAAAATGGTGCAACCACTATGGAAAATAACATCATAGGTTCCAGCAACTCCATTTCTTCTATACACACAGTAATTGGAAGCAGTGGCTTGAAAAGCTGTTTATGTGTTTAGTTCATAACTGCATTATCCACAATAGCCAAAAGGTAGAAGCCAGAAAATGTATATTGGCAGATGGGCAAGTAAACAAAATGTGGTTTAAGTACACATAATGGAATATTATTCAGCCTCAAAATAAAAAAATAAAGAGATATTAATCTGTGTTACAACACGGATAAACCTTGGAATAGTGACTAAGTGAAATGAGCCATTTAGAAAAGAAAATTCTGTGTTGAATAAGGAATGTAGAGTAATCAAAATCATAGAGACTCATAGGAACACACTACTACCAAAAATGAGGGAAGAAAGGGATAGGATTTTATTTTGTGATATTAAAGATATTTCAGAAGTTGGTTTCACTAAAGTTTGAATATGCTTAACATTACTCAGTGGAATACTAAAGTCTGGCTAAGATATACTCTCTGTGTTTCTGTCTCTGTCTCTCTTTCTCTGTGTCTAGTCTATCTGTCTGTCTGTCTGTCTGTCTGTCTGTCTGTCTGTCTGTCTGTCTCTCTCTCTCTCTCTCTCTCTCTCTCTCTCTCTCTGTGTGTGTGTGTGTGTGTGTATGATTTTTGTGTGCGAGCAGGTGCAGTCATGTGTTCTCATGTGGAGAGAAGAGGTCAATCAACCTCAGATGTCATTTTAAAAAACGCTATCCACATTTTTGTTTGCTTGATTTTTTTGAGTTACTTGCATTTCTGATTCTCTAGTTTACTGTTTTACTCTTTAAATTAAATTTTGTTTTGTTTTGTTTTGTTTTGTTTTGCAGGGCAGTGGTGGTGCACACCTTTAATCCCAGCACTCAGGAGGCAGAGGCAAGTAGATCTCTGAGTTTGAGGCCAGCCTGATCTACAGAGCAAGTTTCAGTACAGCCATGGCTACACAGAGTAACCCTGTCTAAACAAAACAAAACAAAAAGCAGTAAATAAATAAAGCAAGAAAGATTTTTCTAGAGGTTATTTTTAAGTGTGTGTGTGTGTGTGTGTGTGTGTGTGTGTGTGTGTGTGTGTGTGTTTTAGTGTGGGTGCCTGCGGAAACCAGAAGAGGACATCTTACCTCTTGGACCTAGAATTACAGGCCATTGTGAGGAGAGACCCACATGGGTGCTGTGAACCTAACTGCGTCTTCTGCTAGGCATATACTCCTAATAGTCGAGCCATTGCTCTAGTCTCTCCAACCCGGCTTTTGTCCTCTCTAATCACTCCATTTCAAGTTATTATTTCCTGGAAATAATAGAGAATATATTTTTTTGGTCCCCACCCCCTCCCCCAGTTTATTAACTTTATTTCTGATTGGTAATGTATTAAGACCCAAGTAATCCAGAGTCTTGGGCACTCCCCCTCCCATCTCCCCAATTCTTTCTCCAGCTTACTATGTGATAGAATACACATGACTGTGTAGCTGAGAAGGCTCCATTCAGATGTCAGGAATTGAAGGCTGAGCTGGGCCTTGGACTATGTTTACCTCTCAGAGTAAGAGGTAATCTGTGAAGTCCTTCTGTTGGGTGCTGCAGTAGTTTACTCTTTCAGCTCAAATCCACACATGCGTGCAGGTAGCCTTTGGTGCACTGTTTGTTGTCTTTCAGTGATCTCTATCCAATAATCTCCAGGAAGAGGACACTGTGTAGTGAAAAGGGTAGGGACATGTGTGACAGGGCTAAGGGGCGGAGCCAGGAAATTCATTTTAGCCTTAAAAATGACTGCTAGCCACACAATGGCACTTGGCCATCTGGATTGTTTCGGTTGCTTTCCATTCATTTAAAAAAAAAAGTGTGTGTGGGAAGGAGCTGGTGGGAACTGGGAATGGAAGAGATATAAACTTATTTTGAGCATTGCATATTAGTCATATTTCATGTACGAAGTCACTAACTGAAACAAACACCCAGCAGCCATAGACGTCACTGGTAAGTGGTAGGTTTTGTTTGAAGAAAGACTCTCATGGCTATGATTAAGCCCCGTTAAACGTTATTTGCCACCGGGGCCGGAAACATTCCTATTGTGCATTCTCACTCCTGAAATGCCAAGACTCAGGAAATACATGGACTTTTAGGCTGGTTCCATTAATGGCGTTGGGAACCAGGGAAGGAAAATAGAATCACATGATGACTGGGGCTTTGATTGTTTGAAAATTTACTTATAAGTCACCCAAACAATTTCCTTAATTTGCTGTGTCCTTTTGTTTCCTTTTTTTTTTCATCTACATTTAAAAATGATTTAGTTTTTCATTTAGCTGTAGCATTTCAAATTCTGTCCATGGTAATTTACTGGTACACTGGAAAGTTCTAGAACAATCATTACACACACATTTACAGTAATTCTCTGCAATGTTGCTTTTGATGGTCTTAATCTAAAACTGGTGGACTGGATTATTTTTAGTGCACTCTTGGGATTTTGCTAGAAGGAAAGCAGACATCTCTGTGAAGCTAGAATTCAGGTTCTTTTATTCTTCTTATTAAAGTAGTAGAGTTACCCTACCATGTCTGTGGGTTCTAACTCTGTGGGTTTACTAAACAATAGATAAAACAAAATCAGGAAATGTGCTCCCTTGTCTTACCATTCTTACTTAAACAGTATGGTGTAACAGCTACAGGATTGAAATTGCTAGGGATTGTGGGTAGTTTGGAGATGATATCTCACACAAGAGCATGGGCATACAACCTGTGGAGACATGACAGAGGCTTAGGAGAGTACTCAAGCATCTCTAGACTTTGGCAGTCAAGGCTATTGAGAGCTGGCTGCTTTTCTTCAAATAACTCATTGACCATTCACTTTCATCAGGGAACCCTAAAGCAACATGAGCTGTGAAGTACATCTGTGACGTGGGGTATTTTTCCTTCACTAATATCATAACTGTAAAACATTCCAGACTCCAACAGCACACCAAGTGAACCCACAATTCATGTGTCGTTCCCTTCTGTTCCTCCTTCCTCTCTTTTTCTTTCTCTTCATCTTCTCCCTTCCCTTCTCCCTTCTCTTCCTTATACTGAGGATAGAACCAGAGTTCTGAACACACTAGGCAAGCACATTACTAATAAGCAACACCCATATCCTCATTTGCATTTTCTAGATAAAAAAATAAGACTATTTTGAGAGAGAGAGTACATGGTTCATATGCCATTATGTATTTGTATCCATTTGCCTTAATAGTTACCCTGAGCCTTCCTATGGCCTGGAAAAACATTTGAGTCTCAGCCCCTCTAATTTCTGGGTGCATGATTACTTCTAAATATCATATTAAAAATTTTTAAACCAATTCTAACTGCAGTCTGTTTAGGTAAATGTAACATACAAAGCACCTATGTTTTTGCTGCTGTGCTTGAATTTGAAAGATTGTCACATACCAAAAAACTGCAACCAAAAATAATAGCAAAAGCTAGTCTAAATAGAGGAAGTGATGCATATAAAAAACAACCTTGGTCATAGACCTAAGGGAGGGGAATAGGGTGAAAGCGGGAGGAAGGGAGGAACGGGAGGATACAAGTGATGGGATAACAGTTGAGTTGTAATCTGAATAAATCAATGAAATTATATAAAAAAGAAGCCACTTACTGTGTTGTGGAAGTTCAATATTGAAGGGACTCCAGCCAGTCCGGGCCTGGAAAACATGGCTCTGGCAGGCCTCGCACTTCTCTCCCATTCCCTATGCCTTGCTAAAAGCTGTTAAATGGCATTCCTAAAGCTAGCCCCCAAGAGTCTGTTCCTTCCCTGATCTGACCACTTCCTCCTCCTGAGGCTGACTACCAAAGTCCAGCTATCAAAGAATTGAACTCCAACAATCAAAAGCCCCCTTTTGGCTCACCTAATTAACACGCCTAATCAAAATATACCATCAGTTCCTGGGCCTTTTTTTTTTTTTTTTTTTTTGGTTTTTTGAGATAGGGTTTCTCTGTGTAGCCTTGACTGTCCTGGACTCACTTTGTAGTCCAGGCTGGCCTCGAACTCACAGCGATCCGCCTGCCTCTGCCTCCCAAGTGCTGGGATTAAAGGCATGTGCCACCACGCCCGGCTTCTAGCCCATTCTAACACAGACCTCCCATTTTCTCTTCTTAAAGAGTTACACCTGCAAGGCCATTTGCTGCTGTTTTTCTGCCTGAGTTAGAAAGCAGCCACTTTAACTTTTATTCCCTTCTTAATAAAAGATCTCTCTGTGATAACAGGTGTTTGGGTGTGGTTTGTGCCCACTGATCAGGGATCATTTTCAAATACTTATATAAGTTTCCTATTGATTTAAAGAAAAAATCTCAAATATAATAACTTTTCATGGGAGAACTAAGTTGTGTTAGCTTGTAGCACAGGTCAGATTACTGGATGCCTCTGAGAAGTTCCTGACTTCTAAGCTTGTGAAATTAGTTATCTATTGACTTTTAAAGCTTTCTTTATTTTCCACACATTTGTATTTGTGATTTGTCCCTAAGTTTATGTGCGTGGGTAGGGTCCACAGAGGCCACAAAGGCATATAAGACCCCCTGGGACTGGTGTTAAGGTGGTTGTGAGCCAGCATATGGGTGCTGGGAACTGAACGCAGGTTCTCTGTAAGAGCAATAAGTCCTGATCACCATGAACCATCTATCCAGCTCCAACTGCTGAGTTTTAAAAGCGTGGGCAGTTGTGTGAACTTCTCAGAGAGATGAATAAACTAGTATCTCTTCACCCCAGATCAGGCCAACAACAAATCAGAGAAAGAGTTCCACTCAAGTCTAGCTTGGTGAGCCAATGAGTTTAATTAGTTACCTGCAGGAACATGGATGTTTTTTTTTTTGTTTGTTTGTTTGTTTGTTTTTTTTTAACATGGGCAACTTCTAAGCAGCTATATCATGGAAGAAAATCTCTCTCCCCAAAAACTATCAACTATCTATAGATCCTTAGAGATGGGCTTGGCCTCACAAGCCTCTCTCCACCTCCATGACTATAAATTAAAGGGGCGGTCCTAGTCTTGTGCAGATGTCCTGTAGTAAATTCTAGACAGTTCCAAGGAAAAGGCCATGTGTAAAACCGATCTCTGCACCTATTAAACATTTTCCTCTTTTCCCCCTTTCTCAAAACAGCAGACAACGTTTGTCTTTTTTTCCTGTGGAATTGCCTCCACTAGCTGGCTCACAGACATAAACCACACAGTTGGTCCTTTTGTGAATGGCTCCTTTCACTTAGCACAGTATCCTCAGAGGTCATTTATAGTCTATCATTTGTGAGATGTCATTCTTTTTAAGGATTAATTATGTGCTATTATATACATACAACACATTTGCTTACCTTTGATTGGTATGTAGTGCAGGTGTGTGAATTTAGGGCTTTCTGCATGCTAGATAAATGCTCTACCACTGAGCTATACTCACAGCTTTATTTATACTTTCTATTGTAAGGTAGGAGCTCACTAAGTTATCCAAGTTGGCCCTAAACTCCTTCTGTGACCCAGAGTGACCTTAAATGCGTGTGCCTCTGCCTCTGTTGACAGTGAGTCCTTTTGCTTGCTTTCTGTTTCCACCCATGATCAATTACACTTCTGTGATTCATTGGCACACAGGTCCCTCAGGAAAGCTTTATCTTCCATGTATCAGAGAAGAAACAGCATCTGATAAGTCAGTCTAAGTATGCTTATTTTTTTCTTAATAAATTTCAAGTTAAATGCATAGATTAGCCTTTCCTTTGATTGCTCTGTGCTCTTTAGTTGTATATATCTCACACAGCTTATAGTGGCCCTATAGTACTTAGCCCATGAAAATAACAAGCTGTGGATAGAATTGAATAAGACAAATTTAGACCCTTGACAGCTGGAGGAAAATAAAAATCTAACTTTTTCTTGAGAGTTGCAGCCTTAGAAAGATGTTTAAGTAGACTGGGTATAAAATGTTTATGAAGTAAAATGGAACATGCTCTCATTTTTTCTTCTTGAGGCTTACTAATGTATTTTCTCATACACTCAACTCACTAAAGTAATACGCAGTCTGTGAATACTTACTGAGTCCCACTGTTTCAGGCAAATTGTGCTCAGCAGATAGCTGTGAAACCCCAGCTAAAGCCAATGATTCTATCAAGTTTATGCTAGACACGGAAATAATAGGTTTCTTGGCAACTCCAACAAATAATTTCCTTCCCTCTCAACTGTTTCAGGTTTGCATACATCGATCAAGGAAACAAGACTAGTAATATGATAGCTTATATTTGTGCACATGCATGTAATGTATACATCTGTGTGCATATGCATGTGGGGGGTGCATGCATATATGTGCACATGTAAAGACCAAAGGTTGATGTAGGATGTCTTTATTGCCCACCAATTATTGTTAAGACAGGGTGTTTGACTGAGCTCATCACTGGCCAAGACTGGCAGGTCAACAAGGCCCAGGGCTCCTCCTGCCTCCATCGGCCTACTGCTGGGCTTAGAGACTAACACCACCACGTCTGACCTTCTGTATAGGTCCCGGCAAGCAGAACCCAGATCCCCAGGCCTGTGCAGAGCACTTTGTACAAAAAAAAAAAAAAAAAAAAAAAAAAAAAAAAGAAAGAAATGTATATGCATAGTGATGTTTTATTTAATCATAAATTAGAGTGACATTATGTTGTATAATGAAAAATGGTTGCAACTAGAAATTATCATTGGGCAAAATAAACCAGACTTGGAAGATTAAAAAAATAAAGCCGTCTCTCCATCCCTTAGAACTTACATTTTATTTGAATATGCCACTTGAGATTCCTGGGTAGTTCTGAGAATAAGGGTAACACATCCTAGCTTTTGGATAGAGAAGAAAATTTAGGGGCCAATAAATAGGAGTAGAATTCTAGCAGAAAACTATTAAATTTATCCAGATCATGGAAACTGGTTCTTTGAAGCAGAGCACTAACACTGGGAATGGGGCAGGGTGTTGAGAGTGGAGTGTGCATAAGGGCCTTATCTCTCTCTGTTCCTGCTACGGCATAGACCTGCACGATCACACCATATACTATGAAGGTTTGCCAAATAGAGCATTTTAACTCTCGTAACACAGAGCTCATCGAACTAGTAAGAATAATTATGATTCCTACTGAATCTGAGTATGTTTATAAGTGTGCCTTTGACCATTTCAATTCTTTATCTCCTGGGTATCTTATCTCAATTCCCTTAATACCACTTGGCTGAAATCTTTTTGTTGTTTCCTTTCCTGATTAATTTATTATACTATGAATATTCTAATGTAGGCATCCATAATGATTTCATTATTAAGGTATCCCAGCAATATTGATGATAAGGATTTTAAACATTTTGAGCAACATAGTGAGAATTATTATATTAATGATATCAGTTTGAATAATATATGATGAAAATAATTTAATTGTTCCATTATAATTAACATTTAACTTTAGTAATTTAGCATTCAGATATTTTATATTGTCACTTAGACAAATGAAAATAGAATTATTATTTTTTCTAAAGAATAATAATCATGTAAAGAGATTAAATATATTCATACATATTTTCTTCTGTCTCAAATTTTTTCCTTTTAAGGTGATACCAAGGAAATAGAAATACAGATAAAAAAGTAAGCTGAATTATCTCCAATCAAATTGTCATTACTTTGACATTTATGATTCTATTTTTTAACAATGTTACACTGTATGGTCTTTTAAACTCACTTTCACTAAGTAATATACATTGTACATGTCTATATAAATTTGTATTTTTCTATAACATCTTATTATTTCCTAATGTATTGCTAGAAGAATTGTATACTTTCTTTCAGTTGAACATTTTCTGTTTCCTAATCTGATGTGCAAGCTACTAAGATACTTAAGAGGTGAAATCTTTATGCACACCCATGACAACTTTTAGTATCATTAATATGATATTAATACTATTAATATTGCATTTAATAATAAAAAATAACTTTTAATGTCATATACTTTTAATATGAGTTTGCATCAGATCTATGATAACATCCCTTTTCATTATAGCAGGGTAATCTTTTTGAACCTGGGCTGTAGAGCCTGGATACATTACTGAGAATCCTAGTTCCATCTCTTAGCAGGAATGCTGCTTGGGAGTGTGATAAATTTCCATGTGTCATTTTTCCTGTGTGTCTGTCTTTTGTAGCAGTCCCTGTATCAAAACTGTTAGGGGGATAAAATGGACTATGAACTTATATACACAGTAACTTCAGAGAGAGTTTGATACATAGTGAAAGTTACTTTTTAGTTTGTACTGAGAAATTATAATCTTTTCTATTTAATTGATTTATTCAGATTACATCTCAATTGTTATCCCCTCATTTGTATCATCCCATTCCTCTCTCCCTCCCTCTTTCATCCTATTCCCCTCCTCTAGGTCTTTGACAGAAGGTTATCTCCTCCCCCACCATGTGGTCACAGCCTATCAAGTCTCATCCTGGTAGCCTGCTTATCCTTTCTTTGAGTGCCACCAGGATCCCCACCAAGGGGAAGTGGTCAAATATGGGGCACCAGAGTTCATTTCAGAGTCAGTCTTGCTCTCCACACAACTGTGGAGAATGTCCTGTCCATTGGCTAGATCTGAATAGGGGTTCAGTGCTTACTACATGTACTGTCCTTGGTTGGTGCAGTAGTTTGAGCTTTAATAGAAATATGGAAATAGGGCTACCTCAAGACCCAGCTATCCCACTCCTTGGCATATACCCAAAAGAAATTATATTCTTAAAAACTGTTGTTCATAATTCTTAAGGTTTTTATAGAGTTGTCATTTTATTTTCTTAAAGGCCCATTTGAAAATTCAAAGTGCAGGCTGGAGAGATGGCTCAGAGGTTAAGGGCACTGACTGCTCCTCCAGAAATCCTGAGTTCAATTCACAGCAACCACATGGTGGCTCACAACCATCTAAAATGTGATCTGATGGCCACTTCTGGCCTGCAGGTGTACATGCAGGCAGTGCACTATATACATAATAATAATCTTTTTTAAAAAAAGAAAATTCAAAATGCAGTTCTGTTACTTTCTTTGACAATCATTTATGTTTCTAGCAAAAATGAGTGTTTTAATTTGTGAATTAGTTTCTGGTTATGATTACTAATCTTTGTCAACTTGACCCACAAGGGAAGAGAGAACCTCAGCCGAGGGGTTGCCTCTGTCAGACTGGCAAGTGGACATGTTTATGGGGTATCTTCTGGGTGGCTAATTGATGTACATAGGTCTGGCCCACTGTGGACAGTACCATCCCTAGACCAGTGGATGACCCACTGTGTAAGAAAAATAGTGAGTGAGTGAGAAGCAAGTGACCTAAGCTACATTTCTCCACATTGTGTCTACTTCAGTTCCTGCCCCCACGTTTCTGCCTTGAATTCCTGCCTCACTTTTCTTCAGTGATGGACTGTAAACTGTGATATGAAATAAGTTTTTTTTTCTCAGATTGCTTTTGATCATGGTTATTACAGTAGCAGAAATGAAATAGAACACTGGCATATACTTGTTATTTTATTAATTATGAATATATTAGTTGCTGTTAGGTAAAACATTTAAATCTATTGATATTAACTCAACACTGTATATGTATCACAAACACTATCAAGTATAAGTTATTTTCCTTTAATTTGCATATACACTTTTGTGTTCAGCTAATTTTCCCACTGCTTAAGACAAAATGACAAGCATTTCTAAGACACTGTGGTCAAGACTTGGTTTCCTCTTTCTGAGGAATTTTCTTTTAACATTTTGTGTGGCACAGATATTCTGGGGGAGTGGGGAATCTTCACTGCTTGACTAAAACAGTTTTACATTTCATCTGTACTTTTGGGGGACATACTTAATTGAATAAATTCTCTTTCTTTTTTCTTTATTACTATATCATGTTATACCACTATTTTCTGAGATGCATGGTTTTCTTCTATTATGCCTTGTTATATAATATAAGCTTATGTTATATGCTTAATTTCATCCTTTATTTTGAATTTTATAATACTTTGTTTTTAGTAACTATATTATTTTGACATTTATTCTGCTTGTGTTTCTCTGAGCATCTAGAATCTTTCTTTTGAAATATTTAATTATTTTTAGAAAGTTGGAGACTGTTGTCCTTCAAATATTTCTTCTGTTCCACTTGCTTTTTTTTTCTTTCAGGTCTTATCCAAGTCAAACCATATATTATTCAAGATCCCTGGGGAGATGGATTTTATTTGACGTGGATCTTTTTTAGTTTAAATATTAACAAAATAACTCACACAGAATTATTTCCTAATTAGTCAACTCTCTTATTGCCTCTAATAAGCTAGCTCATCAAAAATCTTTTTGAACACGGTGTTAAGGAAATACAGAATGCTTTAAAATTTTTCACAGGGACCATGGCACACTTTTCATATGATGCTAAGTTCAGTGTATGCATCTGATGTAAACTCCCTTGCTAAGACGTATTTATCACTGATTCCATATGTGTGATTATTTGTACTGGTTTTATCTTAAATTTTCATCTCTCTACAGAGGTTTCCCATGTATTTGTCCATGGTCCATCTTTTTGTTACTCTGGGAAGCATATTAATCATGCTCATGTCCCTTTGAGGACCATCTCAGTATTTGACTCCTCCTCTGAGTCCTGCTGTAGTAACCACTTTAGCTCTTGACAATATGCAGCCTTTTTTTGATTTATTTTTATCTCACACTTTTTGATTTGAATTTGGAGCATGATGTCATACAGAGGTAAACTGTGTCTGCATCCAGACACAGTCATGCCTTTTTATATGTCAGACTGTTGGTGCAGAGGATGGGACTTTTTTCAGTCAGGGCCTAAGCTGTCTTTCTGGTTTTCTGCCATCATCACTGCGTCTAGTACACCACGTGTATCTAGGTACAGACAGTAGGACAGCAGAGTGCTTTTATAGGTATTTCTCCTCTTCCTTCCTTAGGTCATAAATTATCCTGCATGTTGGAACTCCCAGATGACTCTTCTCAGAAGTGCTTGCCTCTTGCTTGACACCCAGTGTATGGCAGACAGAATGGCTTTTTAATGCCCTAGTCCATGCTTGGTCATCCTTAGCCACCTTCTTCCTGTGTGAAATTCTCAGGTTTGAGGATTTTTTATGCTTGTACAGATCCTCTCCATGGCAAAAAGTTTCAATGAGTTTTCTATCAGCTCTGGGAGAAAGTCCTCTTCGTGGTGGCACACCTCTGCTGGGTGTAGGGCTAGGACCCTAGGGCAGGGAGAGTGGACTTCTCTTCCTCCAGAAGTAGAATATGCTTCCTATAGTTTTAGTCATGCTTCTTTCTCTAAGGATACCAATGTGTTCTGTGTGGGAAGGTTTTGTATTTTTCCCAGAGGGAGGCAGGTTTTTCTTCTATCCATTTCATAGCATTTGCCATTCTTTGCCTGCTTCTGTGATAAAGTTTTTGCTGTCTTCCTCTAGCTACCCATGAGTTTGCTTCCAATGGAGGTTTTACTAATTCAAAAATGTCTTCTTATATTGGCTTTATATTGCTTATCTCTTCAGATATATTATGGACATCTAACATATTATTAGGACAAATACTTATTTAATTATTGCTTATTCAGTCAACCAAAAATTTATGTCAGATTAAACTCATTTTTAGGAATGTACAACCTACCTGTTTTTTTAAAGATACTCTAAAACATTATACCCAACATCTACTAGCAATAAATAAGATAAACTCTGGGATTATAAAACCCCCATTAGTGGTTTTTGGAAATATTTTTTCCAGAGACTATTTTATGATGTTTCATAGAATTGCCAGACATCCTAGTAATTTCTCTGACTTGGTTTTATCTTTTCCATTTGTGTAATGGTTTGGAAGAAATCTGATGCTATAAGGGGCATTTCCTGCCCCATTCACACACATGTACACATGAAAATATGTTATAGTGACATTAAGTTTAAGGTAATTATTAATAATAACCTTGGGATCATATATTTTTTCTTGATGAACTCTGGTATCTCTGAACTCATTACATGTGCCCATGAAGACAAGGTAAATCTTGGTTATTTGATTCTGCTCAGTCAGTATACAATCATTTGTCAAGCTGATCTTAGATAGTCTTAGGTGGTTGGGGCTCAAAAGTTAGAACATAGGGCTGGTGGTGTAGTTCAGTTGGTAAAGTACTTGCTTTCCAAGCACAAGGACATGTGTTTGATCCTCAGAACCTACATAAAAAAAAATCCAGTCATGATGGCATACAATTGCAATCCTAGTGTTAGGGAGGCAGAGACAGAAATATCCCTGGGGCTTATTGTTTAGAAAGCTAGACTATTTTGTGGGTGTCAGAGCAATGAGAGGCCTCATTCCTAAAAATAAGGTAGATTGCTTCTGAGGAATGACACTCAAGGTTGATCTTTGGTCATCACATGAGTACATAGGTATACATATACATGAACAGATACATATGGACATGTATAAAAATGGAATACATACAGTATAGTTTAGTCTGGCATTGCTATGCTCTATTGTAATTGGTAGTTTTCATTGTCTGCTTTTGAATCTCATTATCCTTCCCAAGCAATAGTCTGTAGTATTTGAATGAACCTTCACCACTATAATTATTTGTAAGTGATCAGTACTGAGCTTCCCAATGAGACAGATGCACTTGCATAGGTCCTCCGCCTTCAGGTGCTGGTGTTGGATAGGCAAAGAGAAGAAGAGCATGCCTCACAGTCAAAGGTGGACCACTTATGACTACCTGCCAGGATAAAGTGGCAGGAATCCTCTGTAGCTAGCCCAGTGAGGAACATCTCTCTGAGATGCTCATCTTTCTTTATGGGCAATGTTATCCAATGGGAGCAACAGTTAAACTGCTAGCAGTAGTACTAGATGTAAACATGGTGAGGTTAGTATGGAGGAAGCTTTGGATCCTGGACCAAAAATACCTTACTGATGTGGAATTTTATGGCTTGGAAAGATGTTCATTCTACATTAAGCCTCAGCACAAGCTGGGCAGAATGTCCATGGAGAATGTTAGCCAAGCCCAAAGATATTCTCTACTAGTTGGAGACACTGGAACAGCCTTATCAGGCAGCAGATGACATGAGGTGTGATGGCTTTGGCAAGTGCCGAGGAGGCTGAAATGAATCTTGTGTCCATCTAGTAGTTTCTTGGGAATGTGGAAGGAGGCAGAGGGGATTGAGAAATATGAATTCTTGTAGGTTTCTAGGACCCTCTGGATCCTTCTACTTTGCTATTCTCCCATGATTCTCTCATCTAGAGTCCCAATAGGATGTCCTCCCCTCTGTCCCAGTTTCCTGGTAAGTGAAGGCTTTCGTGGGACATGCCCCTTGGGCTAGTATGCAGATATAAGTGAGTATGTACCATTTGAGTCTTTGCTTCTGGGTTAACTCACTCATTATGATCATTTCTAGTTCAATCCATTTGTCCACAAATTTCAGGAATTCCTTGTTTTTAATAGCTGAGTAGTATTCCATAGTGTAAATGTACCACAGTTTCTTTATCCATTCTTCTACTGAGGGACACTTAGGCTGTTTCCATGATCTGGCTATTATGAATAAGGCTCCACACTTGAGTGGAGAGTGGGATATGACTTTCTCACGTACTCTGGTGCCTCACATTTGACCATGTCCCCTGGAGGGGGAGACCTGGTGGCACTCAGAAGAAGGACAGACAGTTACTGAGAAGAGGCTTGATACTCTATGAGCATATACAGGGGGAGGTAATCCCCCTCAGGAACAGTCATAGGGGAGGGAAATAAGGGGAAAATGGGAGGGAGGGAAGAATGGGAGGATATAAGGGATGGGATAACCATTGAGATGTAACAAGAATAAATTAATTTTAAAAAAAAGAAAAAAAAAGAAAATGTAAAACATGAATTCTTTTTCCTGGGGATGATGGCTAATTCTGAAAGAGGCCACAAATGCTCTGGATCTTAAAGAAACCCAGATAGTAATGCCCCAGTTATAATTTACAAACACTCAGCAATCGAAGGACCTTGCCTCATAGCCAAATCACATGCCTAAGTTGGCTGAAGAAAGAGAGGTTGTCTGTGTTTGTTAATATATTCAACTGTGGGCCACACTCACCAGATCTTCTTGCCCCTCACGGGAACTCCTCTGCCAACCCTACCTTCGATTGGAATGTCTCAGTCTCTGAGGTAATTGTCTGCTTCAGGAAAAGCTGTCTGATGCCCAAATACAGCCAGTCCTGAACTAAAGCCTGAACTAAAGAAATATGTGACAAGTTGTGATCAGCCCCTCCCAACCCACAAACTTAGGGCAACATACTAGGGCTAGAGGAGTGGACAGAATTTTCTATTTGTCTGTCTGCAGCCCAGCAGTTGCCTGTCTTTGTCCTTGTGTCTGAGACCGGGGAGTGGTAGAATTCACCAAGGCAAATTGAAAGGGAGGATAAAAGAAAATCTTGTTTATATGGTGGATTACATTGATGGATTTCCATATGTTAAACCATCCCTGTATGCCTGGAATGAAGCCTACCTGGTCATGGTGAATGATGTCTTTGATATGCTGCTGTATTTGCTTTGCGAGTATTTTGTTGAGTATTTTTGCATCAATGTTCATAAGAGAAATTGGTCTGAAATTCTCTTTTTTTTTGTTGTGTCTTTGTGGGGTTTAGGTATCAATGTGACTGTGGCCTCATAGAATGAATTTGGAAATATTTAGTCCATTTCTATCTTTCGGAATAGCTTGAATAGTATCGGTATTAGCTCCTCTTTGAAGGACTGGTAGAATTCTGCACTGAAACCATCTGGCCCTGGGCTTTTTTTGGTTGGGAGACTATCAATGGTTGCTTCTATTTCTATAGGCGAAATAGGGCTATTTAATTTGTTTATCTGGTCTTGATTCAATTTTGGCAAATGGAATTGGTCAAGAAAATTGTCCATTTCCCTTAGATTTTCAAATTTTGTGGCATAAATGCCTTTAAAGTAGGTTCTTATGATTTTTTGTATTTCTTCGGTGTCTGTTGTTATGTCTCCCTTTTCGTTTCTGATTTTGTTTATTTGGATAGTGTTTCTCTGTCTTTCAGTTAGATTGGCTAACGGTTTGTCTATCTTGTTAATTTTCTCAAAGAACCAGCTCTTGGTTTTGTTGATTCTTTGGATTGTTCTCTTTGTTTCTAATTTATTGATTTCAGCCCTGAGTTTGATTATTTCTAGGCATCTACTCCTCTTGGGTGTTCATAGCCATCTATACTGGCATCTGATGCCCTCTTCTATCATGCAGATGGAACATTCATATACATAAAATAAATACAACTTTTTTTTAAAAAGGAAAACAAAAAACAAATGTTAACAAGGATGTGGAAAAGTGGTATCCTTATAGACTACTGGAAAACTCTAGAAGTAGACCTACCATGTAAGCCAATGATACCACTCCATATTTAACCAAAGAACTCTAAGTCAACAGATCAGAAAACTTGTACACCAGTGCTCAATACATCAATATATATACTAGATCAATTATGGAACAAGCCTAGGTTTTCAACAATAGAGGAATTGATAAGCCAATGTGCTATGGAATTTTTTTTCAGCCAGGAAGAAGTTATGCAACTTGTAAGAAAGTAAATGCAAATGGAGACAATCATGTTGAGCAAATAAAGCCAGTCCCTGAAAGAAAAGAAAAAAGAAAAAAGAAAAAAAGAAAATCTTGGACATGCCAAGTTTTCTTCCATTTTAGACAGGTGCCAGAAGGCAGAAAGAGGTAACTTTCTATTACATATAGAGCACTGGTCTTGCTGAAGTTTAATGGGTAGGTTATAAGCAAAAATACAGATTTTGAACTCTCTTCACCACTTCTTCTACTACTATCTCTCTTAGAAGGGAACACCGTGTTCGTTGCACAGGACAACCTTGTTTTGTCTTAGATATCCCATACCCTTTATATTCACTCTTTCCATGACAGCCAGCATGATAGTATCTTAAGAATAGAAGTCAAGTAATTTCACTTTGCTGTTAAATCTCTCCCAAAATCCGACACTGTACATTCACTATTTTCCTCACTTTATCCACTATCACTTTCTCCTTTGCCCTCTCTCTTGGCATCACACTCTTCTTATTTGTCTCATGCCCTTCAGTTAGGCCCTTGCCTAAGTCCTTTGTAGTACTGGTCTCTCTGTCAGGAACACTTTCCTAGTTGTTTCTGTGGTCTTTCCCAGCACCCTGTCTATAATAACTGCCCCCCCCATTCCTCAGCCTTTGCCCTCAATCTCGCCCATCAAATGTAAACTTAGGAAGGTCTGCAAGCCTCTGTGTTGCTGGGTATAATTGGGTCAGTAGCAACAGCATTTTACCAAAGACAAATCTCACTTTCACACATAATCATGACAGGTGAACAATCAATTGGTTTTCCACTTAATACTAGCTTATTATTAAACTAAGCTCAGGTAGTAAAGTACTTGACATGGAAACAGGAAGAGCTGATGATGAGTTCCAGAACCCAGAAGTGTGCCGTGTACTTGCAATTTCAGAGCAGGGGAGGTAGAGATAGGTAGATCTCTTGGACTTGCTGGCAAGCCATACATGGTGAGTTCTAGGCCAATGAGAGACACCTGTCCTAAAAACATAAGTTAAGGCAGCCAGTATTTATATGAAATTTATATAAAATTTATACAAAACTTGAAGGAAAATGTGTTTTTTAAATATTCTCAGAGTTTAGGCTTAAGATCAGTTGCTTCCATGCATGTACACATCTGTGCATGCACGTGTGCACACACATACACACACAAAGAGAGAGAGAGAGAGAGAGAGAGAGAGAGAGAGAGAGAGAGAGAGAG
>OU015748.1:50858647-50869175 GCA_907169655.1 Acomys percivali
TCTTTCTTTCTTTCTTTCTTTCTTTCTTTCTTTCTTTCTTTCTTTCTTTCTTTCTTTCTTTCTTTCTCAACTCTGCGATCTTAGATGTTTCCACCCAACCTGTCTAAGACTTACTTTCTACATGTGTGAAACAATAGACGGTTGTTAACTCTGTGATGTGTCAGCTTGGGTGGGTTGCACTGCCTTTCTCAGAATGTTTTTCCCTGTGTGTTTCTAGTTAGCATGGACCAGCAGATAGACGCCCTCAGGATATTAGGAAGGAGGAACCGAGGCAGGAGCCATCTTGACGATGAGGCATGCTGTTCCAGATCTGTTGACTAGCTCCGCAAGCGGGAGGCAGTGCATGGATCTGAGGTAGTTCCAAATTGCTGTGGAATCCTTCTCTCTGTTTCGCTGACTCCTTCCTGGGCCAAGTGTGTACTTGACACTGTGACAAATGGTCCATCTCTGACAGGATTGCCTTAACCAGTTCAGTTTCAACCAAAACTGATGTGGGTTTGTTAGCAACTGAGCCACATGGTGCCTTTGGGGGAAAGCATCTATGTCAATGCACTGTCAGAGCATCCTTTCTGTTCTTTTCTGCTAATAAACTGAGCAAGCCCATTCACATTTCCACCCATCACTTTAATTTTCCACAAGTGCTCAAGAACTGAGCTAAGCACAGCTCAAACTGTGCCTACCAGCTTCTCTTTAGAAATTGTCATCTTGAGGTGAGCATGCTCAATAATGCCTTCCGTAGCTGGGCATGGTGAGGACTGGGCCAACTTCTCTGTGAATATGAATGGTCAGATGAATAGAATTCCTGTGCTTGTGCTATCCTGGACCTGGGCGAGCATGGCCTTGGAAGTGGCATCCATGCTTTCTGGATGCAGGTAATGAATCTTCCATTCTCTCCTTCTTGGCTGTGCTTTCTTATTTGGCTTTGCACTCGCAGAGATACAAACCCACTGTGGCCAGTTGCAGGCTGTCCTTCAGCCCATACTCGAGGATTTCCATTTGAAATATGTTCTTATTCTTACAGTTGGGATTTAGAATGTCCTTGGAAGGTGCCTCTGTTTAACACTTGGCTCCCAGTTGGTGACATAATTGGTAGGTGGTAGAAATATTAGGTGAAGGACGTTGCCAGAAGTAGGTCACTTGTAGACTCTGTCGTTGGAGGGTATAGTTTGTTCTGGGCTTTGTGCCTTCCTCCTGCCTCTTGGTTGCCAGGAATGACCCCACATCCTCCACGTGCTCCCGTGATAACCTACTATCTTACTCAGGCTCCAAACAGCAAAGTAACTGACCTTGGAGTAAAACCTCTGAAACAGTAAGCCACAATGGACCTTTCTTCTTAAAAGACTTGAAAAGCCTTAACTCATGCTCTCTGGCCAGATCCCGCTGCTTTGCCTCCCCTGCTATGAGGGACTATAACATGATGTTTCTTTGGTATGCTGGCTAAGCCAATGCTAGGGTCACTTAGGGCAAAGCACACCTTGAGGATGGTACGACCCCAGATTGGTTGCCTCCATTAGCTGACTTCCCCTTAGTTGCCTTCTTATCTGTGGAAAGAGGACAATGTCTTCTAAAATGGAGGAAGAACTGAAAGACAAATAAAATTATGGGACATGAGAAGGCAGAGGAACCCCTCACGTCGGAGACTCACTGAAGCCTCTTGCCAGCTGAGAATCAGTTTCAACACAGTAACATTTACTTACAGCTCCATTTCTCTTCAGATATGGAAGATTCACTTATCTAGGAATCACCAGAACTCGCATGAACAGTAAAAGGATGGGTTCTAGCTCCCATGCACAAATCTAGTGGCTTTTTTTTTTTTCATCTTAATGGATTGTGATCTCACTCCAGGCAGCCCAAGAGCCATTCTGTAATCTCTGTTATCCACTCTGTTATCCAACAGGCAGGGGGAAAAGAAGCACAATTTGTTTTTAGCAAGCCTTTGAGATGTAATGTGAAAGCTACTAAGAAGGTGCACTGTCTGTTCCTGAGACACCTCATAATGACTGTTTGAAAAGCCCACAGTTGTGATCTCAGTGGTGCCAATTCTTTCTGTGAACATTCTTCTACATTTAATAAACCTCAGCATTGTTACACTGACTTACAGTGACTCTCCTGTCCCTCTTTTGTACATTGTGACCAGAAGTCTAGGCTTTTTGTTTTGTTTTGTTTGTTTTTTACTTGTTTTGTTGTTGTTGTTGTTGTTGTTGTTGTTGTTTTTACCTGTAGAAGACTCTGAACAAATCCTCCTTAGGGCACTGTTATGCCTCTGTCTTGAAGGGTGGCTGTGAGACAATATGTGGAATAACTCTGAAAAGGTCATATACTATACAAATTATGATTGTGCTATGGCTATAACTGATGATCATTTGACCATTGCTGCTAACTCTGGCTTGAACTGTTCCTCTTTCTCTCATCTACCACAACTTTACTTGACTTTATGACAATGACTGATGACTCAGGAATAAAGTTAACAATAAGTTAAGGCTTGCCCCTATTCTCCCAAATGATAGCACTGATTCATTTATTACTTAACAACCATTTGGAAACTGTGGGGAGGAAAAGAACCCTCCAACCCTTCAATTTTCTTATTACAGTTATTTCATGTTGTGGCTGTTTGTCATAGATAAATGAACAACTGCAGGCTGACACTAAAAGTAATGTTAGTACACAGTTATTGGATGCTTAGAGTGGTCAAGATATGTGATTAGTATGATAAGATTTATGAAGATAAACTCAGTGGAATCTGCTTTAAAAAACCAAGAGATGCATGAAGAATTGGTTGTACCACTTGCACAAAGCTCTTATAATTTACAACAGAATGCAAATTACAAAGCCGTGGAAATGGTTCCATTCCTAAAGTGCTTGCTGTGAAAACATGGTTCCATCCTACAAACCATGTGATGGTGTGCATCTGCAATTGTTGTGCTGAGGAGGTAGAGACTTGCTATCCACACTAACTGGCCAGTTGAGCCTAACTGAATAAACAGAATCCTAGTAAAAAGGAGAGACCCTATCTTGAAAACACAAGATGAAGAGTGATTGAAAAAGATACCTGAGGTTGACCACTGGCCTCCATATATGTGTACCCATGTACACACCTGATTCTCTCTCTCTCTCTCTCTCTCTCTCTCTCTCTCTCTCTCTCTCTCTCTCTCTCTCTCTCACACACACACACACACACGCACACACACACACACACACTCACATACTCACAACATCCACAAGAACTAAACTTATTTTGCATGAAGAACATTTTTATATGATTTCTATCTTTTACTAGAACAATTACTGAATTTGAACAAGCATGTTTAGTTGAACTCCTAGAAAAGAATAAAAATAGAAATGAAGGGAAGATGGCACTCTGGTATGTACTTCTTTAGGAGAATGTTTGAGAGCAAGGGAGAGATAATCATTTTAAACAAATCTGTTTCATGATCATATCTGTGCATAGGGAAAAATGCCATTTTTGATCAATGTGGCCCATTTAGTCAGTGACACTAGAGAATGTGAGGGGGTGATTGTCTTAGTATACTATCATCAATATTTTAGAGAGGAATTGTAAGCTGAGAATAGAGCAATTTTAATATAAGAAAATAATTCATATCTTCATAGTTCCAACATGCCAGGTATCTCCCACAAAACAGATGGGTATCTGTAGAGTTCAGAGGGAAATCAGTCTCCAATTTTTTTTTTCAGATCTTGCCAAGTAGGGAATTATCTAATTGCTTCCTCTCCATCATTCTCCTCCCAAAGCCGATGTTAGTTTCTTATAGCTAAAGATTTACTTCATCTTCTTTAATGATATTTTCTGAGTTATCATAGCTTTATATAGAAACAGTAGTGTTTCAAACTGATTATAGTCCTTTCTAATGTATTCACTTTACATCCTGATCATAGCCCCATTCCTCCTCATTTTCCAGTCCCACCCTCCTTCCCTCTCCCTCCTCCCCTCCCCTATTCATCAGAAAAGGGGACAACCCCCCTTCCCATCCACCATGGCTCATCAAGTCATATCAGGGCTGAACATGTCCTCTTCTCCTGTGGCCTGGCAAGGCAGTTCTGCCAGGGGAAAGTAATTTCAAATCTGGAAAGACAGTCCATATCAGTACGAACCTCCACTGCCCTTACTAGGGGACTCACATAAAGCCTGAGCTGCCCATCAGCTACATCTTTGGAGGAGGCCTAGGTCCAGTCCAGGCAAGGCCCTTGGTTGGTGCTTCAGTCTCAGCAGGCTCTTCTGTGCCCTGGTTAGCTTGGCTCTGTTGGTCTTCTTGTGAAGCTTCTGTCACCTCCAGGTCCTTTTCTCCTTCCCTCCACTTTTCCACAGGGCTCCCTACACTTAGCCCAATGTTTGGCTATTGAGTCTTAGTATCTGTTTTGAACAGCTGCTGGGTGGAACATCTCAGAGGACAACTGTTTGACTCCTGTCTGCAAGCATAGCAGAATACCCTTAATAGTGTCAGGGGTTGGTTCCCTCCCATGGGTTGAGTCTTGGGTTGGGCCAGGCATTGGTCGGACTTACTCTCTGCTATACCTGCTTATGTTTATCCCTGGACATATTGTAGGCAGAGTGAATTTTGAGCTGGAAATTTTGTGGGTGGGTTGGTGTTCCCCTCCCTCTACTAGGAGACTTGTCTAGATAGAGAATGTCTTCTTCAGCCCCTGTCTGTCTCATATCTCCTTGGAGCCTACCCACAGAGATGTCCTGCCCAGAGTTTCTCTTTTCTCCACAGGCCTTCTGTCCTCCCTTTTTCCACTCTCCCCAAGTCTGATCTCTACCCTCATATCTGTGATTCCTCTTCTACTTTGTTCCCTCTCTTCAACCACTACATCTGTTTATTACATTTCCCCTTCTGACTGAGAATTAAGCATTCTCCCTTGGCTCCTCCTTGTTACTTATCTTCTTTGGGTCTGTGAATTGCAGTATGTTTATCCTGCACTGTATGAGAAAAATACACTTATATACCACTCGTATCTAGTTCCATCCATTTGCTTGCAAATTTCATGATTTCCTTGTTTTTAATAGCTGAGAAGTCCACTGTATAAATGTACGACAGTCTCTTTATCCATTCTTTAGTTGAGGGACATCTAGGTTGTTTCCAGATTCTGGCTATTATGAATTAAGCTGCTATGAACATAGTTGAGCAAATGTCTTTGATGTATAGTGAAGCATCTTTTAGGTATATACCCAGGAGTGGTATAGTTGAATCTTGAGGTAGAGCTATTCCCAAATTCTGAGAAAGCGCCAGATTGATTTCCAAACTGGTTGCACAAGTTTGCACTCCCACCAGCAATGGAGGAGTGTTCCTCTTTCTGTACATCCTCACCAGCATGTGCTTCCACTTGAGGTTTTTATCTTAGCCATCCTGATAGGGGTAAGGTGAAATCTCAGAGTAATTTTGATTTGTGTTTCCCTCATGATTAAGGATATTGATCATTTCTTTAAGTGCCTCTTAGTCTTTTCAGATCCCTCTGTTGAGAATTCTCTGTTTAGCTCTGTGCCCCAGTTTTTAATTGGGATATTTTATTTGTTGGTGTTTGATTTCTTGAGTTCTTTATATATTTTGAATATCAGCCTTTTGTAGGATGTAGGGTTATTGAAGATCTTTTCCCAACCTGTAGGCCACTGTTTCATTCTATTGACTGTATCCTTTACCTTAAAGAAGAGTTTCAGTTTCATGAAGTTCTATTTATTATTGTTGATCTTAAAGCCTGAACTGTTGATGTTCTGTTCAGTAAGTTGTCTCCTATGCCAATGAGTTTAAGGCTTGTCCCACTTTCACTTCTAATAGATTTAGTGTATACAGTGTTATGCCCTTGATCCTCTTGGACTTGAGTTTTCTGCAGAGTGATAAATATGGATCTCTTTGCACTTTTCTACATGTAGACATTCAGTTAGGCCAGCACCATTTATTGAAGATGCTGGTTTTTTTCCATTGTATGGTTATCTCCTTTGTCAACAATCAGGCATAGATATGTAGGGATTATTTCTGGATCTTCAGTAGCATTCTAATGATCAACCAATATATTTCTATGACAGTACCATGCAGTTTTATTACTATTGCTCTGTAGTATAGCTTGAAGGCAGAAATCCTTTTATGTATAGGGTTGGTTTAGCTCTTCTGTTTTTTGTTTGTTTGTTTGTTTTTAGTAAAATTGCCATTTTTACTGTGTTAATCCTACTGATCCATGTGCATGGGACATCTTTCCATCTTCTGATATCTTCTTTAATTTCTTTCTTCATTGATTCGAAGTTCTTCTCATATTGGTCTTTTACTTGCTTGGTTAGAGTTGCAACAAGGTACTTTATATTGTTGGTGGCTATGGTGAGGGTGTAGTTTCCCTAATTTCTTTCTTAGCCTATTTGTTATTTGTATACAGTAAGGTTACTGATTTTTTTTAAATTAATCTTAAATCTAGCACTTTGCTGAAGGTATTTATCAGCTATAGGAGTTCTCTGGTGGAATTCTGAGGGTCACTTATGTATAGTATCATATCATCTATGAATAGTAATACTTTGACTTCCTCAATTCTAATTTGTACATACTTGATCTCCTTTAGTTGTCTTATTGCTCTAGCTGGAACTTCAAATGCTATATTGAAGAGATATGGAGAGAGAGAGAGGAGCCTTGTCTAGTCCCTGATTTTAGTGGAATATATTTGAGTTTCTCTCCACTTAATTTGAGTTTAGCTATTGGCTTGCTGTATATAGACTTTATTATGTTTAGATATGGGGCTTGTATTCCTGGTTTCTCCAAGACTTTTATCATGAAGGGGTGTTGTATTTTGTCAAAGGTTTGTTTTGCATCTTAATGAGATGATCATGTGATTTTTTTCTCTCAGCTTGTTTATATGGTGGATTGCATTGATGGATTTTCATATGTTGTCCATCCCTATATCTCTGGGATAAAGCCTATTTGATCATGGTGGATGATACATTTTATGTGTTATTGGATTCAGTTTTCAAGTATTTTATTTAGTATTTTGCATAAAATTTCATGACTGAGAATTGGTTTGAAATTCTCTTTGATGAGTGTTTGTGTGGTTTGGGTATCAGGGTGACTGGCTTCATAGAATAAGCTTCATAATGTTCCTTCTGTTTCTATTTTGTGCAGCAGTTTGAGGGGTATTGGTATTAGCTCTTATTTAAATGTCTGGTAGAATTCTGCACTGAAACTATCTGGTTTTTGTTTTTGTTTTTGTTTTTTTGTTGTTATTGTTAAGAGACTTTTGATGACTATTTCTATTTCCTTGGGATTAAAAGGATGGTTTAAACTGTTTCTCAGATCCCGATTTAACTTTGGCAAGTGAAATCTATAAAAATAAAAACCTTATCCATATCTTTTAGATTTTTCAATTTTGTGGAATACAGGCTTTTGAAATAAGACCTAATGATCTTTTGGATTCCTCGGTGTCTGTTGTTATATCCCCCTTTCATTTCTGATTTTGTTAATTTGGATACTCTCCCTCTGCCTTTTAGTCAGTTTGGCTAAGAGTTTGTCTATCTTGTTGATTTTCTCAAAGAACCAACTCCTGGTTTCATTGATTCTTTGTATTGTTCTCATTATTTCTAATATATTGATTTCAGCCTTGAATTTGATTATATACTGTCCTCTACTCCTCTTTGCTGTGTTTGCTTCTTTTTGTTTTAGAAGCGTTCACATGTGCTGTTAAATTGCTAGTATGTGATCTTTCCAATTTCTTTATGAAGGTGCTTAGTGTTATGAACTTTCCTCTTAGCACTGCTTTCATTGTGTCCCATAATTTGGGTAGGTTGTGGCTTCATTTTCATTGAATTCTCAAAAGTCTTCAGTCTCTTTAATTTGTCCCTGATCCTGTGGTCATCGAGTAGGGTGTTGCTCACTTACCATGTGTTTTTAGGATTTCTGTTGCTGTTGCTGTTGAGTTTCAGCTCTAATTCATGGTGGTTTTTAGGAGATGCAAAGGGGTTATTTTAATTTTTTTTTATCTGTTGACATTTGCTTTGTGACAGAGTATATGGTCAGTTTTGGAGAAGATTCCATGAGGCACTGAGAACTAGGTATATTCTTTTGTGTTTGAGTGAAATGTTTTGTAGATATCTGTTTAATACATTTGATTCATGATCTCTGTTAGTTTTACTACTTCTTCATTTAGTTTCAGTCTCAATGTCTATCTATTGGCGAGAGTTGGATGTTGAAGTCTCCCACTATTAATGTGTGGGGTTCAATGTGTGATTTAAGCTTTAGCAATGTTTCTTTTACGAATGTGGGTGTCCTGCGTTTGGGATACAGATGTTCAAAATTGAGACATCATCTTGGTGTATTTTTTCCTTTGATGAATATGAAGTGTTTTTCCCCATATCTTTTGATTAGTTTTCATTCAAAGTCTATGCTATATGATACTAGAATGGCTACCCCAGCTTGCTTTTTAGGCCCATTTGCTTGGAGCTTTTTCTAGCCCTTTACTCTAAGGTAATGCCTCTCTTTATTGCCGAGATGTGCCTTTGTGTGCAGCAAAATGATGGGTCCTGTTTTTGCATCCATTCTGTTAGCCTGTGTCTTTTTATTGGGGAGCTGAAGCCATTGATATTGAGAAATATTAATGATCAGTGGTTGTTAATTCCTGTTATTTTGAAGTTGATACTGGTAGAGTATGTGTATGTGCATCCTTTCTTCTGGTTTTGCCAATCTGGGGTTATTTACTTCCTGTCTTTTCTTGGATGTAGTTAGCCTCCTTGGGTTGGAGTTTTCCTTTTAGTATTTTCTGTACGGCTGGGTTTGTGACTAGGTACTGTTTAAACTTGGTTTTGTCACAGAATGTCTTGTTTTTTCCATCTATGATGATTGAAATTTTTGCTGGGTATAGTAGTCTGGGCTGACATCTGTGGTCTCTTAGCCTGGCATCTGTCCAATTGAGAAGTCAGGTGTAATTCTGATAGGTTTGTCTTTATATGTGACTTGGCCATTTCCCTTGCAGCTTTTAATATTCTTTCTTTTTCTGTACATTTAGTGCTTTGATTGTTATGTGGCAGGAGGATTTTCTTTTCTGGTCCAATCTATTTGGAGGTGTTTTTTTAAGGTTCTTGTGTGTTTATAGGCATCTCTTTCTTTAGACTGAGGAAGTTTTATTTTATGATTTTGTTGAAAATATTTCCTGGGACTTGGAGCTTCTCTTTCTGTTCCTATTAGTCTTAAATTCTGTCTTTTCATAGTGTCCCAGATTTCTTGGACGTTTTGTGTCAGGGACTTTTTAGTTTTAACATTTTCTTTGACTGATGTATTGATTATGTGCACTGTGTCTTCTACATTTGAGATTCTCTCTTCCATCTTTTGTACTCTGTTTGTGATACTGTGTCTGCAGTTCCTGGTCTCTTTCCTCATTTTTCCATCTCCAGGATTGCCTTGTATTTCTTTATTGCTCCTAATTCCATTTTTAGATTTGGAACAGCTTTATATATTTCTTTCTCTCAATAGATTGTATTATCCTATAATTTTATTTAAAGGATTAAATTCCTTCATCTGTTTGAATGCAGTTTTCTGTATTTCTTCGAGGGACTTATTTTTCTCTTTTAAGGCCTCTATTATTTTCATAACCTCAGATTTAAGATCCTTTTCTTGTGCTTCAGGTATATTAGTATCTCCAGGGCTTGCTGTAGTAGGATAGCCAGTTTTCGGTGGTGAAATACGGTCATAGAATTTGTTGCTTGTGTGCTTACACTGACATCTAGCCATCTGGTTGTTTCTGGTGATAGCAGGCCTGGTGGTCTCTGAGGCAGTTTCAGAGGGAGCAGAGAGGGCTCTAAGCTGAATGGTGCTTGGGCTGCACAGGCCTCCTTGAGTTGGCAGATATGGGTCAGAGCCTGAGTACTGCTCGCCTCTGCTGGCCTGGTCCCAGGTGAGACAGGCAGGTCCAGATTTAGCAAGGAAGGGCTCTAAAATGAATATTGGTCAGTGCCCACACTGGTCTCCTTGGGATGGTGGACAAGGGGGGATTGGAGCCTGCCTACAGTTCACCTCTCTGTTAGCTATTTGGATTATGAAGTCAGCAGGGCTGTAGTGGTTTGGAGGCCAGGTAGGTGCTGTGCTCCCAGCACTCAGATTGGGCTAGGCTCTGCCATCTTGGCCCTATACCCTGTATATTCATATTGTCCAGGTGGTCTTGACAGGGGACCAGTAGAGCCATGGTTTTGGGCTTGAATATCTAGGGGCTGCCCTTTCGGAAGTGGGAGTAATCCAAGTTCTGTTTGCTGGGGCAGGGACCAAGGCTCCGAAAGTCATAATGCCTTGGGTGCTGTGAGAAAGGAACTCTGTGTGAGGCCAGGATTCTATGAGAAGCCTGGACCTGATATCCAGCTGTTGCTCTCTGAGAGGCAGGAGGAATCTGGGGTTTGGCTGTGGTAGTGGAGTGTTCCTGGGAGTGGAGACCTGTGCTCCATATAGGCAGATCACACTGGGCACTGGAGAATCTTGTGAGACTCCTGGTCCTGAGAGACAGTTGTGTATGTGTGTGTGTGTGTGTGTGTGTGTGTGTGTGTGTGTGTGTGTGTGTG
>OU015748.1:50880205-50895632 GCA_907169655.1 Acomys percivali
CTCTCTCTCTCTCTCTCTCTCTCTCTCTCTCTCTCTCTCTCTCTCTCCCTGCCCCCTGCCTTTGATACATTCACCTAAATACATTTTTCTGTTGCTGTAAGTGAATGCCAGTGTAGGTAAACTTATAAAGAAAAAAAAAGCATTATTTAGCTTATTGATGTAGATGCCCAAGAGCATAGCATTGACATCTGGTGATGCCCTTCCTGCTGGGTTGTAAGTCACTCATAGGGAGAACTAGCTTGCTAACTTGGGCCTGTATTCTTCCCTTTACTAAGGCTCTAATGCTCCTAGGCCCCATAACAGGGCTCACCTAATTACCTCTTCAGTATTTCACCTGCAAACACCACTAACACTGGACTTTAGGAATTCAATTTTATCAAGGAGTTTGTAAGAAACAAACACCCAGATCATATCATTATGTGTTCTATGAACCCATGGAGTTCTTAAACATATTGGTTGTCTGGAAGTCTTTGGTATCTGCACCTTCTCAGATGTCAGTCTTTCTGTTACCTACCTCTGCTCATAGCTCTGTGTGGTTAACACATAACTGGTCCTTTATTTCAGTGATTCTCAACCTGTGGGTCTCGACTCCTTTGGGGGTTGCATATTGATATTCTGTCTATCAGATATTTTTACCCTATGACTTATAACAGTTGTGAAGTGGTAATAAGATAATTTTAGAGTTGTAGGTCACCACATGGGGAACTGTATTAAAGAATCTCAGCATTAGGCAGGTTGAGAACCACTGCTTTATTGTGTCATATTTTTTGTTAAAAGTCTGAATAGTGTAGTTAATATCGTACCTGTGGATACGACTTAACTTTCTTTTCTCTAGAGCTTATTTTTCTTTATTTGTTTGCTTGCTTATTTGTCTTGAGCTGTGTCTAGGCCATCTTAGTGAACTCTGTTTCCTCCCACAAAGTGAAGACATTGATATTTTTACTGGAAAAGCCAGGTCTTGGCTTTGTATAGGTCTCTGTGAGGATAACAGTTTCAGCAACGGCTTTATTTGACTATGTCTCTTCTTCTAGTCTCCTTGTCTAGCTGTCTCCTTTATTGGGTACCACCTTGAATCTATTAGTCTTCAGGGATAGCAGGTGGGCTTTCCCAGTTGTTTAAAAGATTCCTCAAGGAAACAATTGTTCAACTGTCTGGACCAAATACATTTGGCAAGGATAGATTTCTGGGATGAAGATTGAAGTTGGTTGTGTATCCTATGAAGCCACACTGTGTTTTTAAGAATATATTAATATACGTTAACATAAAATACCAGTGGGTTGGAGAGATGGGCTCAACAGTTAAGATCACACACAGTACTGTTCTGGAAAACACAAGTTCAGTTCCCAGCACTTGTATCAAGTGACTCCAAAACACCTATAGCCCCAACTTCATAAGAATGTAATGCCTGTGGTCTTCTTGGATACCCACACTCACACTCACACCCAGGTGCACGTATGCATGCATGCATGAACACATGAGCTCCCCCCCAATTTAAAACAAACCATTCTCATAAAACCAATGTGTTTCATTATTATGTGTGCATTGTATATAATGTATTTTGATCATATTCATCTTCTCTTGTTTGTTGGTAACTTCTACTCTCTTATTTTCCCCCAATCAGTCTATGTATGTACACGTGTGTGTCCCCATCTGTCTGTCTGTTCCCGTGAAACATTCTTAGCTGTGTTTCTCTCTGTCTATGCAGATCTGGCATGTTGCTGGCAGTCCTGCTCCTTTCAATTGTCCCCTTACACTTGAACTTCCCATACTGTTTCAAACAAAAACGAACAAAGCCATTTTCTCTGCAGAGAACTACAGAACATTTTCCTCAGAAGTCCCCTCTCTACCTGGTCAGTCTGCCAGCAGCTGTCCTGGGTGCTGCTGTAGGAAGCCTTCAGCCTTTTGACTTGCCTGTCACTTTCCCTGTAATGGAAACCACCTCTACAGATGGGGTGTGGAGAGGACTTTGAAGTCCTATCTTCACCTCTAGTACCTGTGGTTTTGGACTGGAGTGTGGGTAGGCAGCTCCAGAAGTCTTTATTAAACTCAGCAAAAAAAAAAAAAAAAAAAAAAGAAAAAAAAAGAAAAAATGCATCCTCTTCCCCTTGGGGAAGGGGGAGACATTGTAAAGGACAAGACTTCTTGTTGATGGGCCATGTCTGGTTAGAACAGGGTAGGCCTTGATGGGGAAAGGAAGAGAGGAGCCCTGTCAGCTTGACCTCTCTGTCTGGAGTGGAGGATCCATTAAGCTGTACTTGGGAATGGAAGACAGGAGCAGGCTATAACACAAATAACACGCTTTCATTTTTACAATATCATGGTAAATTATCTTTAACAATTTTTTCTGCATTCACTGTATGCCTATAAAAGCAATCTCAAGGTAAGTTTTATATGTCTATTTAAAAACAGTTTGCTGAAGATGATTTGTATGTGTGAGTGAGGGCTTGGAGGTATAGTCACTGAGTTCTTCAAAATGTCATCTTTGGGTGTTTTTTCCCCTCCTTCCCCTCCCCTATTCTGCCTGCATTTCAGTCTGGAAAGGCTGTTTTTTTGTTTGTTTGTTTGTTTGTTTGTTTTGTTTGACCTATGTGTAATCTCACTGCTTCCTTTTCCAGCCATGCCTCTGCTCTGGTGAGTCCATCAAAAGCATTCCTCACTCCGCCAGCAGTGCTCTAGAGTTTGAATATTTCCTCTTGGTTTTTATTTCTTTCTTAGAGTTTCCATCTCTCTGATTGTATTACTCATTTGTTCTTGCATGCTATCCACTTTTTTTTTCCATTAAGGCGCTTCGCATATTAATCATAGTTATTTTTACAGCCCTGTCTGATAATTTCAAAATCTCAGCAGTATTTGAGTTGAGTTCTGATCATTATTTTTGCCTCTTTGGACTGGAGTTTTACTACCTTTTTAGAATGCTTTGGAGTTTGTTGTTGAAAGTCTGACATTAAGTATTAAAAAGGAGAAGCCGAGCTCAACGGGTCTTCAGTGTGCATGCCATGTTAATTTGGATAGAGAGAGGGTTGTGATTAAGGTTTGTTGCAGCCCCACAGGCCAGTCTTACCATTTCTTTAGTTCCTTTGTTGACCTAAATCTAACACTGGCTAGCCTGGAACTAGCTATATAGACCAGGCTAGACTGGGATTTACAAACCTTTGCGTATATAGTGTTGGGCATTGCTACACATGGCTTTGGGAAATAATTCCTTACTATTGTGGAAAACAGTGTAGAAAGATACCGGATATCCTGCTCTGGCCTCAGCATGCCTGTGAAGGAACATGCATTCCCACATACTCTCCCAGATTACAATAGCACAGTTTCGTTCTTTGATAGGCCTGTGTTTCTGGGCTATGATTTTCATTGTTGTTTATTACCTGTGTTTGTTCTCTAAGTGAAATGAAATCTAGAGAGTGGCAGGGCAGGAGAAATGCACTTCTCTCAGAGGGGATAAGGCTCAGAGATTTTGTGGAGAATAATTTAAGCATAATTAATCATCTCTAGTCTTGATCTTCTGTTTTTGGTGTGTGCATGTGCATGAGTGTGCATTGTGTGCATGTGTGTCTGTCTGTTTATATGTGTGTGTGCATCCATGTGGAGGTCAGAGTCTGATGTCATCAGTTCCCTTTCTCTATCACTGTCCTCTTTATTTTTCTGAAACAGAGTTTTTCACTGAACCTGGAGCTGACTGATTTTCAGGAAGCCTCAGAAATCCAACTTAGTACAGAAATCTCTACTTAGTACTCTGGTGATGGAATTATAAGAGCATGCTGTGCTCATCTTTTTATGTAGTTTACAGGGATTAAAAGCCTAATGGTCATGCTTCTGGGTCAAGCGCCTTGCAAACTGAGCCATCTCCCTAGCTCCTAGCCTTGCTCTTTCTTTACAAATGCCAGAAAAAGAACTTTCTTAGCTCTTTACCATTGGAACAATGTGAGTTGCTAGGAAATAAAGCCCATGGAAGGGTTGCAGGATAGTGCCACTAACACCTCTTCTCTGGAGCAGTGGTCCTCAACCTTCCTAATGCTGCAACCCTTTACTACAGTTCCTCATCTTGTGGGGAACCCCGACCACACAATTATTTTCATTGTTACTGTACAATTGTAATGTTGCTATTATTATGAATCATAAAGAAAATCTCTCTTATAACCTTAGGTGACCTCTGTGAAAAGATCACTGGACTCCCAAAGGAGTCGTGACCCACAGGGTTAGAACCACGGTCTTATAGTCTGTGCAAATCAGAGGGTATTAGTTTATCAAAAACCATTTTTCACAGATCGCTACAGTTTATAGCTCCAGTCATAAGCAGATCTCAGCTGTCTCTCTTGGAAACCACTTACTTGATTGGTTTTATAGTTGATGATTTCCTCTGTGACCTCTCTGTATCAGTCACCTTCCCATCAGTATAATGCAATCCCCAAGGTAATTGACTTCTAAAAAGGAAAGGTTTATTTTGCCTCACATTTTAGGTTCTGGTCCACGATGGAGTGGTGTCATTGATTTTGACATCTACAAGGCACCACGTCATGATGGAAGAAAAGTGTTGGCCTCGTGAGCCAAGAAGCAAAGCAAGAGAAGCGTAACATATCAGAATCCCACAACCCCCACGAGGGCATGCCTCCAGTGATTGGCCTCCCAACTAGACGCCACTTCCTGAAGACTATGACCTCCTAATTTTACAGTCAGGGCAATGAGCCCTAAGCTCTGAGAGATACTTGCACCAACCATGGCTTTCAATTTTCTGATGGTTCTAAGAAAAACTGTCAGTTTTTAGACCAGTCTTTTCTTATTATAAACATAAAATGTTGACTTCATGTGAGAGGATCTGGAAAAATCCTCTTAATGTGTGGAGGATTGTGATGTGGCTCTGTATTCTCCAATGTCTAGGATGAATGCCTTATTCTCTTTACAAATGTTTTTCCTCGTCATTTTTCTTCAGCAGTGTTGTCTAGGCTACCATTCAGCTCTACAGCCAAAACAGGACAGTTTGAAGAATGGTTCCTTTTTCTAGATATGTGTGATACAGTGCTTCACCTGGATTTTCTTTAGTGTCTCCGTCTGCAAATAAGGTAACTTTTATTTCAAAGGGAGGGTTATATATACACATATAGATACAATCAGTTACATGTACTACATATAAATATAACATTGCTTCATAAAAAGAAATACTTAATATTGTTATTAATTTCCCAGAGATTTGAGTGTGTCTCTCTCTTGGTGTGAGAGTATTAATATGTTAGTTAGTTAGTTTTTTTTTTATAAACTATTGTTAATTCTTTAAAATTTAGAGTTCAGGAAGATTGGCAGCCACAGGCACTCCCAAGCCATGAGGTCAGGCTATAGAAATGAGATTTTTTTAAAGGGATACGCCTTTGTCTCTGACAACATGGGCAAAAGTCCAAAGCTTTGCTTTATTCTGTTGGAATTATTTTGTGTTTGAAGAATTATCTTCATAGGCAGTTTATAGATTCTGGAAAACTCCCCATAAAAAATTAAGACTTTGATCCACAAGTGTTTTGTTTCTCATTTAAAAAACAAAGCAAAGAAAAAATGATCACCAACATTAAAACAAAACACAGAACTGAAAAGTAAAAAATTTGAGGCACTTTGCAGGCCCATTCTCCTCATTGTTGTGATTAAACACAACCACATCACTGTGGCTGGAGATTCCGGCTAGGTCCTTGAGAAGCAATGATGATGGCCTGTGAAGAAAGGTTGGAGAGTGCAGGGGGTGCAAACTGACTGGTTCCATATTGACACCTTTGTCCATTCCAGGGCTGCCTAAAATCAAACAGGAGACTGAAGAGTTTATGTTCATCAGAGCCTGAGCTTCAGTGTTTTCTCCCGTGGTCTTTAATTCTATAGCGGCTAGCCAGCGCACTAACAAATACTTGAAAGTGGCCATAGGTATGTGGGTAACTGTGTAAGATTTGTGTTCCCTCTATAAAGTGTACTTTTGGGCTAATGTGCAGAGTAAATGGTGATACGCTACGGTTAATATTTGCTGTCGAGTTGGTCACATTAGAAGCCCACTTAGCACATTAGTAAAGTGTACCCCCGAGGGTGTCTGTGAGGGACACCCTGTGTCTCCAGGGACAATAGTGTAAGGGCTTTGACCTAATCAATAAATTTCATGTCATGATATGTTCAAATTATAAAGGCTGTTGGAAGTTGGGGCCTGGTGGCAAGTGGGGCATCACTGAAGGAAGGTGATTGCTGTGCACATGCCCTAGAAAGGACTATATTAACACTGGCCTCTCTTGTCACTTCTTTTTGTCCCATGTTCTGGCTTACCTCAAGTCCACAGGAATGAACGCAATGAACTGTGGCCACTAAAACTGTGAGTCCAGTTAAGCTGTCTTTTAATTTTTTTTTTTTTAAATGTATTTGATCACAGCAGTGAACAGTCTGGCTAAAACAAGAAGTTATCCACTCAAGTTATCCACTCTTGTCTGTAGAGCAATGGTTCCTAGCATGTAGGTTGTGACCCCATTGGCTAACCTCTTTCTCCAAAAATATTTACATTATAATTCATAAAAGTAGCAAAATGACAGTTATAAAGTAGCATCAATAACAATCTAACAGTTATAAAGTAGCAACAAAAATAATATGGTTCGCAGGGTCACCACAACATGAGGAACTGTATGAAAGGGCCACAGCATCCCGAAGGTTGAGAACCATGCTTGTAGAGTGCAAATAAAAGAAGAAAGAATCATTTCCTTTCAGCAGTAGGGAGGTGGTTAGAGAGGCACTGTATGTCAGGGCTAGCCTTGGCTATATGAGGGATCAGGGGCCATTCTGTCTCAAAAGAACAACAGTAGCAACAGATTATTTCTAGATCCAGCTTCTAGATCATTCTGGAAGACCTTCCATGCTCTTCCTCTTTTGGTCTATGAAACTAAAGCCACAAGACTGTGGAGAAGCCATTGTCACAATGCAAGAAACTGGCTCCTGGGTGATTTCCTGGTAGAGTGCAAATTTATGAACCACTAGTCGGAGAAAATTCCCCAGGACTTGGTGTATCCCAAAATAGTTGTTATTCATTGAAATCTCTAGGTGTTAAGGCTGTCGCTGAACTATCATTACATTTACATACAGATGGTAGACAAAGAAATCTCAGCTCACTGAGATAATCTATTCTCAACTGTGACCTCACACCAAGACTGAAGCTACAAGCGGATGGTCCTTGGTTTAACGACTTTTATATTCCTCAGTCTTCAGTCTCAGCTAGCTAAGGTAAAACAATGTGTTTAAATGTATGAAGCTACTACTGAGCTATTTGATATAAAGTAATCCACTCAATTACTATTTCTCTGAATTTCATAATTTCTGAATTTCAAGGCAAGAATTCCTTTGGGCACTTGATGCTGATCATCTTAGTATGTTCTCTGACGATTTGAAGAGACACTTACTTCTAAAAAGGGAAGACATATACAGACAGTAGGCAATTATTGAAAACATAAAATGTTATCCCCTGCTCTGTTTACAGACTCAGTCCATTTGGGGTGCCCAGAGGTCACATCTTCATTTGGATTCGAGTGGTAGTCATATGGGTCTGTGAGTCTTTTTAGTTCCATCTACGGCCCCCACCCATGCCAATGAGATGAGATGGGCAGTTAAAGGTATCTGACTAACGGAAATGACTCTGGGCCAAAGTAAACTGTCAAGATGAGGCTAAATTTAGATTTGCAACAAAGCAGATGTAAATCTGACTGGGATTCTCACCAGCAGCTAAGAAAATAACAAAACATCTGCATCCCACAGCAGCATTCAGAAAGGTTGAAGACAGGGTGAGGCTTGTGACCTGTTTCCTCTCAGCGAAAGGCTGAGACCGGTTCCAGTAAATGGTGACTGTTCCTTGAAGAAACCTGACTTGTTTAACACCGGTGCAAAAAGTGTTCTCAAGCAAAGCTCTTCCGTTTTGCTTCAAGAAAGTATACAGCTGCATGTGACTTAAAGAACATGCCAGTCTGTGTCAGCCACGCTGTCACCTCGGATGCTCCAGTGAGCATCTGAACACTGTCAGGGGTAGAAAAAGTAATTCTCTTACCCAACTCTCTTTTCCTGCAGATTGAAATATCTGCATAAAATGACTCAATCGAAAGCGAGCTGATTGCCTGTTGTTATGAAATCCTGACATTCTTCCACAGTGGGAGAACAAATGAAAATAAAGCAAAAAGAAAGGACATTTTACAATTTTATAAACAAACAGTTTTTTCTTTCCTTTCTGCAAACGTTTTCCTTAAGAAGTGGCTGGGACTCTGCAGCTGTTAGGAACTATTTTTTTGTTGTGATATTCGGTTTGGGGTGTGTTGTGTGCACTTTAAGAAATGGTCCTTGTTCGGTGCTTGATTTCTCTTGTTTAACATTTGTAAAATAATTGCACAAAACGGCTTTAAAAATATTTCCAGGCATCTCTGCCAAGAATCTCGGAGCAACTTTTCCCACTGTTGTTCTAAAGGTCTCTCTTCAGGGCTGACGAACTTCCTCAGTTGCCCCATGGCTGGGCTATGTGTTCAGGCGCACATGAGACTTTTGAGATGCATTGGGTTATATGCCTTTGGCATTGACCTAAACATAAATAAACAATATGCTACATTGTTTATGTATAGTTACTGTCCTACAAAAGATGTCTATATAAGATAGGGACAACTAGGGCTGGAGAGATGGCTCAGTGGTTTAGAGTACTGCCTGCTCTTCCAGAGGTCCTGAGTTCAATTCCCAGAAACCACATGGTGGCTCACAACCTCTGTAATGTGATCTGATGTCCTCTTCTGCAGATAAAGCGCTCATATACAATAAATAATAAATAAATAAATCTTTAAAAAATAGAGATAACTACACACAAAAATTTCATCATAGAGAAGACTCTAATATAAGCTTAGAGTCAATGATCTTAATAAGTAAATTAGTAAATAAGTAAACTAATCAATTAATATGTATGATATGCATATGCATATCATATACACATGGGCATAGCATTAATTTAAGCCTTGATATTGTATGTGGTAATCTTTGAGTTGTGAATAAGATAAGACAAACATCTTGTGTTCTGTTAAAAAGTAAATCTTCTCTTCCTTCTGCTCTCTGACCATTGGAGGCTTTGAGCTACCCACCCTCCAGTACTGCGGATGCTCACATTGACTTCGGGGTTTGAGCGAAAAGGGCAGTAGCTCTGGCCTATCAACTAAGGAAGCAACCTTAGTTGGGAAGACCAGAAACCCAGAGGAAAGGCACGCCTGTTCTCCACGGGAAAAACAGATGATGAATGACACGATGGACCTTCTGGCTGGATGGATCCATGGCTATTGTCTGCCTTTTTCTCCCTTGTGCATTATTCAGATATAGGCCGCCCCCAATTTGTAAGTTCACCAAGTTCGTTTATCAAGAACTCAGAACATAACGTCCCATGAAATCAGTGTTGTGCCAGTGGTTACTAAGGTTGATGATGACTTTTTCTTCTGCCTCAGCCCCTCCCTTTTTCGGCAGCAGGCTATGCCCACTCCTCTGCCTCTCATCCTGTGTTTCCCAGCTTGCCTCTAGATCCCTGACCTCAGCTGTTTCACCGAAGTTCAGTGACGGGGCAAAGGAATGGACTCGGTGAAATCATGATAGCTCTTCCTTGGTGATGACAATGATTTATTAAGTGCTGAGCAGGTAGATTAAGCTACAGGGACTTGGAGCAGTTGGAGGGATAAACCCACCTTCTCCAGTGTGAAGCTGTGAGGCTGTGAACCCTTTGCTGTCAGAGGCTTCTGTGTGAAGACACTGGCTTATCACAAGCAAGAATAAGACCAGTAAGCCAAGAGCAACACAGATAAGAGAGGAAGGGCAGGGAGTGTGTGGCTACACTGGACTCGGGGTTCTCATGCCCGAGGAGGACCAGAGCAGTGTTGAATCCTGTTTTGAAATGTTCACTGTTAATTAACTCTTTCAGCACAGAAGCCCAGACTGTCTCAAAACCAAACCAAACCTATCTCTCTCTCTCCATTTTTTTTTTCTACAGTCTATTTTCATGATATTTCTGCCTTTTAAGCTCTTACTAGGGAACACTTGTTTGGCTTGTAGTAATTGCATAGGCTAATGCTGAGAAGCCCACCTTGTACACAGTATAAGAAAGCTAACCACCAGGACTCGAGTTTAACAACATCAGAGATGGTTAAGAAGATGCGCAGGCCAAGCCTGCAGCCCATCGCTCTCTCTGTTACTCTAACTGTAATATTAACTATTTCTTGAGATAGGAGTATCCAAGTGTACGGTGCTTCTCTCCTTTGGGACTCTCAGCTCAAGTAAAGGGCCCGCAAAGACCTTCCATGTGTCCGTCTGGCAGGCTATTCATAGCACAGCATGCGTGAGACATAGGGAATTGGGCAAATGACTGAAGTGGCTGCCGCTGTCGCTGGCTGCTGAGGTCTCTCAGGGCATATTCACTCATTTGTACTTTTCTGTTTCTTAACGTCTGAGTCATCTCAATGCTGGAAACATTTTTTAAAAATATTGCTCAAAATTGCAATTACTTTGTGGTAAGGGTGGTAGTGAGTGTCTAATCAACTTTTATTAAATTAATGCATCTTGGAAGAGGGCATTCACCATTCTTTAAGCTTGTGCATTCTCCAAGCTCCTAAGACATTTGTCACATTCTAAAATAATCCATATGATAATTTTAAGTACAAGTGTTTATGTTGTATGTGTCATACACGTGTGTATATTTCTTCCCTTTTGAACCAGTCTCCATGTTTCTTAGTGTAACTGTAGGAAAACATAGTTTTATTGCTGTTCTGATTCTTTATCCATGGAATGGTTTAATTTCTTTGGCATAAAGACTTATTTAAAAAGAATTCTGGAGATCTAATGCTGGTTGTCAGGCAGCAAGTTCATGTACCTATCTTGATGACCCTGAAATGCATAATTTGACATAATATCTCAGCTTATGCAATAAAGCTTACTTTATAAAGCAGTAATGAAAAGTAGAAAGAATATTTTTAAAAAGAACTCTAAAATGTTTGTTTTATGTTAGATGCTGGGCTATCATCCTCCAGCAACTCAGGAGTTAACAGAGTGATTGAGAATAACTTCTTAGTTTTGGTGGAGAGTTTGCCACATGACTACAGACCTTCAATGGTTCCATTCTATCTTGAGTGCACAGCAAGGAATCTCACTCCAATTCTAGTATAGTCAGAGTACGCATGCCAGAAAAAGCGATGGCTTAACTGCAATGACAGATTAAGTGCAATTAGTGATGACAAGACTGTGAAAACAGAAGGAAGGTGACTGCAGTAAAAGGAGGTGGTGACTGGAAGGGGAATGGGGTTGACATGTGTCATTTTGAGTTAGGACACAACAGGCGAAGGGGTGTGATACATACAGTGGCCAATGGTGTTGAAAGAAATGGTAAATGTGAAATAGCTGATGCCCAAGAAAGGAATTAGGATATAGGGGCATAGGGGATGGAAAGTTCATGTGCCATTTCATGATGTCTGGATGCTTTGGTCCTTGATGTTGATAGAGTACAGCTAAAGGGACTTACACAGATCAGTACCATGAACAGATTTGCTATTTAGATCAATGGATATGAAGTCACGTACAAGGTGCACCTGAGTAAGATGTCAGAACTCCACTTGTGCATTCAGATTGGGTTTATCTTCTCCAGTTTTGTAGAGGGCCAGTGATTGTTGTAAAAATAGCCAATATATATAAACCCAAAGTTCTCAGTAAAAGAAAAAGAATTAACCTCCCTCTTGTGTATTAAAATTTAATCTCTTTCATAAAAAGAAAGAAAAGAAAGTAAAAATGTCAAGGAATCATTAATTTGACATGTTGCTAGAGATTCTAATAGTATGGTCATTCTTTGATAGAAAGAAAATAGTCAACTTGTTGCATTTGTTACAAAGTTTTACATGGGTAAAGTGAACATATCAGTCTAGGTATTTGAATTACATATCTTTTTTGAACCATGATTTCACTTCTAGAAACTAATTTATAGTGTACTTCCATGTGAAAGAAGATTTTATAACGATTCCAATTAAGGATTTATTAATGATCAAAAAAACAAAACTTATGGAAAATATAGTGAATAGCAGACAACATATGTATGTAATGGCATATCTCATTAAAAATAAATTAAAAGCCATTTATTGGAAAGGGAAAGAGAATTACCTTCAAAATGATATTTTATCAGAAAAATATTCTAGAATATGCTTTACTTGCCACTGTACCAATGAATTATGTGCATGAGTACATAAGTACATGTAATATTTTTGGAATAATACACAGGATATATGAAATAGGGAGACACAAGTGAGGGACAAGTATGGAGCAGCTTGGTTATGAAGGTGACACTTCTAACAGCATTTTAAACATGAGGATTGTAGGGATGAATCCGTGAGTAAGAATGTTTGCAGTACTAGTGTAAAGGTCTGAGTTCAAATCCCCAACACCCCCAGAAGAAGCCAGATGTGGCTACCTGCACTGGTAATCTCAGTGCAGTGGGGACTGGAAACTAGAGAATCACTTGAGATTGTTGTCTGTTAGTCTAGCTACAGGTCCAGTTAGAGATTCTGTCTTAAGAGAATAAAGGTAGAAGTAATAGCTAATGTCCTTCTCTGGCCTCCACTCATATACAGGTGTACATATATTTAAATCCATCACACATAAAATAAAAATAAAGAAAAGGACAAGTGATAGATGGTTATATAAAAATAATGCCCAACTACCTATTACCTATAACACACTTCACTGCTAAAAGCATATGCTCACTAAGAGTGAAAGGACAAAAGTTAATATACTGAGCAAATAAAAGCCTCAAATGAACAAGAATAGCTTTTATTTATATCTCATAAAGTAGACTACAAGCTAAAATTAGTCAGAAGAGATAAGGAAGGTCACTATATATTACCCAAAATAACAGTCTGGAAAGTAGAGGTAAGAACTGTAACTATATATGCACCAAATGTTGGATCCAGTTTCAAATAAACATCACTTAGCATAAAGGGACAGATAAACCAGTAACAATGCATCCCTCCAATACCACAATTAGGTTGCTTTCATATCAGAAATGCAAGGACAGTTCAACAACATGCAAATCAATAAATGCAATAAAAGCAGAAACTCAAGGACAGCAATCACATGACAAAAAATTAGCATAAAACTTAGTACCTTCCTATACTCAATAGTTATATTGCTGTGGAAAATGTCAGGGAAAAAATTCATTCCTCATAGATTCTACTAAAATGCCTACCTGTAAACCGAACCAAGAAGTGAAAGATCTGAGCAATAAAAACTTCAAAAAATTGAAGAAAGAAATTGAAGGAGATCCTAGAAGACTGGAAGATTTCCTATGCTCTTTAATTGACAAATTTAACATGAAAATGGCTAGATGACCCAAAGCAATACAAATTCAATGTTATTACCACAAAGGCTCAAATGGCATTCTTCACAGAAATAGAAAAAAAATCCTAAAATTTATATAGAAACACAGAAAGACCTCCCAAAGAGCCAAACTATTCCAATTTGAAAAGAGCAATGTTGGAACTATTAGACAATTATTCATAGACATTTACAGAGATTAGCAAGGTTGAACAAAAAAATTAAAGAGCCTCTTTAACACATGATACTGGGAAAACTGGCTAACTCAATTGAAAATGCATCAAGGAGATTAATATATGATACTCTAAGCCTGTGGGAATGAACTTAGAGATGTAGGCATAGACAGACAAGGGCTTTCTGAAAGAATTGACAAATGGGAAACAGACAAACAAACAAACAAAACCAAAAGAATGAAGTCAGCCTACAGAATGGGAGAAATCCTTGCCAAGTCTACATATGACAGTGCATATGCATCTAAAATGAAGAACTGAAATAATTTAACAACAAAAAGCCAAATCATCCAAACTAAGTTATATGTAAAATTCTAAAAATCGAATACACATAGTCAATAAATATAAGGAAAAGTATCGAACATCGCTAGTCATCAGGGAAATGCAAAGGTAAGTTACATTGTTGTTTCATTCTTATTATAGGCTGAAAAGCTAACGTTGAGAAAACAAACGACAAGTGCTCGTGAGTATGTGGGGTGCAGGGAGAACCCCTTACACACTGGCGATGGAAGTACAAAGTATGGAAACCGCTATGGAAGTGCCTCATAAAATGAAAGTACAATCACAATATATTCCCACTATACCTCTCCTGAGTATATGGGAGAAAATGCATATGGGAGAACAAATAGCCTTGGTTGAAAGACAATAGTAAAATAAGATCGTCAGTATCGTAAGACAGACAGTCAATCAGGACCCTTTTTAAAAAGGAATCTAAACACAAAGGTGACTGTTACAATTTAAGTATGACATGGCCCAACGGCCCCATGATTTGAACACTTCTTCCTCGGCTGGTGCCACTGTTTTGAGAGGTTATGGGAACTCCGGAAGGAATGAGTCCTAGTAGATGGAAGTAGGTCGTCAGGGATTGGCTTTTGAAGGTTATGTCAGCCCCTTGTTCTTATGTTGCTGATTCCCAGTCTCCAATGGGGTGAGCACTTGCTCACATCATCCCAAGCTGTGCTGCTTTGCCATCCCTTCCCCAGGACAGACTGGAGCCCTCTGAAACTACAGGTTAGCCCTTCCTTCTTTAATTTTTCCTCTTGGTTATTTTGATCACAAGGTAAGACTATCAACACCATGATGCAGACTAAGGTTGTGTAGCACTAGTGTGCTTTGCTCTAGATGCTACCAGGTGCCACCAAAATGACATTACTCCATTTTGTTTTTAATCTTACTTTTTGGCAAGGGGAATTCTCCTACCTAGTCAAAATCAGGATCAAAAAAGTGCATAACAGACTTGAAACCAAATAGATCTTCTAGACTAAAAGGAGACTCTGCAGTTAATGCAAGGAGGGATGCTGGAGCCATGGAGGTCATGAATATACTTATTACCACTTCAGAAAATCTTCTTCCCTTATGTCATCTGAAGAAGTTCAAAACTGCTGCTTTGGAAAAGCACCAAATAATTCTCTTGTCTAGCATATGTTTGTGCTGCCCAAGAAATAATATAAGTCAATATGATGAATCTCTAAATAACAAAGTTATTAAGCAAACTACAGGCTAATTATTAAACAATTTATGACTTTATTTCTGCACATATAACCTTTAAAACAATATAAAATATGTGAAGTTATAAGTTTCATAGGACTAAACATTGGCAAATGATCAAGCATGATTAAAATTTATTATTTTGTCTTGATTATTTATTTACGAGTGAAATACTTTGGATATATGATATAAAATGTATACATACTTTGTAATTTATAATAGTTCCACAAATTATTTTAGTTTATTTATTTAGACATTTTACTAGTTTATTAATAAAATAAGACATAAGAGTTTGTTCCTTAGTCAATTTCCCATCTTTAAAAATATTAAGTTTAGAAACATAAAGTTTG
>OU015748.1:50902442-50928924 GCA_907169655.1 Acomys percivali
CTCTCAGGAACAGTCATAGGGGAGGGAAATAAGGGGAAAATGGGAGGGAGGGAAGAATGGGAGGATACAAGGGATGGGATAACCATTGAGATGTAACAAGAATAAATTAATAAAATAAAAAAAAAGACTAGATCCTTCCATCCTTTACACTCAGCAGTGGGTTTAGTTCCAGTCTCTTTCAGTAACACTCACTGTAGCACCTGAGTGGAGTGACTCCCTTATTTTAAGTGTCAGCACAGATTTCCACTTAATTTTATTCACTGGGATCTTTTTTTCCCCCCAAAAGATTTTGATAACGATAGGTAAGATAAGAATCTTTCCATTTTAACCATATTTTCAAATGTTATTTGCTGATGGTCTTTTCCTTAATTTCTAAGAACTGACTGTACAATTTAAAATTTGAATTTCTGGTTTGTGTGTGTGTGTGTGTGTGTGTGTGTGTGTGTGTGTGTGTGTGTTTTTCCCAATTCCAGTTTAACAACAAAGTCTTTCACCTAGACCCGATGTCAGAGCAAGTGAGTTTATGTTGTAGTCATTCACAACACAGTTAGTGGAGTGAGGTAGCTGCAGCATGCTTTCTATATGCTGTACCTGCCCTCATGTGGGTGACAGCAGAGACCATCATCACACGGGGTCGCATGCGTAGTCCTAACCCATGGACCAAACCTTCAGTCGGCGTGGCAAAGGGATTTTGAAGAGGAACATTTTCACTGGCCCTCAAAGGTCTTGTCAGGCAGTGACATGCATGACTTTCAGTTGAATTTCATCATGCTAACCAAGTCAGGGAGACGTGATCTTTAATGTGCCACAAAGCAGAAGGAGTGAGTGTGAGCATTTACGGAGCATTCTAATAGCTACCACATTTCCTATCGTTCTTAACCTTTGCAGTCACGCCAACCCAAACCTCTAAATATTTTCTTTCTTTTCCACAACACAAAACGCCAATGGCTTCTCCTTCTCGCTCAATGATTGTTTATTGTGTTTTCCTCCAAGCTCTTTCTTTTCGCCATGACTTAAGCACAGTCGGTTCTTAAATTCCCATCCTGGCTCATATTTCATGTCATCTTTTCTCTCTGCCCTTGAGTGACCGCATGGCTTTGCTGAGGTATTGACATAATCCTCCCAGCTGTCGTTGGCTTACTGTGTACCCCCTGTTTAACTTGCTTAAGAGGACATGTGAATAGGAACATTCCTACCTTCAGGGAAGTCCCAGATTAGCTGGAAAGACAAAGGCCAGACATTTCTTGGAAATGAGGTGCGTGTTCTAACTTGTGTGGTAGGTGGTAGACAGTCCTGTAATGCTCAGAAAGCTGGGGTGAGAACATCAGTGGGGATCCGCGGCCAAGCTGAGCTATGGAGTGAGACCCTGCCTTCCCCCCCACAAAAGGGAAACCTAATGTGTAAAATAAGCAAAGACTTTGTAATCTGGCCAATTCAAATTTATTTTTTTTATAATACTCTACTGAAAATATAAAACATAATAATGATAGCTCCCAAAACTTGGATGATCTCTTATGTGTAGTCACTTTCTGGTGAAACTTATTCTACAGATGTTTGTGCCTCAGATCTCTGGGGGGTGGGGGGTGGGGGTGGAGGAAAGAGGGAACCACCATAAAGAAGAAGGACCAAGGGATGGACATTTTCAACTTTGGTTTAAATAGCACATGGATATTTCCCAGATGAGAAAAATTTCAAATCTGAAAATCTGAAATGACAGATGTCAAGGTTTAGTTTTTTTTGATTTTTCTCTGAATTGATTAAAACCATAGCAATTTGTTCTCAGTTTGGAGCAGTGGGTCTGCGGGTAAGGGGAGGTGTGTGTAGGGGAACAGGGAGAAGTGAGGGAGGGAAGGATGTATATGGTTGGGGTGCATAATATGAGAGAAAAATACATGAAAAGTAAAAAAAAAAACTCATTTGGAGCAGTGGGTCTGGGGGTAAGGGGAGGTGTTAGGGGTAAGTGGAGGTGTATGTAGGGGAACTGGGAGAACTAGAGGGAGGGAAGAGTTTATATTGTTGGGGTGCATAGTATGAGGGAAGAATACATGAAAAGTAAAAAGAAAAACTCAATTCATTTTGACGACAATGACTTTTTTTGAGAAGGTAGATGTGCTGAGCCTTATTGAAATGCTACACATGTTCATGTGTATCAGCCCATTTCATAGTTCTTATAAAAACATCTGACATATACTTTGTTATATATCTGCTACAAATTAAGAAAAAGTCTATATGGAAGCCATGCATGGTGGTACATGCCAGTAATGCCAGAACATAGGAAGTAGTAGGGAGGATTGTTATGAGTTTGAGGACAATCTGGTCTACATAGCAAGTTCTAGGCCAGCCAAGGCTAAATAGTGAGTGAGACCCTATCTCAAAAAAAATGTTTTAAAATGAAGTATACATAGAATATAAATAAGATGAATGAAGGTTATCTAAAGAGGCTTGCAGGCCAGGAAGGCACCCCAGTAGACATGTTAGAGCTATTACTGCTCTTGAAGAAGACTCCAGTTTGGTTTCCAGAAACAAAAGTCCAGTGGGAGAGGATTCCCAACAACCTGGTAACTCCAGTTCCAGGGCCTTTAGTGCCCTCTTCTGGCCACCATGGGTAACTACACTCACATGCACATATACCAATGCACTCACACAGTCATACACATAATTTGAAATTCTTTAAAAGGAAAGGAGAAATAAATGAGAGATTTATATGTGTTACTGGCTGTGTGTGGACAACTTTATCTTGCTGCAGCTTGGTTCTCTAGCATTAAGTTTTGTGAATTGGTGATTTTAAGTCATGTTTGCGTGGTAATGAGATGCCTATATAGCAGCACTCTGCTCTTCAGTCGTCAGGGTCTCACATTCATAACAGTTCTATTCTCCCAAGTCAAATCCTTCATATACACCTGTGTGCAGAAAAGAAGGAAGGACACAAAGGGAAGAAGGAAGCAAGGGAGGGAGGGTGGGAGAGGGAGAGAGAAGAAGGGAAGGAGCAATTACTGCCGTCAGTTTAAGTTGGAGTCAGTCTTTACTTTTTCTGGGAAATCAGGCAAGTACCCAGATAAATAAGATAAGACCCAATAAAATGTTGGTATTTCTAAAATTCAGTGAACGTGAAGGAAGAGAAAAGGTAACTCATAAAGAACCACACACACGGAGTCTCTGAAGCGTGTTTTCTTCATGGAACAGCACGTTTCGCCTAGGACGCCACCGGCTGTCTACCACTTTTAGACACTCCCTCTAGGACAGACCTATATGGGGAGCCTACAAACTATTTAGAAACTGTATTAAAGTTACCTTCTAAAACTTAAAAAAAAAAAAAACAAAAAACAAAACGGCAGGTATTTGGTGACACCAGAGGGTGAATTTACTAGGGTTAAGTGTATAAAAAGGCAGCCGACTTCCGACATCCAAGTCGCGAGGCAGAAGAAACATAGTGAACTGGAGGGTGACAACAGCAAAAGGACTGCAGACTTGCTGTTAGCAGGGGTGATGGCTAATGCTAGCACCATGGCAGCACCTGGAGAGTCCGGGAGAGAAGACTCGGAGTAGAACAGCGAGTGAGTTTCTAGATTGGGTTGAGGCGGGGAGACCCTCCCCACATGTGGGCACCCTCTGTCCACTAGCTGGGGACCCCAGCTGAATAAAAAGAGAAAGGGAGCTGGGAACCAACATTTACCTCTGCACTTCCTGACTGGATGCAATGTGACCCACCATCTCTCTGCCTCCCCGGCTGCCCTCTGCCTGTGAGCCCAACAGTCCTTTCCTTCCCAAGTTAGATGAGACCCTGAGTAAGGAGGCATCTTAATCATGTGGCACACACCGTTCCTTCAAGTGTTCTCGTTGGAAGCATTCACCAGGCGATATGCCCGCGGTGGCTAAGGCACAGACCTATCAGTGTATTCCTCAAGTCTGGTTTACCTGCCACAACGTTTCTCTGCTAAATTATGTCAGCACACGACATTTTCTTGGTAAAATAAAGACTTATTTAGCTTTTAAAATACAAGTTAGGTTTTTGTTAATTTTGGGGGGAGGGGTCAGCTTTGGCAGTGTACATGAACGAGGACTGAATAATCTACGTTAAACTTAGAATGGATTTACATAAACCAAACTTACTTTAAAAAATACAAGGGTTATCTACATTTTTAAAGAACGATGTTTGTTGGAAAGTGGTATGTTCAGCTTGTCACGGTATAGCCAGACACACAATTTATACAGTTCTATTTCAGTTTTCTCTTGGCTCTGAGCCGTGCCATTCCCTACTCCAATTGGTAGAATTTATGAATCTCTTATTTTAACTCATTTCAGTTTGGGGCTCTTGACCTCTCTTGACCTCTCCGCTTATTGTCTCTAAGGAAGCCAGGAAGGACCGCACATCAGCGTTTCTGAGTAAGAATAATGAATGGGCCCTTGGAATGAGTAAGAGTTAGCCTTCCACTCTGTCCCACCTAGGCCACGTGTTTGCCTTGTGCCTCATTTCCCACAACTGGAAGCTCCCAGCTGAATAATCATCTCCAAACACGCTGAGCTAATTGAAGAAAGGTGCTATGTAAACACGACGTACTGTTATTATGGTCATTTTCCCAGACCTTGGGCTTCCCACCCACTTCCTCTAAAATGACCCGGCAACCGCGGCCTCTTCCTTGAGGATGCTGATGGAGAGCATTACCTCTGCTGCCCCCTAGTGGTTTCCTTTCTGTAGTCACCGGAGTGCTGGAGCCTGACAGACAGATTATTCTAAAACACGCTAGTTTTGAGAGAAGAGTGATACACAAAAGCTGCCTAAATCGTTTCTAGGCCTCCAGTTCCTGCCTCTTCCTTCTCCTTCCATATCCAGGGTACTAGAGACATACAGGAGCATGCTGCCACACCAGCTTAATGTGACCCTGAAGATTGAAGCCAGTGCATCACACGTGACAGCCAGTGTGTCACCTACTGAGTTAAATCCTTAGTCCTAGACCGATATTTCTATTTTTTAAGGTTCAGTTTCTAACTTTACTTGTATGTATTTCTCTGAGTCGGTGTTTAAGGTATGCGCACGTGAGTATAGGTGCCCGATTAGGTCAGAAGAAAGCCGCTCACGGAGCTGGAATCAGCTGTGAGCCCCTTGACTTCAGTTCTCAAAACTCTGGTCCCTGCAAAAGCTCCATGCACTTTTAATCTCTGAGCTATCTCTTCAGTCCCTTAGATTAGCGTTTTAAAAAATTATTCTTCTGTGAAAACGCTGTCAATTTTCACAATTATTTAAACAGAACTCCTGCCTTCTGGGCAGTGAAGGCAGACAGTTCTTTGTTAATGCTAATGTTTCTATCCTCAACTGAGAATCCACGTTACACATAGTTTTAGAAGATGCAGGGTGCTTGTCAGAGGGATGGTGTGCTCTGTCGTTTTATCTTCTCTCTAATCCACCATGATCCAGCTGGGTGAGAGCAGAGCTCTTAACAAGAGAAGCTATCTGCTCCCTGACCCAGAGATCATTAACTCTTAAAAGGAAAGCACTGGAATGAATGGTCTTTAAATCTATTCATTGATTTCACCAGGGGAGGCTCTTCTCCCCCCTCCCCACCCCCCACAAAGGACAGTACAGCCATTGTGGCTTGGGGCTCAAAAGGTTGAACCTTGCCCTGTTAGTTTACATTCTGTCTTACAAAGATCCTTTGGAGAACACTAGAGTGCATTGGAAAGCTTAAAGATCGCTAGCCTAGTTAGCCTTCCCCCGCCCCCTTAATTCCCTATTAAAATGCTTCATATAAACTTACCTGCCAGCACTTAAATTGTATTTTTCCCTATTCTTCTTTAGCACACTGGTTTTACTTCACTCATCAGTGGAGGAACATACAATGAAGCAGAAAAAGAGACCCTCAAAATCCCCCCCCTCCCCTTTGTTCATTCTTCTGACCCTTCACACCCGCACAGACACTTGCGCTGATAGTTAACTTGATGCTGTACGCAGGGGCGACAAACCAGGCAGTTGAAGCATGGCCACACAGTACATCGCAGTAACACATGGCCCCCGAGATGATGCTGGAGGGTACCTGAGTGCTGAGATGCAGCCAGTTGGGATCTTACAGCTGTTTAGAGGGCAGAGAATGGCAGGCTGCACACAAGGCAGAGAAAGGACAAAATGGCATGACCTGACCCTTGAAGGCATTGAGTGGACAGCAAGGGCCAGAAGCTGATAAGGCCATTTAATAAACCTAGAGGGGGCCTGGGCCTGGTGGCGTGGGGCTGTGTGGACAGAGGAGGGACAGCGGCTTTGGAAGTATGTACTCTACTGATGAATCAAAGAAAGAGTGTGCACAGAATATCTGGTGCCCCAAACTCATTCATTTCTTCCCATAAATGATGACATAAAAAACAAAAAACAAACAAACAAACAAAAAAAACAGATCCACTCACCATTTTTAGCAGATGAAAGATGGAAGGTTATACTTGGCCACTTGGCATCACTTAAGTTTCAGTCTTTACTATGCTCATATACTTGTGGAAGATAGTTCTGTTTTATCTGTAGCTATATAAGTGAAGAGTAGGTACAATATATTCAAATGTTAGTGAATTTATTTTATGAACATTTTCTTCCTGTCAAGTACACACGCCTAATGCACTGTGAATTCTAGGTTTGCACCACTCTGTAGAGACAGCACCTGCTACCAGGTACTAGCTACCCAAGAACTGAAATCCAAACTTTTCAAGTATAAGATGTAAAATCAGTTTTTTTTAAAGTCTACCCCTTATTCCTGTTCATGTGCCACCTTCAGGGACAAAGCTCACCTAGGCATGTAAGAGGCAAGATGGACGTGACAGAATCATAGATCTATTTTATGTAGTGAGGGAATATTAAAAATTCTGCTCCTCACCCAGATAACATGGTTAGCTTAAATGGCTTGCTCAGCTTAAGTTGCCATGGTTACATTTTTCATTTCATGCCCTGCTCTCAGTCCTCTGGATGGGAGTGGACAGGAAACACTTCTCTGCCCACCCTGTTTCCTCCCAGCTCAGCACTGGGAAGCGCTGAGAACATGAAGGTGTCAGTTCACATCAGCTCCTGATCTTTGCCTACCCCAGGGAAGTTAGCTCCCTGACTTCCTTGGCAAAATACTGTGCTCCCCAAAATGGGAAAACAAACAACAAACCCTAGAAGGTCGTTAGCTCACATATATCACTGTAGTTAGGCCAAAGGAAATATAAATAGAGGAATCCCAAAGATGCTAGAAAGACATTTGAAATTTTTTTTCAGTGTCCACAGATGAAAAGTACTTTAGTACACTTGAGATTAAAATATATTCAAATAAACATTTTTTTCTAAGAGAAAAGGATATATAAATATTTAAAAGGAGAACAGTAAATTAGTATTCCATACAGATTAAATACCTAGCGGGGAAAAATCCAAGAAACTGCTGGAGTCTAATAGGATAGCTCATGCCTGCAATCTCAATACTCAGGTGGCAGCTGACACAGGAGGATTGCCAGTAGCTCAAGGCCAGCCTGGGCTACAAAATTCATACTAGGCTAACCTGGGTTACAGAGTAAGATTGTCACAAGCAAGAAACAGAAGAATTAACTAAAAACACAAACAATAGCAACAAAAAAGAAATTTTATGACTTATTTGATTATAATACTTGTACATGAAAAATGATAAATATTCTTTTTTGTGGGGCTCTACTCCATTTTTTTTTTAAATTTCTAGTTTGGTTTTTCAAGACAAGGTTTCTCTGTGGAGGCTTGGCTGTCCTGGACTTTCTCTGTAGACCATGCTGGCTTTGAACTCACAGAAATCACCTGCCTCTGCCTCCTGAGTGCTGGAATTAATGGTGTGCTCCACCACGCCTGGCTGGTAAATATTCTTTATGAAAGCAATAACAGCTCATAATGCAAATGAAGAGCATATCTTGTGAAATCTATTTTAGGAAGCTATTTAATAATTGGAATCTATCTTAGGAAAAATAGTTTTGAAAGACAAATTGCTAGGAAACTTCCCTCATGGGGCCACGTCTTTATGGAACCTGGAAAACTTGTTTCCTTGCCTTTGGAGGGGCAAGTGATAAAATATTTTAATAGTATCAAAACTCCCCACTTTTCTGTTTGTGCTCTGAGCTCAATTTGAAGCTTTTCCATCATTACCCTCTGTTTATATTGCCCACTACCAGAAGACAGTAAGAATTTCTAGCTTTTACTCCCTCAAATCCTCAAGTGCTCCACCTCTAACCTTAATGTTCAGTGGTCCTCTGTCACTGGGGACCTTAGCAAACCATGCATAGCATCCAGGCCTTACGAACCCATGCATAGATAGCATCCAGGCCTTAAGTGTATGAATGCATTCATTTAAAGAAAAAAAAAAAAAAACATCAGCAGTAATGAGATTGCCATGCAATAAATCTTAAACTTTGCCAACTTCCTTGATGGTAAAGTTTGTTGGTTGTGGTCATTTCCAGTGGTAACTGATGTGTTAGTTGTAATTTTGAATTGCCACCCCAGGGTCTGATTTTTTCCTTGGGGGTATCCAGGCTCATTGCACCGGGTTGGACTGGGGGGAATGAAGCTTAACTTGGCCAGGTGGGTACAAGCAGGATCTCAGTAGACATGAGTGAAAGAGAAACAGCCTTCTCAGGAGACAGTTTTCAATGAAAAAAATCTCTATTGGCGGGGAACAAAACTCATTTTAACCTTCGGGGAGTGGGTAGAGGCTGCTGTCAGGGTGAGTGTACATCATTGGCTGAGGCCAAAGTGCTAGGAATGCCTTATTTCCATGAAGAAGAATTCCAGGTGCTTGCTGGACACGGCCTTATAAGGAGAGAGAGGAAGTTTAACCTGTAACCTAGACACCGGGCTATGTGACCACCTCAAGGCTAGCTGAGCTGGGAGCAGCAAGGCTATGTTTGCTGGGACATGCAGGCCCGGGGGGGGGGGGGGGGTAGCAGACAAACCTACTCCTGTTGGTTTCAGGGTTCAGACATGTCTCAGTTTCACTTCACTCTTGCTCTGGGCCAGCTCCCTGGGTTGCATGGTTTCCATCCCCAGATCCGACTTATAACACTGAATATTCAAGAAAACAATATTTTAAGCAAAACACTAAGGAGTTTATGTCATAAAAAGGACAGTTAGGGGATATGATAATGTAAGTAGTCCTGGCAATTAGAATCTTTTTTTTTTTTTTTTAATTATCTTGTTCAACTCCATGTTGGTCCAGGGAATATCTGCCATGAGGGAACAAACATGGCGGACCACACCCATCTGTTCTATTTCTCTATTTGCTTATATATATATATATATATATATATATATATATTATTGATGTTCTTTACATATTTGTAAACAATTACTTGGTTCTCTTCAACTTTAGGGTTCTCTTTCATTTATAGTGTGTGTGTGTGTGTGTGTGTGTGTGTGTGTGTGTGTGTGTGTGTGTAAGCCAGTGTGTGTGTATGTATGTGTGTGTGTAAGCCAGTATGTGTGTATGTGTATGTGTGTAAGCCAGTGTGTGTGTGTGTGTGTGTGTGTGTGTGTGTGAGCCAGAGAACAACTTGCAGGACCCAGTTCTCTCCTTTCACCACAGATCACAGGTGTTAAACTCGGGTCCTCAATCTTGGCAATACATTCTTCCCTTATCACTTGAGCCATCTTCCCAGGGTCCCTCTTTCTTGTTTCTTATAGATCACTTCAGTTCCTGCGGACGTTCTGGTTTTGCTTATTTGTGAATGTTTTAGTTTCTCATACATTTTGGATGGTTTCTCAGGTGCAGAATTCTTGATTTGTAGTCTATTTGCTTTGTTGTTGATGGTGGTGTTTTTGGTTTTTCTTTCAATACTTTGGATATGCTAACCTCATCTCCTAGCCTCCTAGGTTTAGATGAAAAAAAAAAAAAAAGAATGGTAATTTCATGAATAAGTCCTTGCACAGGGTGACTTAAAAAATAACTTTTCATTCAAATTCAGCCTTTGTCTTGGGTTGAAACTTTATGATATTTCAAAGTTTGCTCTTGAGAAATGACTGAGATTTTTGGATGGTGACATTCATGATTTTTGTCAAGTTTTTGGAGCTTGGACCCTTACGTCTTATTATTCTATTGGTTAACTTATAATGGAGAGAACAACAAACCCTAAAAATTCAGCTAAAGTCAAAGTCACAGAGTTGACTGGCTCTTTCTGATGGGCCCCATTTTGAAAGCCAGAATGTTAATCCAACTGTGCACAGAAGGGTTGAAGGACTGGGCTAGAGCCCGTTCATGTCTTCTTCAGCCTGTTCTTTGTCTCTATTCTGAGAATGTAAGAAAGGAGCAACTAGAAAGCAATGGGCTAAGTTCTTTGGTGAAGGAAATTTCAAGACAGCATAACATTCAGACCACAACATTCTCACTGTGCTTTCCTGGATTTAAGATGAGATATAGATGAAGTATAAAGGGAAGGCATGAAAATTTGCAGTCCTGTGAAGAGAGGAGTATGAGCTTACTTAAAGTTGAAGATATAGTGGTTTTAGATTAAAGTACCTGTAATTATTAAAACAGCTGTCAATATAGTTGTGACAGTTTTATATAAACTTGACATAAGCTAGAGCTAACTTAAAGGAGGCAATATCAATTGAGAAAGTGCCTCCATAAGGCCCAGTGGTAGGGTATTTTCTTAATTAGTGATTCATGGGGGAAGGCTCAGACCATTGTGGGTGGTGCTATCCCTGGGGTGGTGGTCCTGGGTCCTATAAGAAAGCAGCCTGATAAAGTCACAGGGAGCAAGCCAAGTAAGTAGACCCCTCCACGGATTCTTCATCAGCTCCTGCCTCCAGGTTCCTGGCCTTTTGGACTGCCTGTCTTGAATTCCTTCAATAACAAATAGTGATGTGGAAGTGTAAGCCAAATAATACTGTCCAAGTTGCTTTGGTCACCATGTTTCATCACAGCAATAATAACTCTAACTTAGACATTAGTATTGTTCAAAATATTACAGATTTGAACTCAGATACTTGAGTCTGTATCCTGTGTGTGTCAGTCCTGTGTTGTCTTCAGAGAGTTCCAGAAGAATAACCTTTACTACGATTAAACATGTAAATAATGTCTTACTTTATGAAAAAGGAATTATTTTTATTTATGCAGATATGTCTGTGTGAATGAATGCTGTATGTGCACATGACCATGGAGGAGGGAAGAGGACTTCAGATTCCCTGGCATTACAGGCAGGTGTGAGCCACCTGACCTGGGTGCTGGGAACCACACTCAGGACTTCTGGAAGAGCAGTAAGTGCTCTTAACCATTTCCTTTGAAGTGAGATTTGAAGATTGCAAATGCAATTTGTATTAAGATTAAAGCCCACTGCCACCCACACTATACAGATGGAAGTCATTTTTATATGTATTGTTATAAGAAAAACAATACAGGGAAAGCACAATATTGTGACCTTTTAATACTTTCACTTTTTTTGCATCAATAAATTGCAAGCTTTATTTGGGTCTCATCTATGCATGTTCCAAAGAACCCAGATGTATTTAATTTAAACAGTTATTCAACATATTATACCTCTTCACCACTTGGTGTGTTCATAGAAGCATAAAAGTATAAGATAATTTACCAGTGCTTAGATCTTGGTGCTTCTCATAAATCTTTGCACACTAGGTGGCAGCAATGTGTAGAGGATCTGACTGGTGCTAGCAAAATGGCTGCTTCTGCCCTGTCAGGTTGTCACTCTCCTGTTCCTGCTATTGTCCCCAGTACTTCTTGTCAGTGAGGATGCACTTCCCAGCAGATGCCCTCAGAGTTGCTCTAATACCTCATCACTGGGAATTTCAGGTGGTTTTAGTGACACATTTTGCCACATGGGAGACTTATATTTAACATGGCATGCTTGTCCTTTGTTGATTTATTTTCATAGCTGTATCATGAGCTTTTGGTGATGATTGAGACAGTGTCTTCGGTGAACTCCATAAATTCAACGCACAGTCTTTCCAACTCTACCTCCCATGTGTTGGATTGCAATGTCTTTTTCTGTTTTGAATAACATAGCTCCAATTGTTCTGTCATCCTTTACTAAAAGAAACTTGTAGAGTTTCCACAGATGAATGTTTCTTCACCTGACATTCATTCCAAACCCTTGTCATACTCTTGCTCACAAAATGTTGCACTGAAAATCCAGGCCACTCTGCCTTTCACGTTAATGAAGCTGTGGTGGTGCCTAAACAAAATTTCAAACAAGATTTGTCTTTAGAAGATGCCCAGTCTAGATGGTCTCTGCTACCACCTTCAGTGTAGACATCTTCCTCTGTTCCAGATAAAGTTCTTTCTGCCTACGTCTTTGCTTTAACACAGTTCTAATCTCGTATTTCACCACATCTATGGCCTGCGTATCTCCGGATGCTCCTAGTAGCCACTGCTCACCATTCATGGAGTAGACAGAGTTCCCTTCCAGGGAGGGGATATAAGAAAATTTTGGATTTGTTCTTGTTCCCCTCTGTATTTTAAACTAAATATTACAACTGTTCCTGAAAGCATCCAGAAACAGGATGTGGGGTTTGCTGACTGACTTCGAGCTACTGAAAGTCATGCCTATAGATGGAAGGCACTGATCCCTTCCAAGCCACAAGCTAGAATAATGGCCCCGGGGAGTTTCTGGATACTTTATGCAAAAGAAGAGGAAATGGAGAGAGGGATGCTGAGGTCAGTCGGTTAACAGGCCTCCTCTCCCCTGTGCCTTCAGTTTCAGAGTTGCTCGACCTACTTCCTGTCAGTTATTTCTTTTTCATGTTTGCTCACTCACAGGCAACCTTTCCCCTTTACATTTTCAGTAGAATTCAAAAAATATTCCTTAGTATCAGGGCTTTTATCATAAGGAATTGAATCTAACATGCTTCCTGGATCTTACTAACCAGGAACTAAGCACGTTCACTAAGCACGTGATTGCTGAATAGAAGAGTTTTCACCACGCAAATAATGGATCTTAAGTTACTTGAATTGTGAAGAACTGGGTCAACAGGGTAAAAGACCTTGTAGGTTATTAATTCCCAATCTGTTCAGGGGACTGAACAGGATGGACTGGTCAGTGCTGTTCCAGTAGAAACTATGCTATGAGTTTTAATGGATTTGGGGCCCACATTTCTTCCCTGAAAGCACTGCATTCCACTTCAGCCTGCTGTCCTCAATGACTTTCTCCACTTGAAATGGCCCCGTGAGAGTTCTACCTTAGCCACACATAGACAGCCTATGTAGATATCCTATATAGACATCCAATAACTAGGAATAGAGTCACTCCTTGTTTTCTCTCCAGACCAATCACAATATCCAGGACATCATCTAAGTCCTTAGGAAGAGATAATTCATAGTAGCCTTGGTACTAAAAGAGCATCTACGAAGAGCCTTACTGCTCACTATTGGTTCTTATCACCTGGTGCTTTCCAGTCTGAAAGAGGCGATTTCTGAAACCTAAGCTATGAAGGCTAACAGCCAAAACCACTGCTCAAAGTAAGATAAGGCCCTAACACTAACAGCAACACTTCCCAAGTGAAAGCATGCTCCCATATGGGCAATGTGTAGAATCTATGTTGATATTCACAAGTGAAGAAAAATGGTAAGTGCTGACGTTTGGAGGTTGAAGGCAAGAGGTGCAGCTAAATATCACACAAAACATAGGCATCTCCAACAGAGAATACATTCATAGCTGTAAACTATGAGACAGAAAATATCGTGACCCTTTCTTAGGACTGCCTTTGAGCTGTCTGTGCTCTTGTAAGTAAAACTTCACCCACACCCTGCATGTAACCTGAGAAACTGATTACTCAGAAAGGGCTGACTTTGGTGGACTTTGCTCTATTTTCAATGAGTAGGTATGTGCTCATATCTAACGAGGAAAAGTCACACACCCTGAGATTACAAGGCGAGCACCACCGCACCTGGCTTCTCGTGTGTTACGCTGAGACTCGACCTCAGGTCCTCATGCTTGAGTGTCAAGCACATTCCTGGTGGAGCGACCTTCCCAGTCCCTCATTTGTTCTTTATACAGCTTTTCACTTTAATCTTGTTTTGTAGCCAACTACTTCAAGTTATTCACCCAGTTACTCATTTTCCTCCTCGGTACATAGAAGGGAAAAAACAAAGGAAGAGCCTTGCCCAGTCTTAGTAGGATGCTATGTAAGAAAAGCAATCGAACAGTCTGAGATCTGAGGAGTAGAGTTGAGGATGGAGTTTAGCAGGAAAAGGCTTTTGATGCAAGTCCAGCAGGTGTTATCAGAGAGGTGATGGAAAACTCGTGAGTTCAAATAACGAACATATGTGGAGTAAGCTAGGTCCTTCTCCCTGGCACCAGATCGCGTGGGGAGGTTTATACAGGGCTTTAGTAGAGACCATAGGGAGAGCAAGAAGATATCTTTTCCAAGTGTCCAGAGATTCTGTTACTCACTCATGTTTGAGAGGCTGAGACCTGGGGGAGGGGAGTTGGTGACTATCTGACTTATGTGCAATGTGCCGATGGGTCCTGCCAACCCCCGAGAATAGACTTACAGAGCCCAAGAGGCTTGAGACAGATTGTTGGCCATTGAGTTCTGCACAGGTTCAGGGCAATTTATATCCATTTCCCTCTGCTCTTCAGCCTGGGGCCAGCTCTTCATTACTCCTGTTCCTGGCTCTGAGTAGAGTGCACTCTTAGAGTATCAGTTTCCACACCCCTTATTGTATTTCCCTTGGAATATTCCAAAGCCAAAACAAAGGAAGAGATTAACCTTTTAAATTTGACACAATTATATATATATATATGTATATGTATATATATATGTGTATATATATATATATGTATATATATGTTTCCCCCATATGTTTCCCCCATAAAAACCTATGCCACCGTCCAAGGGTTTCCAGCCTGTAAAGCTTCTAACTGCTGGCATTTGTGCTCTTGGAACTGAGTAAGTGGTTTCCCTGCTAACACTATTGGCTGCTGGAGGCTTTAAAGCTGTGAGGTATTCGTAGTGTGATCCGCAGAAGGTTGGCTGAAATATACACACCAGGAGTTGAGCACTCAAAAAGGCTCCTGCCCACAGTCCATGCACGGCTTGTCTTACAGCCTTTTCTTTTAAAACCCTTTTAAAAGTTACTTTATTTTATGCATATATGTGTTATTCTCAAATACATGTCTGTATTTTTCATGCATGTGTGGTGCTTGTAGCGGCCAGAAGAGAACATCAGATCTCCTGAACTGAAGTTGCAGATGATTGTGAACTGCAGTGTGGGTGCTGGGAATCAGACCTAGCCCCTTGGTAGAGCAGCAGGTGCTCTTAATCCCTGTGTCATCTCTTCAACCTTATGGTGTTTACTCCATAACTTCCCTAAAAGTGTTAAAATCTTTATTTTTTTCTGGTTATCATACTTGGCATTTTAAAAAGCCTAAAGTATACTATAAAATTGAATTATTGCTGGGCGTGGTAGAGCACACCTTTAATCCCAGCACTCAGGGAGGCAGAGGCAGGCAGATCTCTGTGAGTTTGAAGCCGGCCTGGTCTACAAAGCGAGCTCAGGACAGCCTAAGGCTCATAGAAAAACCCTGTTTTGAAAAACAAAACAAAACAGAACAACAACAACAAAAAGAACTAAAAAGAATTATGGCAGTGTTTTCTGACATTGAGATATGGTTTCCTCACAGTCCCATCTCATTTAGGTAAACTTAATATTTTCCATTAATATCCTCCAAGACATCAGTGTGTATTAAATATACATTATATTTGCTAAAAACACACATATATGTAAATATAAATTTTCAGAGTTTATAATTTGAGAAGCTAAAAATATAAGCTAATTTAAAATTTGGTTAAACACATGCCTGAAATGTGTATCAGTTATTAACAACACACACAGGTTATTAATTAAGAGTGATTATTAAGAAATATGAACCTTCCCATAAGCAAGTCAGGATTCTCTTCAGAGTTTGATATGAAAAATATATAAATCCAGGACCAGCCATGGTGGTATAGGTTTTTAATCCCAATCTTAAGAAGGCAGAGGCCAGGGCTACATGGTGAGACACTCTCTCAACTACAACTGCAAAAAGAGTAAGTCTACAAAATCAAATAGGAATCCAAAATAATTTTCTTTTAAAAAATGTTTATTTAAGTAATTCACTCAGATTACATCTCATTTGTTGTCCCCTCACTTGTATCTTCCCATTTCTCCTCCCTCCCTCTTTCATCCTATTCCTCCTCCCCCACTATAAGATCACAGCCTATCAGGTCTCTTCCTGGTAGCCTGCTTTCGCTTTCTCTGTGTGTCACCAGGTCTCCTCACCAAGGGGAAGTGGTCAAATAGGGGACACCAGAGTTCATGTCTGAGTCAGTCCCTGCTCTCCACACAATTATGGAGAATGTGGTGTCCAGTGGCTAGATCTGGATAGGGGTTCTAGGTTTACTGCATGCATTGTCCTTGGTTGGTACAGTAGTTTGAGCTGACCTGCCTGGGTCCAGATCTGCCAGCCTTAATGGACTTCTTGTAGGTTTCTAGGACCCTCTGGATCCTTCTATTTCCCCATTCTTCCTTACCTCTCTCGCCTAGGGTCTCAATAGGAAGTCCCAGTATCTATCCTAATCTCAGGCTAAGTGAAGACTTTCAGGGGACATCTCTGTTGGACTAGTGTCCAATTATAAGAGAGTATATGCCATGTGTATCTTCCTGAATCTGGGTTAATTCACTCAGGATGATCATTTCTAGTTTCATCCATTTGCCTGCAAATTTCATGATTTCCTTGTTTTTAATAGCTGAGTAGTATTTCATAGTGTAAATGTACCACAGTTTCTTTATCCATTCTTCAGTTGAGGGACATCTAGGTAGTTTCCATGTTATGGCTATTATGAATTAGGCTGCTGTGAACATTGTTGAGCATACGTCCTTGTTGTACGGTGGAGCATCTTTTGGGTATATTCCAAGGAGTGGAATAGCTGGGTCTGGAGGTATCTCTATTCCCAGTTTTCTGAGAAAGTGCCAGATTGATTTCCAAAGTGGCTGCACAAGTTTGCAGTTCCCACCAGTAATGAAGGAGTGTTTCCCTTTCTCCACAACCTCACCAGCATATGCTGTCACTTGAGTTTTTGATCTTAGCCATTCTGATGGATGTAAGATGGAATCTCAGAGTTGTTTTTATTTGCATTTCTCTGATGACTAATGATGTTGAGCATTTCTTTAAGTGTTTCTCAGCCATTTGATATTCCTCTTCTGAGAATTCTCTGTTTAGTTCTGAGCCCCATTTCTTAATGGGGTTATTTGGTTTGGTGGTGTTTAATTTCTTGAGCTCTCTCTATATTTTAGATATTAGTCCTTTGTCAGATGTAAGGTTGGTGAAGGTCTTTTCCCAGTCTGTAGGCTGTCGCTTTGTTCTGTTGACAGTGTCTTCTACCTTACAGAAGCTTCTCAGCCGCATGAGGTCCCATTTATTAATTGTTGTCCTTAGAGCCTGGGCTGTTGGAGTTCTGTTCAGGAAGTTGTCTCCTGTGCTAATGAGTTCCAGGCTCTTCCTCACTTTTTCTTCTAACAGATTTAGTGTCTCTGGTTTTATGTTGTGGTCTTTAATCCACCTAGATTTGAGTTTTGTGCATGGTGACAAATATGGATCTACTTGCATCTTTCTACAAGTTGACATCCAATTAGACCAGCACCATTTATTGAAGATGTTATCCTTTTTCTATTGAATAGATTTTGCTTCTTTGTCAAAAATCAAGTGTCCATATATGTATGGCTTTATTTCTGGGTCTTTGATTCAATTCCATTGGTCAACCAACATATTCCTATGCCAGTACCATGCTGTTTTAATTACTGTTGCTCTATAGTACAGCTTGAGATCGAGTAAGGATATTCCTCTGGAGGATCTTTTATTGTACAGGATTGTTTTAGCACTCTGGGATTTTTGTTTTTCCATATGAAATTGAGAATTGATCTTTCAATGTCTTTAAAAAACTGTGTAGGTATTTTGATAGAGATTGCATTGAATCTGTAAATTGTTTTTGGTAAGATGGCCATTTTTACTACTGTGAATATCTGGTGCCTATCACGACCTTACCCTTACTACCTAGTCATTATCTCTGTGGCAACAATGGAAACCATTGAGATTTTATTCCCAGTCACTGTGGTGGTTTGAGTAGGTATGACTCCCGTAAACTCATGTGTTTGAATCCTTGGCTCATAGGGCGTAGCCTCATAGGTGGTGTGGTCTTATTGGGGGAGGTGTGTCCCTGGAGGCTAGCTTGGATATTTCAGAAGCTCAAACCAGTTCACTTCCTGTTGCCTGCCAATCCGGATGTAGAACGCTCAGCTACTTCTCCGGCACTGTGCCTGCATGCACCTATGCTTCATGCTATGATGTTAATGGACTAACCTCTGAACTGTAAGTCAGCCCCAATATGTTTTCATTTATAAGACTTGGTGTGGTCCCATATAAACAAACTGAAAATAAAAAACCACATGATCATCTCTTTAGATGCAGAGAAAGCATTTGATGAAATCCAACACCCATTCATGTTTAAAGTTTTAGAGAGATCGGGGATACAAGGCACTTTCCTCAACATAATAAAGGCTATCTACAGCAAGCCAATAGCCAAAATCAAAGTAAATGGTGAGATACTCAAGGAAATTCCTCTAAAATCGGGAACAAGGCAAGGCTGCCCACTCTCTCCATATCTCTTCAATATAGTACTCGAAGTTCTAGCCAGAGCAATAAGACAACAAAAGGAGATCAAGGGTATCTAAATGGGACAGGAGAAAGTCAAACTATCCCTATTTGCAGATGATATGATAGTGTATATAAGTGACCCTCAAAATTCCACCAGAGAATTCCTACAGCTGATAAACACTCAGCAATTTGTCTGGATACAAAATTAACTCAAAAAAGTCTGTAGCCTTCCTATACACAAATAACAAGCTTGCAGAGAAAGAAATTTGGAAAGCCATACCCTTCACATTAGCCACAAGCAATATAAAATATCTTGGAGTTACTCTAACTAAGCAAGTGAAGGACTTGTTTGAAAAAAACTTCAAAACTCTGAAGAAGGAGATTGAAGATGACATGAGAAGATGGAAGGATCTTCCTTGCTCATGGATCGGGAGAATTAACATAGTAAAAATGGCCATCCCACCAAAAGCAATCTACAGATTCAGTGCAATCCTTATCAAAATACCCACACAATTTTTTAAAGACATTGAAAGTTCAATTCTGAACTTCATATAGAAAAACAAAAAACCCAGAATAGCAAAAACGATCTTGTACAATAAAAGGTGCTCCAGAGGAATCTCCATACCAGATCTCAAATTGTACTATAAAGCAATTGTAATTAAAACAGCATGGTACTGGCACAGCAACAGGCTGGTTGATCAGTGGAATTGAATTGAAGACCCAGATATGAATCCACACACATATGGTCACTTGATTTTTGACAAAGAAGCCAAATCCATTCAATGGAAAAAGGATAGCATCTTCAACAAATGGTGCTGGTCTAACTGGAGGTCTATGTGTAAAAAAATGCAACTGGACCCATATTTGTCACCTTGCACAAAGCTCAAATCCAAGTGGATTAAAGACCTCAACATAAAACCAGAGACACTAAGTCAGTTAGAAGAAAAAGTGGGGAAGAGCCTGGAACATATTGGCACAGGAGACAACTTCCTGAACAGAACACCAACAGCCCAGGCCTTAATGTCAACAATTAATAAATGGGACCTCATGAGGCTGAGAAGCTTCTGTAAGGCTGGAGACACTGTCAAGAGAACAAAGTGACAGCCTACAGACTGGGAAAAGATCTTCACCAACCCTACATCTGACAAAGGTTTAATATCCAAAATATATAAAGAACTCAAGAAATTAAATACCACCAAACCAAATAACCCAATTGAGAAATGGGGCTTGGAACTAAACAGAGAATTCTCAACAGAAGAATATCAAATGGCTGAGAAACACTTAAAGAAATGCTCAACCTCCTTAGTCATCAGGGAAATGCAAATCAAAACAACTCTGAGATTCCATCTTACACCCATCAGAATGGCTAAGATCAAAAACTCAAGTGACACCACATGCTGGAGAGGATGTGGGGAGAGAGGAACACTCCTTCATTGCTGGTGGGAATGCAAACTAGTACAACCACTTTGGAAATCTATCTGGTGCTATCTCAGAAAACTGGGAATAGGGCTTCCTCAAGACCCAGCTATTCCACTCCTTGGAATATACCCAGAAGATGCACCAGCACATAACAAGAAAATTTGCTCAACCATGTTCATAGCAGCCTTATTCATAATAGCCAGATCATGGAAACAGCCTAAATGTCCCTCAGTAGAAGAATGGATAAAGAAACTGTGGTACATATACACTATGGAATACTACTCAGCTATTAAAAACAAGGAATTGCCAAAATTTGTGGATAAATGGATTGAGCTAGAAATGATCATAACGAGTGAGTTAACTCAGAAGCAGAAAGACTCAAATGGTATATACTCACTTATATCTGCATACTAGCCCAAGGGGCATGTCCCACGAAAGCCTTCACTTACCAGGAAACTGGGACAGAAGGGAGGACATCCTATTGGGACTCTAGATGAAAGAACCATGTGAGAATAGCAAAGTAGAAGGATCCAATGGGTCCCAGAAACCTACAAGTAGAACATTATGATAGGCAGATTTGGGCAAAGGGGTCCCGCTCAAACTAAGGCAACAGCCAAGGACAAGACAGGCAGTAAACTTTAAACCCCTACCCAGATCTAGCCAATGTTCAGAACAGTCTCCACACTTGAGTGGAGAGTGGGATATGACTTTCTCACGTACTCTGGTGCCTCACATTTGACTATGTCCCCTGGAGGGGGAGACCTGGTGGCACTCAGAGGAATGACAGCAGGTCACCGAGAAGAGACTTGATACCCTATGAGCATATACAGGGGGAGGTAATCCCTCTCAGGAACAGTCATAGGGGAGGGGAATAAGGGGAAAATGGGAGGGAGGGAAGAATGGGAAGATACAAGGGATGTGATAACCATTGAGATGTAACAAGAATAAATTAATAAAATAAAAAAAAAAAGACTTGGTGTGGTCATGATGTCCATTCATAGCAAGAAAACACTAGCTAAGGAATCACTTTCACCAACTGCTATCCTTACACTTCAGGTCCATCCAGCCCTGGCCTGCTTCTGAGCCCTAGAGAAGTGATTCTCAGCCTTCCTAACTATGCAGCCCATTCATTCAGTTTCTCATGTTGTGGTGACACCTCCCCCCCACACCATAAATTATTTTTGTTGTTATTTCATAACTGTAGCTTTGCTGCTGTTTTATGAATTATAATGTAAATATCTGCTATTCTGCATATTGATATGCAACTTCCATGAAAGGGTCAGTCAACTTCCATAGTGGTTGTGACCCACAAATTGAGAACCACTGATCTAGAGAGATAGTTTTCTATTTTTTTCTTTAATTAATTTATTTTTTCATTCACTTTACATAGCAATCAAAGGCCCTTCCCACCTCTCCTTCCAGCCTCACCCTCCCACCCTCTTCCGCATGGTCTTCTTTTCTTCTTCTCAGAGAAGACATCCCCTTTCATACCACCACACTACTTCATGTTGCATCAGGCCTAAGTGTGTCCTCTTCCACTGAGGCCAGGCACAGCTGCCCAGCTAGGGGAAAGTGATTCAATAGTAGGCAACTGCATCCATCTCAGTGACAGCCCCTGCTCCTGTTGCTAAGGGACCCACATGAGGACTGAGCTGGCATCAGCTCCATTAGAGTAGGAGGCCAAAGTTCAGTCCATGCATGTGCTTAGGTTGGTGCTTCAGTCTCTATGAGCCCCCATTGGCCTATGTTGACTATGTCGGTCTTCTTGTAGAATGCTTGTCCCCTTTGGGTCCCTTTGTTCTTCCCCCAGCTCTTCCACAAGATTCCTCGATCTCCATCTAATGTTTGGCTACTAGTCTCAGCATCTGTTTTGATCTGCTGCTGGATGCTACCTCTCAGAAGACAGTTGGCTTGGCTCCTGTCTGCAAGCAAAGCAGAATATCATTAATAGTAACAGGGATTGGCTCTCTCCCATGGTGTGGGTCCCAAGTTGGACCAATCTTTGGTTGGCCAGCTCTTCACTTTCTGCTACATCTTTATCCCTGTCTGTCTTGTAGGCTGGGCCAAAAGCTTTGTGGGTGGCTTGTTGTCCCTCTCCCTCCATTAGAAGTCCTGCCTGGCTATAGTCGTGACCATTTTAGTCTTAATATACCCCACTACTAGGAGTCTCAGCTAGAGTTACCCCATAGCCTGCAAGGCCTACCCTGTCTCAGGTCAAATAGTTCTACCTCAAGACACTCCACCATACTGCAAGAACATTTGCTCAACTATGTTTATAGCAGCTTTATTCATAATAGCCCCAAACTAGAAACAGCCTAGATGTCCCTTAAATGAAGAGTGGATAAAGAAAATGTGGTATATTTACACAATTGAGTACTATACAGCTATTAAAAAACAAGGAAACCATGAAAACTCCAGGCAAATGGATGGAATTAGATGATATTATCCTGAATGAGGTAGCCCAGATTCAGAAAGACACACATAGTATGCACTCACTTTTAAGTGGGTATTAGCCATATAGTACAGAATAATCATACCACAATCCACAGACCCAAAGAAGCTAAGTAACAAGGACAGCCCAAAGGAGGAAGCTTGACTCTCACTGAGCAGGGGAAATAAAATAGACGTTAGAGGTAGATGAAGAGAGGTAACTAGGTGGGAGAGTGGGTGAAGGGAATGAGGTTGAGGACCAGGTATGGGGAAGTGGGGGTGGGAGGTGGTAGGGCTGGGAGAGAGACGGGAATCCGATGGGTAGAAAATTGAGTTCTGGGAAAATTGAGATGCTCAGCTGGATGAGTTATTTGCTGCCAAGCCTAAAGATCTAAGTTTGATCCCCAAGTTCCATGTTTTGGAAGGACTGATGGATCCTGCTCAAAAGTTGTCCTCTGGATTCTATATTTATGATCACCCATAAGTGTGTGTACATGCACATGTGTATGTATATATATGTGCATGCTCACACACACATACAAATTAATAAATATAAGTAAAATGTTTGTGTTGGCCATGGTGGTGCACCCCTTTAGCCCTACTTGGGAAGCAAAGACAGGAGGATCTCTGTGAGTTTGAGGCCAGCTTGGTCTACAAAGTGAGTTCCAAGACAGCCAATGCTACACAGTGAGACTGTCTCAAAACCAAACCAGACCAAACCAAACAACCAAACACCACCACCCCCCAAATGCAAAAAAACAAAACCAAAAATTGTATGTTGAGTTTTATTTTCTTCCACAGCACCAAATCAGTATCTCTCTTACTACTTATTCATATATCATTAAAAGGGCATGAGATAGAGTTCATGGTAAGTGCATGCCTAGTGTGCAGTCTCTAGATTTAGTACTTATCACTGAAAACAGAAATGTGTGTGTGTGTGTGTGTATGTGTGTGTGTGTGTGTGTGTGTGTGTGTGTGTGTGTATACACTTCCAAGTGTTTAATTTCACTAAGGGAGGTGTCATGTGCCTGTCTCAGCACTTGGGAAACAGAGGCAGGAGAATGTTGAGTTTGAAACCAACCTGGGCTACATCACAAGAACCTTTCACAAAGCAAACAAACAAACAATATGAAAGAAAAGGAAATAATGTCTGTGACAGATGACTACACCCAGATGCGCAGATGGAGTATATTCATACAACTGGATTTATTTTTATTTCTAACATCTCTTTTTCTTTGTATATGAAGTAAAACAGGTTTATATTTATCTCAGTCTTTTAATTTGCATAATTTTGACTTATGCAAATTTTGGATAAAATGAGTTACTTTTCTAGTTAATCTCAATTTTCTCATTTTTCTATCACAAATAAAATTCATTCAGGATTCTGTTATTTTTATTATTTTTTCTATTTGTGACAGCTAATCCTTTTCATTGACACAAAGCAATAGTGATTACTGTGACAATTACTGTGAGTAAATCACATACTTTGACCATGTTCACCTTTCCCTTCTTTACCCTCCCTTCCTTCTTCTATCTCCTTCCTCCCTCCTGATTTGTCCTCTTCCGCTAGTCTTCTTCTTCTTCTTTTCTTGTTCTTGTTCTTGTTCTTCTTGTTCTTGCTCTTCTTCCTTTCTTCTCTCTCTCTTTCTCCCTCTCTCTCTCTCATAAATACACACACACACACATACACACACCAGAGCCTCTAACATATCTATATAAAACAAAAACCACATTGATATTCCAAGCTCACTATACTCAGAATGGCTATCATAAAGCCAACATGTAACAGAACATGCTAGTGGGGAGTTGGGGTAAAGGAAACCCTTATACACTTCTAATGGAAACATGAATTAGTCCAACCACCATGGAATTAGTATGTAGGTTCCTCAGAAAGTCTAAAAGTTGAACTTCCATACAGTCCAGCTATCCTACTCCAGGATACACACCTGAAGGACTCTAAGTCCACAAACTACAGAGGTATTTGCACATCTATGTTTACTACTGTGTATTCATAATATTCAAGATATGCAATCAGTCTAGGTGTTCATCAACACATGGACAGATAAAGAAACTGTGGACCCCTTGTCAAGGAAACTGATATTTATAACAGATGGAGACAATTGCCAAAACCTACAAGGACCCGAGTTCAGTCTTCAGCGTGTACATAAAAAGCCAGATGTGGTGGCATTCACCTGTAATCCGATCTCTAGGAGGCAGAGACAGGAGGATTTCTGGCCTTACTGGCCAGCCAGCTTAGCTGAATTGTCAGACTGCAGTGAGACACCCTAACTGGCAAGGACCTCTTCTGACCTTCACAGACATGTGCACACATGTTTTGATAAAAATTTCTTAGAGAAGAAATCAAGGATTGGACTCCACTCTGGTGGAAGCTTTGTTGTTGTTGTTGTTCAATTTCAGAGCAATGGGTCTCAACTTTCCTAGTGCTGTGGCCCTTTAGTACAGTTCCTCATATTGTGGTGACCCCCCAACCATAAAAATATTTTCATTGCTACTTCATAACTGTAATTTTGCTGTTATGAATCATAACATAAATATCTGATATGGGACTCCCAAAGGGATTATGACTCTCAAGTTAAGAAACGCTGAGTTAGACCTTGTTTTGATCCCAAGACATCCAGTTGATTTTTAAAAGATTTCTAACTTTACATAAATACTTAGAAAATATGCTAATAAATAATTATTACTGCAAATTCTTAGAGGTTTTCTTGTTTTCCTCTTTACTTTGGGGGTAGAAAAGTCTAGGATGTGCTTGTGTGAGTGGGCATGTTCTCTCATACTTGTGGGAGACATGGATTGGGGTAAAACAGAGGAAGTTGTCAAGAGAAATAAATGACAGACATACTTTACCCTGACATCATGAGGAATGGTAGCATTTAAAATCAAGTGAAGAGAAGAATGTACAGAGCAATGCATCAGTGGGTACTGTCAATGTCTAACACTCTGGGAGGGCAGGTTTGACACTGCTGCAGAGTGTCATCACGCAGAGGCACTGGACACTCATGATAGCTTGTGGTGTGCCAGCAACCACACACACACACACACACACACACACACACACAAAAAAAAAAAAACATTAAAATTCACTGGAAAAACACATAATTTACATATTACTTCCCAAATAAGACACTCACATTTTTTTGTTGTTTTTAATGATTCACTAATTAAATACACTGTTCAAATGGGTTGAATTAACTCACTGACTCCTCTCACTAAATTAATGAGACAAGTACCATGTCATCTCTGTGAGGCAGACAGAGTTGTGCATGATGTCTCATGTGCAGTGGATCTGCAATGACAGTCAAGGAAAGACTACCGATGTTAGAAAATTTGCCAAACTGTCAATAAGGAGGTAATGACTACCACAGAGTACCACAAAACTAAAGAGCCAGATGGGCCTTTCTGGTTAGACAATGTGCCTTCGGTCTCAAAAGGCAAGACAATGTTTTTCAGGCTTGACAAAGCTTGCTGAAGCATAGTTGAATGAAACTATGGGAGCCTCTGTATCTTTTCCTAACCAGCTATCTGCAGGATGAGTTCAGTTATAACAGAATAGAGGTGGGGATCTTGGTGGGAAGAAAGCCAGGGGTCTTCTGACCAGAACTTATACTTTTCATCTATTCTGTAGGGTGGCCCCAGAAGCCTCCCAGGCAATATAGGCTAACCCTGTTGCTCTTGGTTGCCTACCTTTAGTAGATGGTCAAGACTCTATTGCTGAGGAGTCTACAAACTTAGGTTATAGATGATAAAGAAAGCAAAGTAGAACCAGCCTGAAATCTTCCTCCCATGTGGTTGGCTTTCATAGTGCCAGAGGGTGTTATGTAGGCAAAGAAACCCATCAGTGTTCATATCCAGTTCTGAACTCCACATACTATAATACTGACTGGCCAGGTGGTGGCCTGATTGTTATGGGGGTAACCCACCACATTTAGGATAGATTTGAGACATTCTTCTTGGGAGAGAATTCATGTTTACTACTATAAACTTAGTGAAAAGGTGACGGTTG
>OU015748.1:50934840-50951208 GCA_907169655.1 Acomys percivali
AGAGAGAGAGAGAGAGAGAGAGAGAGAGAGAGAGAGAGAGAGAGAGATCTTTACAGTCCTGTACAGAAGAACATTTGAACAAATATCTGAACATCAAGGCTCAATCAAGTTGTCATGCAAGACTCAACACCACGGTTTCACGTGCCTAATTCTCTAAACTTTAATTTTTCAAAGTCTTCCCTCAATTCTTAATATTTGGCTGCATGTATTTTCTCTGTTATTGAGCCACTTTCAAAAAATGGCTTTATTTTGCTCAAAACAAAATGAGTAGAATTTATGAATGAATATGTAAATGTCTGTCATCCGTGCACAATACTTGCATTAATGTCATACACAGTCAGAAGTGATTGCTAACAGCTTTGGAGAAAGTAGAAGCACAAATAGGAAGGATGACCCACCACCCTCCCTTGTATGTGAATCCTGTCAGCTTTACTGACAGCCCTGTACCACCTAGACACATAGGACACATTAGCAGGTCAGAATAGGATGCAGTACATGTGGAGCAAATATTTATACACTGAGTTTATGATTAAAAGAAGGAGACTTGAAAAGAAAAGTGGAACAAAAGGTCACAAGTCACAAGCTACTGAGTCTCAAAAGAAATGCAAGGAAAGGGCTGTGAGCCTTTTATTAGCAAAAACAATTTAGAACCCTGCAGTTTCTTGTTCAAATATAGATTCCACCTGTGGTAAGCTAAAACTGTTTGATTTTCAGCTTAGTAAATACATTTTTAAAAAGGGAAGCCATGAGACGTTGTTTTCAGCTTTCACTTACTTATATTTGCACAAGATGATGCTCTCTTGCTTAGAGTCCAATTCATGATCAGCCAAAAAGTCCTCAAAGTCTGGATTAGTAAGGTAAGTATTTAACCATGCCGTGCTCCCATGGGTCCCCTGTAGCAGAACACGACTTCTCTCATTGGGCTTTATGCTGGCTAAATTGTGGTATCTGATCAGCAGGGCTGTTCTTTCTGTGTGTGATCAAGCTGTCACATTATTCGCATCTTGGCAGAACACTGCTACCTAGAGCGAGGGCAGATGTTGCCCATACACAGACCTGTGATACATTTGTGCCCTTTCCCTCCACTCTTATGTGGTAGAAAGACACAATGGAGCCAATTGTATGAGTTTCTTGGTGCTTTTGCATCCGGAGGTATGAGACAGCCTAACCACAAGCTGCATTCCCTGCCCACTCTTTACCCACAGATATGGCTCTTTGATCAAAGAGCCCTCTTTGTCAGTTCCTGTGAGTGCTGGGATTCAGTTCCATGCCAGCTACAGAACCACTCAGGTACGTCAGTCACGAGAACTGGCCTTTACCTCCCTTTCTGATGCCAGAAGTCTTCTTCCGACAATGCTGGTTGTTCAGCATGGCCAAGTCAGCTGGGTGGCGTGGCAAGGTATATGGCTGTCCTCTTCCCTAGAATGGAGAATATGGGACATGTTCTGCATCATTCTCATCTGCCCATCTCTAGAATGTCATGTGTTCAATTGCCTTCTTAATCTCCTCCCCACCAGCAGGACACAGGGGACCACATATGAAGGTGAGGGAGTATTCTGCACTGTGGACCCCTTCACCTGCCATCTGCCTTAGTGAAAAGATGGGGGCTCCGGTCTTCTGACTCAGAACATGAAGCAGTTATAAATGATTAATTTTGAAAAGTGTCTTTACGCTCTTAAATAAGGTAAACATATAGAGCATATGTATTTATTTAATCATAGGTAATCTCTAAGTCTTGAGAAGTCAACCCAAACTGGATCGGTCTTTCCTTTTCTGTTACTTTCCCACTTCCAGATTTTTGGGACAATCACAGATAAAATGCATTCAACTACAGGCTCATGTGTTTTAGGTGCAAGGTCACAAGCTTGAGCCTTTGTTATGGAAGTTTGAGGGACCTTTAGGACTTAGGGCTCCAAAGTGGATGCTAGAGAGGTATAGTCTAGTCCCAATTCCAGCTTGGATTTCCTCTACCAAGTGATCTGATAAGATGAGCCAACTATACTACCATCTCTCGTTGCCATGGCTACTCTAGTTACCATGCCTTTCTCACTAGGATGAACCAGACACTCTATGAACCACAATAAATGCCCTTCTCCTAGATTATTTCTACAGGGGATTTTGTCACTGCAATAGGAAAAGTAAACAACACAGACCTTGAATACCCCCCTTCCCTCCACTTTTCTGGGTCTTTCTCCAACAATTTATTTCTTGAGATGGGCACCAGATAGGAAAAAAAGTAGGGCAAAGGGATATTGTATCCTACTGCAGACATTCTGTTCTAAGCCTGCCTTTCGAAACACAGCTAAATGTACTTTCTCAGGTTAGATATGTGGCAGATTGAATCTATAGCCTTGATTTCTCTCTTCTGGTTGCTGTTAGAAGAGTGCTTTCTCTAGCAAGAACATCCCAGTCAGCATCCTTGAAGGACAGTTTTCACTGTGACCTCCTAGTGAACTGTGCCTCCTCAGTTAGGGGACCAAAAACCAGGTAAGTGTCTCAACCCCCCACAGTGCCAATGGGCCTCAATTTCTTCATATATCACCAAGGTTTCCAGTATCATAAAGCTTTCATGAGAATCTTTGTATGAGACTGGAGAGATAGCCCAACAGTTAAGAGTGCTTGATGTTCTTGCAAGAGGACCCAAGTTGAATTCCCAACACCTGCACTTGGAAACTCAAAACCTCCTTTAACTCAATCCCCAAGGTATCTAATGCCCCCTTCTGGCCTCCATGAGCATGCATCCATATAAATAAAATTAAAAGTAAAGAAAAAATTAGTGAAACTACAAAAATGTACTCAAAATACTATTAGGCATGTATTGCAGGAGGCGGATTTCCCAGCATCCTTTGATTAAATCACAGCAGACAGGAGCTCCACAGTTGCATTCAGGATTTAAAGCATTGACGGCCTTTGCATCCAGGTCCAATTTCATCCCGACTGTTTTTACTGTGATTCTTGAAAACAGATCATCTTGCAGGGATCTTTGTTCAGATGACCTGTAACTCAGAGAAGCTGAGCCTGTAGGAAACACTGTAGGCACTTTACAAATACTTGTTCAATGCACATTGTCATTGTTCCCCATAAAGCCCCCCCTTATTGTGTGATACTAGAACTCACTATTGTCTATATGAGAGCTAAGACAATCAATTCAGTGAAGCATGAGAAGTGATCCAGTGAGGAGGGATCGAACTTGTATATTCTGTTCAAGAGCCTGTGCTCTGTCCCTTTTGTAGCAGCTGCTTCTGGAACATTCTGGCTTCTGGAGGGGTGTGAAGAAGATGCGTTCGCAGCATCATGCAGGGTTCTGACACTTCTTCACTCTCTGAAAGATCCACTTTGACTATTTCTGTCATTATTCTTGCTCCTCACGTCTACTCACCATTGTTTTCTTATTAAATTCCAAGTTTAGATTGGTCTGGAACTCTGTTATGACAATATCTTACACTGTGAACTGTGGAACATTTATTCATTGCTCTGAGTACAGCTATGTTGTCCTATGTCAGAGAAAGGCCGGGGAACGTTAATTTCTGAGGATGCCTTGGCCAGAACATGATTGTGATCTCCTATCAGAGGCCTGTGTACTGAGCCAAGAAAGCAATGGTGCCCAATCTCCCAAACTTACAGATGACTACATATTCTTGTTCAGAAAAATTGGTGATCAGGCTCCCAAGTCATATGTTACATAAGAGTTATGGTCCCTGAATTAGTTGTAGGGAAGCAACTTTATAAAAATATGTTTAAAATTTTTGTTTCTCTTCTTCCTCCTCTTCTTTCCTCTTCCTTTTCCACTTATCATTATCATCATCATCACCACCACTACCACCACCACCACTACCACCACCACCACCATCACCATCACCAGAAGCAGCACCAGCACCAGCAGCACCAACAGCATTCTTTAGCTCAGGCTGGCCAAGAACTCACCATGGAATCCAAACTGGCTTCAAACTTGCAGCAATCTTCCTGCCTTAAGTTCCCAAGTGCTGGTGTTATATGTAGACTGAAAGTTCTTGAAACTTTTGGTAAAGAAGGCATTGCCCAGCCCACAAGAGATAATGGGCTTTGATCCTAGTCAATGATATGGAAACCTTGAAGTAACACTTCCTCATGTATAAAAGAATAGTTCAAGACAGTCCATTCAATAAGGCATGAATGTAGACTCAAAGTATCTAAGAGAACAGAGATGAATGACAGAGAAGGGTGGACACATCTGGCTTCCATTTTCCTTGCTACTACATAAGGCAGAAAGAGCCAAGGAAGATGTATACTGAATATCCTGCCCATGAAAAGAACATCAAGAATGGCCCCTGAGTACCTCACCTTATCTTGTTTTCTTTGGAGTATTTCTTCTACCTGTTGCCTTGTTCCAACTAGATTCTAAGCTTTGAGGCTTTCAGAGGTTTTTGTCCTTAATGCTCAAAATGTGATCATTAAGGCTGATGGCAGCCGTTGGTTTGCAGCAACTCTAAATAAGCATTGAGTGACAAAACCAAGTCTCTTAAACTTCAGCTCTACCACATCAAGTTGCCAACTGTTACTACTTTTGATCTTTAAATGCTTAGTAAATACATCTCCTTCCTTCTATCCCTTTTGCTTCTGCCCTTGTTTAGACTCTTCTTTCTTTTTGGTTTGTAGCTACCTCCATTTCTTTGCTGTAGTCTAGCCTCAGCCATTCTATAGTGATTTCAGCTGATTGTTTTTATGTTCAAAGCGTGGACACAACTTATGTTGTTCCTTATTGTGCTGTGGTGTTTTTTTTTTGTTTTGTTTTGTTTTTTTGTCTATGGTATAATGATATGTCCCTGCTCTTAACACACTCTTCACCATCCCATTTATTTTGTGTCCTCCCAGAATGTAGCCAAAAATGATGACAAGATATATGAGTAATAATATTGTTTATATTAACAAAAGGAGAAGGACAAAAGCAAGATGGCCATTAAAACTTAGCCACTTGTTATTCGATATGCTTACACCGTGAATCTTCTAGCAAGTACTGGGAAGGTAGAGAATACAACTCATTTGGATTTGCTACTAAAGAAAGTACTTTACAAATATAAAAGTAGGCCCTGAAGATTGACGCCAAACTGTGAAAATTAGAGGTGGACACAAGTCTGGTCAAAATCATGAATGATCACAGAGAATCCCAAGGCTACTGAAAAGCAATCAACAGCTTAACTGGCTCCCACATTACCATGCAAGCTGTAGCCACCCACCACCACGCTTCTCCATAGCGTTCTTCCATCATAGCTGGGCAGATGCCCAAAGATAATCCAGCCCCAGCCTTTATTTCCTACAGTGCCAAGGTCTAACATGAGCCATTTTATTCTTGGCAGGACCCACTGTCCCAGGTTTTCCAATAATGCCAAAATATGACCAGTCCTAAAATAATACATTGTAATATGACCCTTTCATAGTTTCTCACAGTTAGGTCTTGGTAGATGACGTTGCCCTTTCCTCCAGGAAGTTCTCTTTGCACAGCAGATAAAGAACTCTGACCTCTGTCCATACCTATATCATGGAACTAAAAAAGAGAAATTATAATGACACAGGGTACCCAATTATATTCACTTTCTATAATTCCACAGCAGTGGTCTTCCTTATCTCTTTTACCAGACTTGAAGTATCTCAAAACAGTGTTTAGGTCATTTAATTGTGACCTCAACATGTGACACACACTAATGTCAATGTAATTGATTAGTATAATTAATTAGTATGTAGTAAAATTAATGGAGAGAAAAATAAAATGAACATAGTAACTCCTAATGATTTATCGTCATAACCATAGATTAATGTATCACTCAGCTCTCATCACACAAGTTTCTGTTTGCAGTAGATTGTAGTAGATTAGCAGAGACCTACAACTGACTAAGGCGTGGAGAATAAGAGACTGAAGAATTCTCAGCTCTAAATGCAACATAGGTATCACATGCCCTACTTCCAGGCTTAGGGATCAGTTTAGAAGAGGTAGAGGAGAGTATAAGAGGAGAGATGGTGGACGGCATGGTCGACAACTGCAATGAAATAATGTCTTTCAGACACAGCAGGGCATGTATGGACTCATGTGATTGTGACAACATGCACAAGATCGGTGTAAGTTCAAGCCTAGCCATACCCCAGCATAAAGAGTAGAACTGATAAGTCATTGGGAATTGATAACTGTTGGGAGATGGCGAGTCAGTTTTCTTTGAGAGTGTAGCTCATGGTAACTCAAGCACACTCTACTGGAAGGCCACCCATTCAAGATGATATGGTCACATACTGGACTTGATGGTTCTTTAAAAAAAAAAAAGAGGATATAAAGGTGGATGTGTAAGAAGTGAGTGGATCTGGGAGGAGTTGGGGGAGGTAGTGAATATGGCCAAAACTCACTGTATACTATTCTCAAAGAACTAATTTCAAAAATGAATATACACTTCATGTTGCCTGGTCAAGAGAAAGCTGTAGAATGTGGATTGAAGAGATGAGCTGCCTACTAGTAGACCACCCAATCTCCATGTTGAAACGCTCTGCAATTAGATCTAAATCCCCTTGGGGGCGGGTGTGTGGTATGACCACAGGAAGGCAGTCTTTTTTACTGACATCTTTCCAGTCCCAAAATGTGCTTTGTACTAAAAATAATGCACAACTCACGTGTCCTAACTATGGATTTTGTAGTAAAAATTGGCTCTCGGGGCTATTTCTACTCCATAGGCATCTTACCATTAGAAATAATACTGTGTATGAGAGTCAGATAATCAAGTAAGAACCATGAATGTGTGTGACCAAGAGCTCAGACAACACTGAGTTCAAATTCCACCCCTTCTATTTTCTGCATGAGTAGCCCAATCCTATTAATCTACACAATGGAGACAACGAATCTTAATCTTATGGGCACCTTAATGTTTTTAAACTCCATTTTTTCACATACAAAATCAAGGTAGAATAATATTTAAAAGACAAATGTGTCAGTAGGACTGATATAACAAGAACAATAGATTAGAAGGGTACCTAAATTTAATAAGCAAATAATACAATTTTTAGTTATAGAGTATTATTTCTGTACATATCCAGGTTAGCCTCAAAATGACAGTGACAAGCTCAGAGATGGCTCCTCCTCCATCCTTATTAGTGATATTCTTCCACTCTACCATCAGTTAGAGTATAAACACTGTGGTGGTCTGGAAAGCCTTGTACTTATGTTATAAAAATTATTAATTCAGGGGATGGCATGTAGTTCAGTTGGCAAAGGCTTGTCAGACATGTATGAAAATCCATGCCTGATCTGCAGCACTGCATAAAAAGTGAGTGTGAAGGTCTGCCGTGTGGTCCCAGCACTCAGGGTGAGAGGCAGATGGATCAAGAGTTCAAAATTCACCTTGAGGTGTGCAGTATGTTGGAGGTTAGCCTAGGATTTGTAAAATTCTATCTTTAAAAGCATCTTAGTTCAGGAGAGTCTAAGCTTCTTGTGAACACGGTTGTGTAAGAACACAGTGCAAGGTAAACCAAAATAACAATTTCACGTGGATATTAGATGAATTTAGAAATTCCTCTATAAAACAAATGTATATGTGTAGGAGAATAATAGTCTCCATAACTTTTATTGATTTAGTTGAAAATGATAAATCTACATTTAAAAATATATTACATATAGCATATGTACACATAATATGCATGTGTTTATGCTATATTCTAAATATTATTATGTATATGATATACAACCTGGCACATATATCAAAATATGTCAAGGCAGTTACCTCATTGTGACCTATTGAGCTATAATAATAATACATTGAAAAGTTTCTATTTTACTTTTTAAAATTATTTAATTAATTTATTCAGATTACAACTCAATTGTTTTCCCCTCACTTGTATCTTCCCGTTCCTCCCTCCCTCTCTCTTTCACCCTATTCCCCTCCCGTAGGTCTGTGACATGAGGGGACCTCCTTCCCAACCATATGGTCACAGCCTATCAAGTCTCATCTTGGTAGTCAGCTTATTCTTTCTCTGAGTTCTACCAGGCCTCCCCACCAAGAGGAGGTGGTCAAATACAGGGCACCAGAGTTTGTGTCAGAGTCAGTCCCCTCTCTACACACAACTGTGGAGAATGTCTTGTCTACTGGCTAGATCTGAGTAGGGGAAAATGGGGAAATAGAAGGATCCTAGAAACCTGCAAGAAGAACATTATGACGGGCAAATCTGGAGCCAGGAAGGTCTGCACAAACTACTACACCAACCAAGGACAATACATGCAGTAAACATTGAACGCCTACTCAGAGCTATTTTACTTTTCAAAGGGCAATGCAGAGAAGAAAGAGAGGGAAACAGTAGCTCCTAACGCAGGAAATTCTAGAGCCAGACAGGAGGTGGCCAGGACTTCCGCCTGGTATGCCATTGCGCCAAGACCACAGCTCCCACACTGTGCAACACCTTCAGTAAACACTTGGTGAAGCATACACAATGAAGCAGGGAGTTTCATTCTGTCTCCCTTAAGAGGAGCCTGGGGCAGAAGCAGCCTCTCAGGTGTGAGCAGAGGCAGGCGCTGCTCCTGGGATCGCAGCATGCTACAGTGGAGTCTTCTGCTCCTCTCTTTCCTCCTTTCTCCAGCTCCAGGTAGGTGTTAACCTTTCTCTGGGTCCTGTTCATCATGTCACAGGACTTCAAGCTATCCATCGGCTCCTGGTCTCGTGGTATATAATATGCTGGCTAGCTTGGTTTTTCCTCTTTAACTAGTTTTTCTAACCATTTGGACTGGTTTTAATCTGTGGTCTGGGAGCTATGGTGGATGTGAAAGAGAACAATTTGAGGTTTTGTTTTTTTTCTTTAACATTTACATGTCTGCTCTGATATCTTTAAAAGAAAAAGGGAAGCTCTTACATATTTAAACCATTAATGCAATCTTCCAGTCCAAGCCCAGAATCTATCAAAACTGATTGTGTCAATTTTTAGTTCAATAAAACAGCAGATGGGATTGGTTATGACCACCAAGACTTAGGGGAAAGTATCTGCTCACATAATTGGGGGCAGTTCCGCAACTTATATTACTTTGGATGACATATTTTCATGCTTAAAGGTAATAGAGTTCATTGGTAGGATTTCGTGCCCAGACTTGCAATTCTAAAGCATTGTGATATTATTGTAGAGGAGGAGTTTCAGTTCGGTGTGGCTTGATAATCCATTTCTGTTTCACTGCTTATAGCAAACATCTAAGAATTTGCATGTGTGGAACACTACTTCCTAACAGCATGTTATAGCAAGCAAGTCTCCCCATTTTATAAATTCTCAGCTCAGTTTCGCATGCCTGGGATCAGATGACACCTTTCTCAGGCTTGTTCTGTGTCTGGAGCTGGAATCTTCATCCTAGCTGGCAAATGTTTTCTTGGACCATAGACTGTTTCCTAGGACTCAGGAATGAACAAATTAGAAACAAAAGTGAAGACATCAGCCACAAAAAGGGTTGTCTTCCTCCACAATCCCCTCTGCGCTTTCTTTCAAAAAATGACTTTTCTTTTGTTTTCTAGTCTTGTAAGAATTGTATTTAATATCCTTAAAATTTTGGGATACCAATATATCCTTAAATAAATAAGCCCGTGACTTCAAATTTCCAGATTTATAGGAATCAAAGAGTAGGAATTCTTTCTTTTATAGGAATTCTTTCTTCACTTTTTCTAAAGACACAATCCCCAGGACTGTTAGGGGCACCACTCTCAGTCGAAACAGGAGTACTTGGGGCCCAGCTCTGTTCAAGGAGAGAAAGTAACAAATCAGTCAGATCGAGTTACAGAGTCTTATGGAAAATTGTGGGACTTACTGTGCTACTGTCTTTTCACTGAAATCATGCACCAAACTGTTTCTTTTCCTTCCACCCCACACCAGCAACATGACAGCCTTCAAGTCATGTCAAGTCATACCTTCATGTAAAGCTTTCAAGTCATGCCTAAACCTGTGACATCATTCTAAGCAGGCACTAATAGGCGTTCTGATTGCTCTCCAGTAAGGAGGCATGCATCTTGAACAGGATGCCACCCCTTGCCTTCCTTTAACATCCAAGTTGCACTTTTAAAGCATCCGCCTGTCCACTGCAGTTGAAGTACCCTTGATAGACACCCCATGGGTGCTTGGTTTCCAAGACAGAATGCAAGTAACATTTTTTTTAAATCTCTTTCTCTTTATTTCTCCCTCCCCATCATTGGTCCTCAATACACATGCCTTCCGGCGATAACTTTTACCTGGTTCCACTAGAAATACATGATGAATATGTAAAATAGGGCCAGATGTTTGTAATGAGCTTCACCCTCCCCTGAGAAAAGTGACACAGGATTTCATCATAGGAAAGGTAAAAACAAATATTTCAAAGGACATGGCAGGTGGTTGGGGAAGAGAAAATAAATGAATGCATTGACAAAGGCAAGTCTCCATCCTGTTTCATGAGTATGCCCAGGGAACCAGTGCCTTTCAAAATCATTTTATTTCAAGGTAGCAATTACCTCTGGCCTTTATAAAGTTCCTGTAAAGAGTAAGCCAGTATGCACAATGTAACCTATGTAGCCAAATAATAACTTCATTAGAATATGGGTTCTCGTCTCCCCCATACTTGTCTTTACTGAATAACATTTAGAAGTATAAACATGAGTCTCATTTGAAAAGACAGCCCTGAAACAATTTTAAACATATATGGAGGGAAATGAAGATGCCAATATTATGCACAAATGTCCCCAGCTGGAACAGCCATCTAGACTGAGGTCAGCTTCGTCAACCTTATCAGTGAGCTTTGCTTTATTTTAAACTAATGAACAGTTAAGAATAATCTAATCCACAAAGTGCACACTCAATCACATCTCTAGCTCAAACCGGAATGGCTGTGTTCTCTCTTGATCCAGTTTTGCCAGTCACAACTAACCCAGCACATGAGTTCTGTGGGAGAGAGAAAGCAAGCAAGCATTAAGACAAATTAGTAGAAACATATTGTGTTTCACCTTGGATTTGTGTAATCCCTGGATGGCAGTTAGCTCTGTTTGTGCCACTGGCTTCTAAATAATTAACTTCATTTTATTCACCCGGGAGGAGGTTGCCCCAGCTCCATCAAATGGGAGTACCTGTGAGGTAAACTATATCTGTGTCTACTCTACTCCTTTCTGTGCTGTGGAAATCCCTACATCTCAGATGTCTTAGTTCAAGGGCATTCTAGCTTTCAGGAGAATCAGAGCCTTCTCAGAGAAATCCTACCTGTGTTCTCTAGAGAACTGACTGTGTTGTAAGACTTTGGAGTGAACTGGAAACTTACCTGTTGATACAGCTAAGAAGAGTTGCTGAACACTTTAAAAGGAAACATTGTTTGCTTGTTTTGATTTCTATTTGCAAGTGTTTCCCCACCAAAGAGTGAGTTGGGGATACATTTTGTAGCTTATATGTTTTGACTCCTTAATTAAGAACTAGTTGGTGCGTCCTGTAGATGGGGAGGCCTGGTGGCACTCAGAGGAGGGATAGCAGACTACCAAGAAGAGACTTGATATCCTATGAGCATATACAGGGGGAGGAGGTCCCCCTCAGTCACAGTCATAGGGGAGAGGAGTAAGGGGAAAATGGGAGGGAGGGAGGAATGGGAGGATACAAGGGATGGGATAACAATTTAGATGTAATATGAATAAATTAATAAAATAAAAAAGAACTAGTTGGTGATGACTGGTTTCAGGAAATATTAGGCTTCAGACTAACTGAAGTGTGGGTTTGACGTGTACAACACAGACCACGTCTTGCTGTTGGATAAGGTGACCTAGTTCCTTGTTCACTTTTCTCCTCAAAGAGGAATGGGACTGATAGCATGTTCTGTTTTTATAGGGAGGACCAGGGGAGAGTTGCTATTACCTTATGACTCAAACAAAATTTCAGCTGACTTCTTGCTAGAATCACACATGTTGTATATGAACCCCACTGATATATTTTTGTTTTTTAAATAAAACTAAAAACATATGTGTATGGGTGTTTTATTTGCATGTATATCTGCTTTCAGAGGCCAGAAGAAGGTCTTGGATCTTAGAGTCTCCAGGTGGGTGCTGGGAATTAAACCTGGGCCCTTTGAAGAGTAATTTAAACACCCAGCCATTTTTCCATCCCTCCAATATGCCATTAAAATGTGTGTGTGTGTGTGTGTGTGTGTGTGTGTGTGTGTGTGTGTGTTCATAGAGTGTAGGTGCTTTCGCAGACCAGAAGAAGGTGCCAAGTGTCCCAGAGATGGAGTTTCAGGTAGTTGTGAGCAACCTAAGATGTGTGATAGGAAGTGAACTTTGGTTCTTCTGGAAGAGCAAGAAGTATTTTTAACCACTAAGCCATCTCTCCAGGCCCACTCCTCCCTAGTACAGCATTAAAAGAAGGAAAGAAAGAAAGAAAGAAAGAAAGAAAGAAAGAAAGAAAGAAAGAAAGAAAGAAATGCAGCATCAGTGAGATGTGGCTTCATGAAGTGATATCTATGGGGCTAATTGCACTGATTAGGCACCATAATACACCAGGTAGCCTGCTGGCGCCATATGCTGTGTTTCTTCTGTGTCAGTGAATTAAAGGAGACAGCAGGGAATTGTGCCCATGCCACTAGCTCATTTCTGGCAAGAGCTGTTTCCTACCTCTTGGCACCTCGCTGCTGTGAAGTAATCATGAAATTTTAACAGGAGGGAATGACCATCTCACATTTTAGAACTTTAAAAACATTTTTGTAAATGATACTATTACTTTTCTTCACCAACATTAGAATTAATTGCCTATATATTTAATAAAGATTTATATTTCAGGTGTATTCTTGGGATTCAAAATGCTCGTGTAATGTGGAGTTTTTAGTTGGCGACTATTCACAATGTGGGGGAAAGCATGGTACATGCTGTATAATCTCAATTACCTAAGTGTATGTACAAGTTGCAGAATCTACACGGACACACCAGCTGAGCTGCTTGTGACTGGATGATTTAGTTCTTAGATTCTTTTGTTTCTTCTAGTGCATATGTTAAAAAAAGATTCTTTATAAGCCTTTTAAAAAGAATTATATAACATTTTATAAAAATAAAGAGCACAGTGGTTACCTCATGACTTCAAGAAAGGAGCAACTCAAGAACTTTTGATGTGTGCCTGTAAGCCCATCATTTGGAATTAGGAAGTATTTGAATTTGAGACTAGCGTAGTGAGGCCCTGACAAAACAAAAAACAGATAAACAAAAATAAGAAAAGAAAGGATAAAGGAAAAAATAAAAGAAAAACTTTGTACAATTGTTACAGACGTGTTACGATGACTTTTCGTCACATCTGATGAGAATGTATGTTAATGAGCATGGACCTTTTGAAGATACTGTACTGGTTTGTGTTTATTTGTCTAATATTCTAGAATACGTGAGACATCTTAAACACAGCTTAATCTGCTACCAGTTTTCAAGCAGTTAAAAATGTCCAAATCTAAACTTAAGATATTATAAGATCTGTACTGTATCTTTAAATACTATTTATTTATATATATTTTAAGGGTTTTTTTTATCTACGAATATTTTGCCTGTATGTGTATGTTTGTAATCCACATGCATATCTGGTGGCCAAGGAAGGCCAGAAAAGAGCATTAGATTCCCTGAACTGGAGTTACCCACAGCAGTGATGCAGGATATGGGTGCTGAGCGTAGAAGCTTGGTCTTCTGCAAGAGCAACCTGGGCTCGTAGCTGCTGAGCCACCTCTTCAGCTCTAGCTTTGCTTGTAAAATGTTTTCTAAGAGTGAACCCCGAGCCATGGCAAGGGAGGTGTTTCCCTTCACTACTTTAATTGTTATTTTGGCCTGAGCGTGACCTTCAAGCTGAACAATCTCCTGTGTTAAATTATTCTTGTATGATCAAATAAATTAGAACCATTCCAAACAGACCAAAAAAAATATTATCACTAGAATTATATTTTGCTTCAGTTCTCAGAAAAATAAAATAAAAACAAGTATGTACTTCATGCTCTAGGAAGTCACTAGGCTACGCTGTCCACGTGACTCATGGCAATTGTGCTTAGTGGATTCCTTCAGTTATGTTGTCTGCTATTGGGCGTTCCACAGTGGTATAGATTCATATAACCATTGGTGCTTCGTTTGAGTATTTCAGTGAGCTAGAATTACATAGAGAAGCTCCAAATCACACCACAGAGAGGAAAAAGAAGCTTCTCTAGACTCGCTGCCTGCACCCTGTCTCCGCTCTCTAAACTTCACTAGGTCTTCATCCCACATGGGCCGTTAAGCACCTGTGGCAGGCAGAGTGGAGCCACTCACATTCCTTCTAGAGCTACCCACAGAGAGATGGGGCCAGACCATGTGAACAACAAAAAGAAAAATTAAAAATCCAATAAAAAATATTGGAAGGCCCCGGACTTGTCTTTAGCCTAATTTCCAGACAAATCTTAGACATGAACCTCCTCAGTGAATTGGTTGTCTGAGATGAATTTCCATTTTCCACTTAGTGTGGGACCTCAGCCTCCAAGCAGCCCTTCCCTGGGCAGTGACTCCGCTACAATCCTCTACTTCTCTCACTTTCATGTTTTTTTTTCTATGCCCCAAATGAATGCTTGTCAATATTGCTCATGCCAGCTCCTTCTATGAGCTTAGCGACAGAGCCTTTTCTTACTTGGAACTGTAGTTGCAAAATTTGCTGGTGAAAATTCCAAGGAGTATGTGTTCAATCAGAAATGGTGTGTGTGTGTGCTTCCATTTTCATAGCAGTGTGGTCTGCAGTGCTTCTGTTTCATTATGGGAGTTATCAGCTCCCAGGAGAACTGGATTCCGCCTAGTTTTTAACTTGTTTCGTTCTCCTGCAGGGGGCGCTGCTGCCCAGATCCAAGTGAGTAAAGAGAAAAGGGCAAATGGACATCAGAGAGGCACTTGGAAATATCTCCCTGAGAAAAAGTAAAAGTCAGAGATTAAAGATTGGGGAGGACAGGGAATAGGCTTCCAGTGTTGTCCAGTTCTCCTCGTGTCTGGAACCACTGACATAAATCACTGAAGGCCTCTGTGGGGCATCAACCATAGGAGTGATCGTGACGGCCATTACTGAATAGCTATGTCTTCTCTTCCTTCTCTCTCCCTCAGCAAACACAGTAAAAGAACTCCTTAAGGCCAAGAAATATGAAGTGGTTTATCCCATAAGACTTCATCCGTTGCATAAAAGAGAGACCAAAGAGCCAGAGCAAAAGGTTAGTGCATCTATGATTGCCTTCTTTCTTTCTTTTTTTAAATATATTTTATTAATTTTTCATATTACATATCAATTGTTATCCCATCCCTTGTAGCCTCCCATTCCTTCCTCCCTCCCATTTTCCCCTTACTCCCCTCCCCTATGACTGTGATTGAGGGGGTCCTCCTCCCCCTGTATATGCTCATAGGGTATCAAGTCTCTTCTTGGTAGCCTGCTATCCTTCCTCTGAGTGCCACCAGGTCTCCCCATCCTGGGGATGTGGTCAAATATGAGGCACTAGAGTACGTGTGAAAGTCAGACCTCACTCTCCACTCAACTGTGGAGAGTGTTGTGTCCATTGGCTAGAGCTGGGTAGGGGTTCGAAGTTTACTGCATGTATTGTCCTTGGCTGGTGCCATAGTTTGAACGGGACCCCTGGACCCAGATCCGCCCATCATAATGTTCTTCTTGTGGGTTTCTAGGACCCTCTGGATCCTTCTATTTCTCCATTCTCCCATGCTTCTCTCACCTAGAGTCCCAATAGGATGTCCTCCCTCTGTCCCACTTTCTTATTTCTTGTACATGCATCCTATGTGTATGTTTGTATTCATATGTATACATGTGACAATGAGGGGGGTCATAGGTTATTTTTACATTGTTTGTTATGCTATCCACTTTGTTTGTCAAGACTGAGTCTCTCAATGGACCGGAACACACTCATTCTCAACTAGGTTAGCCAGTGTGTCCCAAGAGCTTCCGGGCTCTACGTCCTCTTGTCTGGGATTAGAAGCATGGACAGTCATGCCAGGGTTTTAGAATAGGCCTGATCTGGGTGGAGAACTCAGATCCTCAGGCTTACTACCAGCTGAGCCATCTCCACAGGTAACTCTTCTAGTTTACCAATGACTCTCCCTTGGTAAACTCCTCTGGTTTTTCAAATTATGTATAATTTGGAGGCAAAGAGTATTAATGATTATATTATCTTGTTTTCTCCAAGTTCTTACTCTTCACTACAACCCAAAATTCTATTAATTCCATTTTACACATTAAGGTCCTGAGAAGTGAAATACCTAGTCCCTGGTCACAGAGTACAGATGTTGATATTTTATATTTTATGCTGTACGCTTCCAAATAATCATATATAAATTGCCTTACCTATTATTTACCTAGCTACCATCTACACACACACACACACACACACACACACACACACACACACAC
>OU015748.1:50972096-50987380 GCA_907169655.1 Acomys percivali
AGAGAGAGAGAGAGAGAGAGAGAGAGAGAGAGAGAGAGAGAGATCGTCAGCTGAACTCAACATCAGGAACAGTATGTCACTATGAGAAGCACATGCCACTTTCCCTGTTATTACCCTTAGGACCACAGTAGCCACCATCTTCGAGTCGCAGGGACGATGGCCCATGAAATGGGCCATAACCTTGGCATGATCCACGACTACTTGAGTTGCAGGTGTCCGTCTGAAGTCTGTGTAATGGAGCAGTCACTAAGGTGAGGGTGTTGGGGGCATGCTTTGTGTCCCTGGTTTTGATGGACTGTGATTGGTCATTCCCAACAACATTTCAGTAACTTATGTCTTAGAATTAGAAGAATTTCAGTAAAATCAGCAAGCTTACATTTTTATGTATATATATGTGTATATGTATATATATATATCCCAATAACAAGCAAAGGAAAATGTCACAGGGACAAAGGTTTGTATGGTAGAACAAATAGAAAGCAAGGGATAACCCAGACTTTCAGGAGCCACCATGAAACAGTGGGACCCCAAAGGCACCATCTGTGCTCCTGAATTAACAAACAGCTCACACAGCCTCTCAGCTCTGGACTCAGACACAGCGCCCACAGCCTCATTGGCACTTCCATTTGAATGTTGGGTAGGCAACAGCAGACAAATCTTTCATAAACCTAAGTGATATTGACCACCAAACATTACTGTGCCTTTAAAAAATTCATTGTTTTCATTTAACTCCATTTAATTCATAAGTAATTTAATATTTGACATTTCCAATGGTGGACCTGTGCCATAGCAGCTTACCTGCACCTATATACATTTTTTAAATTATTTATTTACATGTGGATGGTTATTACCTGTGTATATGTCTATGCACTAGTTGCATATTGTGCCCTTAGAGAACTGAAGAGAGCCTCATATTCCCCAACACTGGAGTTACAGAGCATTGTAAGCTAACATGTGGGTGTTTACAGTCAAAACAGGGTCCTCTGGAGGAGCAGCCAGTGGGTAATTTAAACTACTGAACCATCTTTCTACTCCCTATACAGAATTTTTAAAATACTGTCATATGAGAAATATACTCTCTCATTGGGGTTGGGACAGTTCATCATTTTATCTATGTGTTGTCTACGTGGTACATGGCACCAAAATATCCTTAGATTTTTGTCACATTTTCCACACACTCAGAATAGGTGATTACAGAGAAAAGGATTTTAAGGAAAAATTTAATGCTGTCCCTCATCAGAAGAACAAATTGAGAAGATGTGGTACATTTACACAATAAAGGTTTTTCTTAGTTGTTAAAAAAGACATAATGAAATCTGCCATCAAAGGGATAGAACTAGAAAAAAATAATCTTGAATGAGGTAACTCAGGTCTAGAAAGGCAAACATGATCAGCTGTCATCAGAGAAGTTTCTTTCTGCTGCAGAGGGGGATGTATAAAGAGACCTTATGGCCAGACATAGAGTGAAGACCTTGGCATGCTCAGCCCTAAATCGGATCCAGTTCCTCCTCTCAGAGCTCAAGGAACCCATGAAAGATGAGGTGGACCGAGGGTTAGAGTCAGAGGGGATAGAGGATGCCAAAGAAGCAAGGCCCTCTGAATTAACATGAACAAAGCTCCTATGAACTCACAGTCTGAAGCAGCAGGCACAGAGCCTATGTGGGTCTACACCAAGTCCTCTGCATATATATTCTGGCTTCCAATTTAGTGTCTTTATGGGATTCCTGAGTGTGCAAACTAGTGGGTCTCTGATTCTTGTGGCTTCTCTTGGGCTCTTTTCTATCTGTTGGTTTGTCTGTCCAACTTTGATGTGATAGTTTTTCCTTTATCATATTATATTTTGGTATATTTTGGTATTTTTCTCTTAGAAGCCTGTTTTTTTCCAATAAGAGACAGAAAGGGATCTGGATGGGAGGGAAGTGGGGAGAAATTCAGAGGAATTGAAGCAGGGGAAATCATAATCAGAATAGATTATGTGAGGGAAAAATCTATTTTCAATAAAAGAGTGGAAAAGAAGGACTTTCTCACAGGAAAAAGAAAAGAGAAAAAGATATTTATATACTTGTCTTGCTGGGAAATTTCCTAGGCAATCTTATCGTGAATGAATCACATTCTCTCTCTCTCTCTCTCTCTCTCTCTCTCTCTCTCTCTCTCTCACACACACACACACACACACACACACACACACACGCGCACACACACACACACACACACACACACACACACACACACACTCTTTTCTGTTCTTGTTCTCACCTTTTTGCTGACTCCGTTCGGTTATTTTCCCATGTTCCTTCCACCCAAAGGATCTGGCATCTCTCCAGTTGCACAACTCATGTCATTTCTCCCAGATACCATTACATGTTTAACCCTCACATTCATTTATAAGATGGAAACAATGTCAGTTGATAAGTATCTAGGGAAATATGAGTTATTATGTGCATGCATAGATATGAATCTGTTATTCCAAAATGATCCAGGAATGGGAATGACAGGAACAGGCCCAAAACCACTTGTGTTCTCAATAGACGTGGTCAGCATGCTATCCTTTAGTACGCTCTTGTTTCCGCATGAAGCTAGACAGTTATGTCCACACAAATGGGTGAATTTAGAAATGTCAGTCCTCTCACATCTTGGCACCTGGTCAGCATGTTGGCTTTGATCTCTGGGGTAGTTTGTAAGAATCGTTGCAGTTGATATTAGCCATTGCTTCCCATATGGAAAGCACGAGTGTACTGGTTTCTCTCTCTCTCTGCATAGGTTCCATATACCCACAGACTTCAGTTCCTGCAGCCATGTAAACTACAGGCATTTTCTTGAAGACAAATTATCCCAGTGCCTCTTGAATACCCCGTTGCCTTCAGACATCTTGTCTACCCCAGTCTGTGGGAACCAGGTAGTAGAAACGAATGAGGACTGTGACTGCGGCACCCCCGAGGTAATCCTAGCCCTTTCTACAACAAGATAACTCATTTATCGGTTGCTAAGAACATAAAGTATACAAGAGTATGTGGCTCATCATAAAACTGAATGATTCTTGGGGCTTTGGCTAGGTAGGCATTTCTCAGGCTAGTACAACAGGGTGTACAGAATTGAATATTTCTTTAACTTCCTCACTAGATCCACTTCCTTCCTGACTTTGTAGAGCCCCTCATCAATACAGATTCTGTGTCTTTATTCCTAGCATTCTGGTTGAAATCATCTAGGTAGCCCAAGCGTCAGTGGGTTAGTAAGCATCTCTTTAGGTGTAGCACTTGGAAGAGGTAGTAGTAATTGCCTTCCCCGAGCTCAGAGACGTGATCAGAGCAAGAGTCAAGATCTAGACACAGGTCTTGTTTGTTGACTCTCACACCCACTTTCAGAATGCACTGCTACGTCACATATCCCATATCTGTCAAGACTCACAAGTTGTTGACATCACAGTCCCTGTCTTGACCTCATCCTATTTGTGAGCCAGCCAAAATTCTAAGAAGGGTTCTGTCCTAACCCATCTTATTACATTTAACAGGAGTGAAGCATGATTTCTTCTGGGGGTGGCTTTGCAATGATTTTGGAATAAGATTAGAGCTGTATTTGATCTATCTGCAGGGACTCTCTTCCCCTGATGGTGCTTATTTAAATGAAGAGAAGTAGTTTTAACTCTGAAAGTACTGTAACTTGCAGTCTTGCTTGTCAATAAAAATCTTGATAGGTGCAATGGAAGTTGCCTTAGGTTCTAGGTGAAATATTGTAATTCTTGAAGTCCCCCTTCTCAATAGGAATCTTGACAGGTGCAATGGAAGTTTCCTGAGGTCCTAGCTTCTCCAGCACCTATGAAGAAAGGGCTTGGATCTGTCAAAAACAAAACACCAAGATCAAAAGAAATTATATTGCTTTCATGGGAGTGTAACCATTTGATGTTGTAATATGAAATCGCTTACTAATGTGATGGACCACATCAGTAGCTATTCTAGGATATATGTTAGATTTGAATTAGTGGCCAAAGTACGTATGTCAAAGACTAATTTAATAATATTTGGTATCTCTGTTGAGGATGGAATTGAATTGAATATGACATAGAAGCATAACTGAAGCATTGTATTAATTAAGTTACATTTTCCTGAAAACTATGTTTTTCATTTTGTTTTATTCATATTTTACCAAGAAAAATAGAAGCTATTAATGTTCACATGAAGGGCTTGGGAAAATATATTTGTTTAAAAGGATAGAAAAAGTATGTCCATTAAAACATATATAAGAAGAAGTCAGATAAAAACTATCCACCAGCTGTTCAAACTCCTTCTAATGTCTTGGTTTATCTTAACTGTACTGAAGGAGAATTTTAAATAATACAAAGTAATGTGTATATATGACAAATAAACTATTTTATGAATTGTACTAAAATAATATACCACTTTAATCTGTGGCTGATATTTCCTAGGAATGTACCAACCAATGCTGTGATGCAAAGACCTGTAAAGTTAAAGCAGGTTTCCAGTGTGCTCTGGGAGAATGCTGTGAGAAATGCCGAGTAAGATTCATTCCTTCCATTTTTAATAATTTTGATTATTTTTCTATATGGTGTTTTAGTGAATATGTTACATTATACAGTTAAAGCAGTGCTTTTTTTTTCCTAGAAAATAATGACTCGATTACTTACTGGGTACTTTAAAAATTCAACCAAACTCCCAACAATGCCAAAAAGATATCATCTCCTTTTTCTTTTGAGTGAATGGAGTCTTAGAGCAGAAAATGTGAAAACAGCATGCCTCCTATTAGTGACAACCAGGATAATCTATGAGAACATTATGTCAAGTGAAGGAAAACAGACTCAGAAAGACACAAGAGACAAACCCCTTGTAAACACAGACTGTAAAAGGGTTGACCTTTGGGCTGGGCATGTGACTCAGCCTGGCGGCTCACACCTGTAATCTTGGCATTCAGGAGATGGAGGTGAGAGAATCAGGAGTTCAAAATGATCTCTGGCTATGTAAAGAGTTCAAGGCCAGCCTGGAATACATGGGGCTCCATTTTTTTTAAAAAAAAAATTGACTGTGCAGACACAGAGGAAAGCCACGAATGATCGGAGGTGGGAAAATGAAAGGTTGTCAGCTAAGGAATACCAACTGGCATTTGTGTGGGATACATGGAGATGGAGGTGTAGTGGGCAGCAGGAGCATGGTCCTGTATACAATGTAACAACCAGTGGATTTTATAGGGGAAGTTTGCTGAGAGTAGATTTCAGATGTTCTCTCTATAAACATACATGTACGTACACAAGGGTAACTATCTAAAATCAATGCTAATTCGCTGACCATAATAATCGTTTCACTATATAGATGTGTACACACACACACACACACACACACACACCACAATGCCATGTTGTTCACCTTAAATTAATATAGTATAATTTCTGAGAAACAAAAAATATGGTCACTATTTAGTAGGCAAGCCAACATAAGCAAACATGACTGGTTCCAACGCCATTGGTACTTTCTCCCTTCTGCTGCATCTTTTGCTACAGATTCTCCCTAGACCACATCACATGAATTGATGGCATCTATCTGTATTAATGGATTGTTATTAAAATATTTTGAACTGGATGGGGCTTCTCTCATCTTCAGTTAGAACACAAACTCAAAATCGCATTATTTAAATCTCTAAATTCAAGGGCTCACTCTCACTAGATGAAGGAGAAAAAAAAAAGAGCAAAAATCTACATTGGAGAGATCAGTGTACACCACGTGAAAGGAGTATTTTTGCTTACCGGGGAACAGAATAAATTCATTTTCGATTTAGATTTAGACATTGAAAGAAGGATATCTAAATGGTAACGGAGGAGAGCAAAGAACGGACCTCTTGTGGCTGGAGCTGTAGGAACTACACTTGGAGACACAGTAAGCTCTGGCTACAGTTTGGTCTGATCCTGTAACCGGGATTAAACCAGTGGAGGTTGTTCAGTGCATGAGAAGGCCTGTGCCCACTCACGCGTCTAGCAAAGAACCGGACTCCTCTGATTTGCCGAAGTGTCAGAGGAGTTTGTTCTATCAAAGTTTCTCTAAGGAAGCAAGGGCAGAATTTACAGGACTTTTGCAGAAGATTTCTTATAACAAGGGGGTGCTTGGTTGTTTCTTTCTTCACAATACAACATTCCATAATGAAGTCTACAAAGAAATGCCAGAATTTGCAATGAAAAGAACTGAGGAAACGTGATGCCTGGGAAAGTCTTCAGGTCTGCGGATCTGGTGTCTGCAAAGCTGCCTCTCTTTCACTCCACTAGCAAACCCTGACATCGCAGACTTAAATCTTGTAAATCATGACAAAAAAGCATTCAACAAAAGGAGAGGTACAGCTCCCTGCTTTCCATCTGAGAAGTTGACCGGCCGGCATGCCTCTTCTTTTACTGTATGTTTCTTTACTGGTTGTGTTGCAAATTCAAAATACTAATTGACTCATAGAGTATTAACCAACATCAACACAAGTGGCAGCTCATGGATGTAGTGCAAAAAAAAAAAAAAAAATCATAGTAAAATTATGTCATGTCCCAGAAGACCAAATGGATTGTTTATGCTAATCTAAGGTGTCAGAACAGAGGGCACGGTGATGCACACCTTCTATTTTTTGTTTCTTTGTAGTTTAAAAAGCCTGGGGTTGTGTGCAGAATGGCAGAGGATGATTGTGATCTGCCTGAAATGTGTGATGGTAAATCCAATCACTGCCCAGAAGACAGATTCAGAGTCAATGGCTTCCCTTGCCAAAATGGGAGGGGCTACTGCCTGCAGGGCACCTGCCCCACCCTGCATCAGCAGTGCAAAGACATGTGGGGCCCAGGTAAGGTTGCTTTTCTTGCTGCTGTGACAAAAGAAACCTAAAGAAGGAAACTCAACAAAAGGAGGGTTATCCACTGACCCCAGCCTGCCAAGTCTCATGGGGACTGGCTGCATCCTCTTCATCTCTTGCCTGGTAAGGAGCCCTGCCACAGGGTAGTGATCAAAGAGCAGACAACAGAGTCCATGGCTTTTTTAAAAATTAATTTTCTAAAATTTATACATTTTACATCCCAATAATAGTGGGACCAGGAAAAGATTAGGGAGGGGGCTACGCTGGGGATATAAAGTGAATACATTTAAAAAAGATAAATTTGAATTTAAAAAAGCATAAGTTGACATTTAAACTTATGCCTTTATGAGCCAAGCATTGAAATACGAGACTGGTTGTTCACTTAACACTGCACACTGCTGGAAAATATGGATTAGTGAAATGTTGGCAGAGATGAAGATTTGTAAAACTAGACACACAGCCAAAGACACTGCTTTGCTCTCACCTGCCCTAGCCACTGAATTCAGAAATATTTATCAATGAGAGGTTTGATTCTGACATTTTTTATGGCAGTGAATAATTGAAGAGGAATTTAAAATTCAAGACTAAATATGCATCAAACAATAATAATGGTGCATTAACCTAATGTCAGTCTTGCTTCTCTTACATTGCAGAATGCTTAAAGTCTGGAGATAGTAAGGCATGTTACTGGTTTAGCAAAGGCAGCTACAAAGGTACCTGATGGTTGGTACATGAATGATAACTCCAAAAACATTAGAATCAGTAAATCAGAAGTTAGAGGTTTTGATTACGTTGTTTCCCTTGTTTATATATGCAATTATTTGCTTTCAGTATATATCTATTTTGTTATAATCAGGAATTAATATGTTGCTAAGATCAATATTATAACTTCTTCTTGAAAACAAGACAAACTCTTCATAAAAATTTTTCTGGTTTTCATTTGTTAATTCTCCATCAAAGGTTTATCAAAAGCTTGCCAGTGTTGAAGAATTATTCCTCATTGAGTGGGGTGGCTTAGAGTCAGGGCCTGGGCTTTGAGTCTGGGAGAGGCAGATGAAGCTGGCTTCTGTGTCTTCCTATGTGAATTGGGGTAAGCCTCCACTTCCTTATTGAGAACCTGAGGATGGCAGTTAAGAATGGCTAATATTTACTGCCCACATCCTACTGAACAGGCCCACTTCTCAGTGGCTTACATATATCAACTAATTTAAATAGCTCATCAAACTTATGATTTATAGTGTTGTGGGGTAGTCCATAAAATATATGTGAAACAGTAAATGGATTTTATGCTTGGGGTTGGGTTCTGTTCTGTAGCTATTACAAGGTGTGTATGAAAATACCCCAAAATATTTTTAAAAAATTGCAATAAGAACATTTCCATTCTCAAGGATTTTAGACAAGGGTTGTTATTACATTTGTACTTCTAATGCTAAATTTATATTTTGTTAATGCTCCATAGTATTACATTTCTTACCTTTTTTTGCCTTCAAATATTCCACTTTCATCTGTGCCTGATCCCAGAAACCAAGGTGGCAAATAAGTCATGCTACAAGCAGAATGAAAGTGGGTCAAAATACGGATACTGTTACAGAGAGAACGGTACACACATACCCTGCAAAGCAAAGTAAGTGGGCATAATGTTGGAATCTTCTCTCCACAACTCCCCACCCCAACAACAATGGCACACTTCCTCTCACATAGGTTGGCATAGTCTAGTTCAAGAGAAAATTACTCCCAGGCTAGAGCAATCATTCAGAAGTTAAGAGCACTGGCTGCTATCACCAAAGACGCCGGTTCAGCTGCCAGCGCCCATGGGAAGGCTTTTAACCATCTGTAGCTGCAGTTCCAGGGGAACTAAAGCCTCTCCTGACTCCCTTGAGCACTCAGCATGCAAGTGGTACACATACACACACACAGGCAAAACAGTCACACACAAAAAATTAAAATTAATGTATCTAAAACATGTAAACAGAATTTGCATATACCTTAGGTATTTTTACAGTCTAGTGTTTTTCTTTATGAGTTTCTGGGTAGAAAATTTTATCTACCCAGACAATCACTATAGATGTATGTATGTATGTATGTATGTATGTATATGTATATATATATATATACATATATATATATGCATGGGAAAGACTATACTAAGAAAGGTGACCAGCAATTTACCCAAAAAACTCATTTTAATATTAGTATTGAATTCCTGAAAAAATAATAAAAACCACACCAGATGAACTTGAGACTTTTTAATACATTTTTTATTCTGCAACTTTAAGACAACCTTTAAAATTCAACCTAAATATGTTATTTTATTTATTAATTTTTATTTATATATATCAGGTATGGCAGGTACCCACAGAGGCCATACAAGGTCATCAGATGCCCTGCCACTGGAAATACAAGGTTGCTGGAAACATAACTCTGATACTGTGAAAGGACAGCAAGTGCACCTAGCATATAAGCATCTTTCCTGACCATCCACAGCTGTATAATAGTGGATCAAATATTTTCCATCTGCTCCAAATTTTGTAGATATAATTTATAACAAAAGGTTGAATAACAAGAGCATTTCTCAAAGTTTTTCTATTAAACACTGATATTGTTGGACAATCAACATTAAATTATTTGAGGCCAGGCTTGGTGGCACATGCCATTAATTGCAGCACTGGTGAGGCAGAGACAAGTGGAGTGGATCTCCATGAATTTGAAGCCAGCCTGGTCTACAAAGTGAGTCCAGGACAGCCAGGTCTCTGTTGCACAGAGAAACAAAATCTCAGAAAACAAAGCAAAACAAACAAAGTTAGGATGTAGAGACTCATTGAAGGGATCTAGGCTTAAAGGACAAACCATATAGTGTGACCTTTCCAATATAGGGACTCAGCCTTTTGGGAAAGGCAAAACACAGGATTCAACCAAGCAGTACATGGGGTGTGAATAGGGCCATTCCATCCTTCCTCTCTATAGGATGTGGGTGTCCTGTTAGCTTTTATAACTGTGTTACCAGCTGATGATGACTGTAACACGATGTTCAGACATTTCATCCCCCTTCAGACATCACCTAGTCACTTAGTAGTCACTGCCTGTCCTGGGCAGTTATCCCTACATTTCCTGTGCCTAGCCAGCACCATCCTTACAGATTCATTCTGAATCATTGCCTGATTCTTGAAAAGCATCGTCCTATCAAAGCTTGGAATAGCTGTGCCTTGCTAAGTTTCCCATCCATATGTTCTCTAACCATGAGCAACAACAGAAAAGTCTCATTCTCTCCTTTCTAGGTTCCATGTTCACTGGCTTCCTCTGACTTTTGCATAAAGCAACTGACTATGGATGTATCGGCTTTGGCCTTCCTTACACTTTCCGGTGGTTGGTTAACGGCTTCCCTGAGTGTTGAGCAGCTTCGTCTGCAGATGTGGAGGGAGAATTCTGAGGGCCACCCTTAATACTTTTAAATGTCAAGAGATCTCTGGCTTTGTGCAGGCCATTCTGTTGTGGAAAACTGAGCCTTTTATCTTTTAGAGTTTATCTAGGAAAGCAAAATAACAAAAATGAAAATAAGTGGATGTCTAGGATTCCTTAGGGAGGTCAGGGGCCTGGCCTTAGTGTATCTTCCAGCTCCACCTCCACCTACTTTTCTCAGTCAGCGATGGCTTTGCTAGCTCCACCTGTCATGTCCAGTCCCAGTTTGCTTTCTATCTCTGTGATGAAGCTCCCTGACCAAAAGCAACGTTTGGAGGAAAGGATTTATATGGCTTAATCTTCTATGTTGCAGCTGATCACTGAAGAAAGCCAGGGCAGGAGCTGAAGGCAGGAACTTATGCAGAGGCAATGAGGAGCATTAATTACTGCCCTATGCCCCATGACTTGCTCAGTCTGCTTTCTTATACACCCTAGTACCACCTGCCCGGGGATGGTACTGTCTATAGTGAAGTGAGGCCCTCCTACATCAAGTATTAATCAAGAAACTATCCTGAAGATATGCCAACAAACCAGCCTGATTGGGGGCAATCTCTCAACTAATGTTCTCTCTTTCTCAGTGACTCCAGTTTGGATGAAGTTGACAAAAACTAACAGGCACACAATCCATCATCAAAATTGGGAGAGGAGGAAGGATGCCTAGAAATGGGGCATGCCTCCTTATTCAAGACTACAGTCCACAATTTACGCTTAAGGTCCTGCCCTCCCCCATTAGTGAAAACTTAGACAACTGGCAAACATTGGTTGTAAAGAGATCTGCATCTGAGAAACAACTCATTTTGCTAAAACTGAGGGTCCTATTGATGCAGAATAAAGACACTGTACATAGGTACAACAAAAAGTCACTTCTATAAGGGAAATATTATTTAGTAAACATTGATAGCAAATTCTGGCTCATGTTTGTATAAAACTGAAATTTGATCCTAGGATAACATTTGTAATTTCTTGTTTGTAGAGATGTCATGTGTGGGAAGCTGTTCTGTGAAGGTGGGGCAAACGATCTAGCCTGGAGAGGGCTTACAATATCTTTCCTGACATGTAAATTATTTGACCCTGAAGATACCAATCTAGGCACAGACATGGTGACTAATGGAACCAAGTGTGGAAATAACAAGGCAAGTTGAAATTGTGCTTCCAAAACTCATTATCCCACATATGTACCTCAATTTCAACTCAATGCTGTTGATTATGATTTCTGTAAGCATAGTCCACATGCCAGGATGATACAGCCTGTAGAAGAACAGAGGAAAAACTAAAAGGTCTGAAACAATTAGACAATTAGTAACTCACACAGTGGTAAGTTCAGAGATGCAACAACTTTCACCAAAAACTTGGTGATGCAATGCCACCATCAAGAACCAAAGTTGTCTTTCCTTGCCTCCTGCCATGTCGAGCATGGTGCTGTACTATTCCTGCCCATTGTTCACCATTAAGCATTGCTGAAGTAGGAAACACAAGGCTGTCCTTTGTGCACCTTTTCTTAACAAAAGGGCAGTTTGCTCTGAAGCATTATATGGCCATCAACAGAACATGTATTTTCATTGTGCAGAGGTTTTTCACCCAGTCTCTCATAGTGTACCTGACAAAGGTCTGGGAAGTACCACAGTTGACCTATGCTTCTTTAAGCTCACTCACAGGTCTAAGGAAGGACTTGGTCAGCCCAGGAAGCACAGAGATACCTGCCCCATTAATATACTCAGATGTCTGTAGCCACCTCCATGTATGTCAAACAGTTCAAATTAACAACGGCCCCCAAACTCTACTTCAATACACTTAGATCTTTACTGTTGAAAGTTTCCCTCTTGGTATTTTTTTTCAATTTTATTTTAAATGTATATATTCACTTTATAACCCAATCATAGCACCTTTCCTCCTCTCCTTCCGATCTCTCCTTCCCATGCTCTTCCTCTCATCCTTCCCCCATTGTCTTCAGAAAAGGGTAGACGCCCTACCAAGCCACCCCAACATATTAAGTTGTATCAGGACTGAGCTCCTCTTCATCCACTGATGCCAAACAAGGCTTCCCAGTTAGGGCAAAATGATCAAAAGCAGGCGACAGAGTCCATGTCACAGACAGCACCTGCTCAACTCACTAGGGGACCCACATGAAGATCAAACTGCCCATTAGTTACATACGTGTAGGGAGCTTGGGTCCAGTCCATCCATGTTCTTTGGTTTGTTGCTTCTGTCTCTGTTCAATGGAGAATTTTATTCAAGTGCAATCATACAAGGAAACTCAAGTGTAAGGAAAGAATGAGAACAGTGCCACACTCCACACCCGTGACCACCTCCTGTCTTCCTTGGAACATCATGTTCACAATATCTTTTGGCTGCTGATTTATGCATTCCTACACCCACCCCTCTGATAGCATTTACTAAGTGCCCACAATGTTTTTAGGATCATGCTATCAAACTTCATAAATATTTGGGTAGGACATTCTTTCTCTTTTATTCATTGAGTCATATATATATATGGTAAAGTGTGATCAGATACACCCCTATTTCTCCCTTCCACTCTCCTAGCACCCTCTCCACCACTTCCTCCTTACAACTTAATTATTATCATCCCCCACCCTCCTCCTCCTGCTCACATGTGTCAGGGTGTAGGAACATACACTGGAACATAAAACCTACCAGCTGAGTTGTCACACACTCAGAGAAGAACAATAGCCTCTACTCTAGCAGGTATCAACTGCCAATAGCTCCTTAATTAAAGGCATGGCCTGAAGATCATCTGTGACACCTATGCAAAAAATGTGGCTAGTTTGATATTATCATGTGGGTCTTGTTAAGGAAATTGAACCAACTATATCACTCCTACACATAAATGGGAAAGAAATTTATATTCTACTATAAAGACACTTATATACTTATGCCAATTGCCACTCTGCACAATAGGTAGAAAATGGAATAAACAGATGGCTATCAACAGATAAATGGGTAAGAAAGATATGGTATGTGCACAAAATGGATTATTAGCTGTAAAGAAAAATAAAAGTACAAAATTTGCTGGTAAGTGGAGGTAACTTAGGATCAGAAAGCCAAACTTTGTCAATTTCAGTGCTTCACAACTGATGGATGCTCAATTAATGGCAGATCCTCTGGTAATACTAAAGAGGAAAAGAAGACTGTCATTTGCTTTCCCCTCACAGTAGTTACTGTAGTAGCACCATCTGTGACATGATTCCAGCACTTACTTCCAGATGTTAATTATAGCTATGCTTGAATCTCTGATCAATAATTTGAGGAACTGTTAGAGTAAATGAAATACCCATCAGGAGAGAAGCAAAGACATCTTAGAGAGGGCTTCCTGTATACAGAGTCCAATTTGTCTCTTTCAAAACATGCTAATGTTTTCCTAATAAAGTGTTGAGTTGGGTCACTGACAGATGAATCAGTGGTTAAGAGCACTTGCTGGTATTCCGCAGGACCCAAGTTTGGTTCACTGCACCCATATAGCTCACAACCGTGTGTAACTTCATTTATAGGAGACCTCAAACTCCCTTCCAGCCTCTGCAAGCTCCAGAATATGCATGACATTCACTCACAGACACATAGAAAAACTAACAATAACAAATCTTAAACACAGCAGGACATTTGCAGATATGAACTCAAAGCTATGGCAACAGCATGAACAAGGCCTGTGTAAGCTCAAGCCAGGCAAAATTCCAATAGATAAGAGGGAAGATAGGCACAAAGCCCCACACCTAGTTGAGGTACCACTGGAATTTGGTATCTACTGGGTGAAAGGGTGCCAATTCTTTCTAAAAGCATACTCCCTGGCTGTTGACCACACTCCAGTAGATTCAAGAATATCTGCACAGCACATATTAGTCCTGATTTTTTGTTGTTGTTTTAAAGACACAAAGCCAGGTGTTCAGGAAAGAGGCTGGACCTGGGAAGAGTTAGGGGAACAAATATGATCAAAACGTGCTGTAGGAAATTCTCAAGGAACTAATAAAAAGTTCTTTTAAAAGTGAGTTTGAGGACAGAATTAATCAAGATTCAGTTCCAGCTAGTTGCTGACAGAGATGGAACCATTGGAAATGCTTTGTGGAGCTCATGTTTACACATCATTTCAGGTGTGCATTAATGCCAAGTGTGTGGACATGGAGAGGACATACAAGTCAGCCAACTGCTCCTCGAAGTGCAAGGGGCATGCAGTAAGTTTGGAAAACATGTATCCCTGGTTTGCTGAGCCTAATGCAATTCTAGTTCGGCTGTGATCAAGCTGAAAGAATGTGTCAGGTATCACAACTACTATGCTTATCTGACACTCGGGAGCAGATAGTGTGGGAAACAACCTCTGAGAACCCATTACTGAAACCCTTGTGGGTCATTTCATACCTTATCTGAATAGATGAAATCCAGAAGAGCAGGGGTCTCTTTCATGTCAAAATCAACTTCATTGTGGAAGAATGGGGCCTTGAAGGGTACATCAAGTCACATGGTGGCACTCACAGCATCCTTCTTCTACTAGGTGTGTGATCATGAGCTGCAGTGTCAATGCAAGGAAGGATGGGCCCCCCCTGACTGCACGGATTCTACCACAGTCTTCACATCCGGTCTGAGAAACTGTCTTCTTATGCCAAGCTCTTCCTATGTGTTTGTATTAGTTACTTTCCTGCTGCTCTGATAAAATTGTGCAACAAAAGTGACACAAGAAATGACAGGCTTCTCTGGTGTCACAGCTTAAGAGTGTCACCATTATGTTGGGGAAGCCATGGCAGTGGAGAAAGCATGAGACAGCTGTTCACATTGAATACATAGTCAAGAAACAGGAAGATGAATTCTGCTTCTCACCTTTCTGCCTCTTTTAAAAAATATATCATTTTATTACAATTTGTTTCATTGACTATATTTGACTGTATCCTTTCCCTTCCCCAACTCCACCTAGATTCTCTGATCCTCCATACCCACCCTACACCCTAGTTCATTCTCTCTCTCTCTCTCTCTCTCTCTCTCTCTCTCTCTCTCTCTCTCTCTCT
>OU015748.1:50987390-51012381 GCA_907169655.1 Acomys percivali
TCTCTCTCTCTCTCTCTCTCTCTCTCTCTCTCTCTCTCTCTCTCTCTCCCCTCTCTCCTCTCTCCTCTCTCACTCAAAACTAAATAGAGCAAAACATAAATAATTCAAAAATTGCCAAAACAAAACCTTCCCAGACCCTCCTGGAATCTATCTTGTGTTGACCAGCTCCCACTGGACATGAGGTCTGTCCTGGAGGATGACTGATATGCCCAGCACAACTCCACTTGAGAAAATGGAATTTTCCTTCCTAGCAGATATCAATTACAAATGGCTCCTTGGTTAGGGGTGGGATATTGTGTCCACTTTCTCTTGTCCCTGCTGAGACTTTGTCTGTCTTGAATGTATGCAGGTCTTATGCATGTCTCTGTTAGTTCATTTGTGTCAGTCCTCTTGTGTCATCCATCACCTCTGGACCTTAGAGTCGTTTGCCTTGTCTTCTGCATAGATCCCCAGCCTTTAGAGATTTGATAAAAACATCTGCTTAGGACTGATCTCTGTCCCTGGCCCAAGGAATGGCTGTGCCTACACTTAGGGTAGGTCCTCCCACCTCATTTAACTTAATCTAGACACTTCTTCACTGACACTCCAGAGATTTGTTTTCTAGAAGATTCCAGATCCCTCAGCTTGACAAGATTAACTTTTACTGAGGCATATAGAGTTCACCATCTCTTTTCTATCCTCATCAAATTCCTGTTCTTCAGCTATTGATCACGTGGTGCTTACTCCCAAAGTCTCTTTAGCAACCAACATTCAAATCATAATTTCAACAGTCTTTCATTGTCAATCTTCATACAAAAAGACACTTTCAAGCTTTTCATTTGTAATATTACTTTTATATCATATTTTCTTGCTTTCTGTTTTGTTTTTTCATTTCCACAGTAGACACACTGTTAGGTCATATGAACTTATGAGACTCTGAGAACATGACTTGGATTATGTTGGTAGGTCTTGTTCTTTGTTCTGTTCTCTGAGTTATTTGTTTTTATTTTGAAGCGTGTTGTCCCGTTTGCTCACATGCTGCCTACATTTCACTGGACTCACTTTCTTTGGGGTGTGTCATCTTCATTAGACCGGGAAATAGGCTAACACAAACTGGCCCACATGGGTTTTCCTTGCATTCTGGAGTGCTTGCGGCCCCTACTAACACCTCTTTGGATAGAGGATAAGGCTGTGAGGAGAAGGCAGGCCTCCCTCTTGCTTGTAAAGGAGGCGAATGAGCCAGAGACGGAACTTTTGCTCCTCGTTGCCATCATGAAGAATATGCCAAGTGGAGGAGAAAGCTCTTTAAGAATTCCCTTCTTACTTTCCTCCTTGAACTCCTTTCTCTGCATGGTTCTGGCTGATTGCCTGGAGCCAGATTTGCCCAGTTCTGGGTACTCCTGTGCCAAGCTCCAGTGTGTCTAGGGAGAGATTCCTGGATCTTTGTCATAAATCAATATTGTTCACAGAGGATAGGAAAGAAGATGTGGTTAGGAATAGGCCTGAATGAACTGTTTTTCCCGCATTCAAATACGCTTAGATGTTTCAAACAGAAGAATAACATTTGCTTTTTAATGTTCAGGCTTCAACTTACTTTCTGTTTACCCAAGTTTCTTTACTTCCTATCTTCCTGGAGATCGTAAACTTCATTACTTTTTAAGATTATATAATTTTGTTATCGTGATTTGTCATGTTTGGGGTGGGTTGCAGGCTACATTCAGAACAGAATCAGCTATTAAATTAGAAAATTCTTGGATGATTCTGATTTTCACTAAAATAACCATAAACTGTGACATGGCACTTCTTGAGACCTTGATTTTATATATATATATCTATTAAACTATGGGAGTTCTGAATTCTTATGGGGCTGGTGAAGATTCCACATACAAATTTGACATTATCCTAATTGATCCATTCCATAAAGATCAGAAGAAATACTGACTCCAAGTGGATCACTAAAACCAGTCCGCAAGCACAGAGAGATGGTGGGCTGGCACCTGCAGGCTGCAAGAGCTACGGCCTTGGGAAGAGGCCACCAGCTCCATCGTTCGGTGGGTGGTTCTTATCATTCAGCTGGGAGAAGAAACAGCAGTCTCTGGCCCCACTGTCACCATTGAAACAAGCGATGTTTGTAGTAAAATTCACGTCCAATAAACAATTTAGGACAGTAAAATTTACTAAGAGTGTGAGTAGTCTTTCAAGAAGATTGTCTTAACCCAACTTTTTCAGTTACAGTTCGGAGCATTTATTTATGTCACCAAATAGTACTGTTTATATTCTGTTAGCAAGGAATCCATACAAATAGTATTAGGTTTTTAAAATTGGTTCTGCTTTCATAACTATATTGGAATATGCAGATTTATTTTTTCTTTAGTTAATTGACAGGGGGAAACCTAAAAGCATATGATGAGTATATGTATGAAATATTTTGGAACATGTTTATATTTTGTAACTTTGTTTAAAAACAACAGCTCCTTCAACCATTTATAATATTTTTGGCTGAGAAACTTCTATTTAGTTTTATAGTCTACTGTTACTTTTCCTGGTTTCTATTGAAAGTCAAATTTATTTAGTGAAGCTTGTAAGGTCACATTGCACAAACTGTTTTCTACTAAGTCATATTGTGTCCACAGGTAGAAAATAGTGTGATTTGGAGACATAATTGTATAATTATTTTCCAGTTTGACATATAGCTTTTAAATAGTTAGATATACAAACCACTGTTTCTAATTGGACTCTCATCTTGTCAAAAGTCTCTGAACAGACTCTAGGTCTTATAAACATGGCTATCACGTTTCAACTTCACTATCCAGTGACTTGGCCAAAGACTCTAAAAGCATAAGTAAAACTAACTTCTTACACACATTAAATGAGCCAAAATATGTGCAAAAAAGTAAACATGCTGCATGCATACATTATCAGACAAAGTACAGTGACAAACATTTATAATTTCTGTATAATCAAAAGAACTCATAAATCTCTTTGCCAGATTTTCACCTGTACAGTACATTCCTATTTATGCTGCCCATAGTGTGTAATACACCAGAGCTGATTTGTAGCTGACTATATAACATATATATCTAACTGTCCGCCTGGCTCTCCCCACCAGCATCTTACTACCTTCTGCTTCCTAACATGTAAAAAATGGGGATTTTTCTAGTTAATACTTAGAATAATTACACTGTGAGAATATATTATATGGAGCATATGGTAAAAATCATTGCTGTTTATTTTATGGCTTAGCACATAATCATATGTGCATGTATTCTGTGTATGAACAGAAAAAAGTATGAACATAAACTTTGCCCTGTGTCATCCTGTGTGTACAAGTTTTCTGTGGGCTAGGTCAGTCAGTATCATTGCTCATATATAATCCCAACTAAAAATTTATTATTTTATTCCATGTATTACTGGTAGAATATTTTAAAAATAACCACTCTAAAGGTGGATTTGCCGAGATGATTCAGCAGTTCAGAGCACTTGCTGCTTTTACAGAGGATGCTGCCTTGATTCCCAGCACTCATAAGATAGCTCACAAACATCTGTCCAGTTGTAGGGCACCCTCTTCTGGCCTCTTCAGGCCATGCAGTCACATGGTGCACATGCATGCATGCCACCAAACACTCACACACAAATAAAGTAAAATGAATAAACCTTTGACTGAATTTTTATATTATGACTTGGACTGTGAGAGACTTTCTGCTTGGTCATTTGTATACACAATTAGAACACTTATGTCTTCTTGGTGGATTTACATGGCCATCGCTGTATACTGATGCTGTCTATCTCTATTGCTTCTTGCCTTTCAAAGTCTACAGTTCCTGGAGACCAAGATAGCTGAACCATACTCCTTCATATGTCTGCATTGCTACAACATCTTAACACTTACATTCACCCTTTCTGAACACTCTCGAAACTTGCATCTTTTAAGAAAAACACGCAGGTTTAAAATGATTCATATCTCACATACCTTTGGGTTTAGCTTAAGCTTTCAAAATAGGCTGGAGAACAAATTACTAATGTGCTGGGGCCCAAATCCTTAATGATATTGGGCAGTTTCTGTGTGTCTTGCCTCACCTAGGCTTCTTTTTACTCCTTTTCCATTTTGTTCTGTTTTGTTCCATATTATAAACCAGTTGTCCACTTTCTTAGCCAATTTTCTTTTTATTATTTTGGAGGGTGTGCATCTTTTATTCTTTTATTAGTTTTCCTAAAATATTCCACTTCTGTTTATTTGTCTAAGTAGATTTTGCATTTGGAGCAGTAGGTTTGGAAACACAGCAACGCTGAGCACAATGCACCGGGTTTTTTCTCTTACAACCCTGCACCCCCAGTGAAGAGTGGGTGCAGCTTATGGTCCATACAGTTTACAGCCTTATGGAGACATCATTATCACCCAAAGCACAGTCCCTCTTAGGCTTGCTCTCAGTTCTTTACTCTCTCTATCTCTGCTTTTCCGTGTTTCTAAACCGTTCCTCCTCCTTTTCCCACGCTTCTCAGTTTTCATTGTCGCTGGAGATTATACCCGAGACCTTGTGCATGCTAGGCAAGTCCTCTCCCACCAACCTGCCCTCTGAACCTTCTTTCTGGGATCACTTTCCTCTCTGTCTTTTCTTTAAATTATATTTGTATTAGTACGTTGAGAATCCCATACAATGTATGGGGCATGTTTGCCCCTTTCTCCCAACCCCTCCCTGTGTCACCCTCCTGCCTGTACCTCCAGGCATTGTCAACTTCCCTTCTTCCCCATCTAGTCCTCTCCTGTGAATGGAGGTTGGGTTTTCCCTGGAGTGTGTTGACCTACTAGGGGCCACACCACTAAAGAAAACTGACTCTTCTTCCTTTATGTTCTTCTAATTGCTTGCTACCTCACTGATGTCTACAAAGAAAAATTTCCTATTTTTTTTGTTACTTTCATGGATTGAGGAAATTGTTTGTTTTGTAAAAGCATGATGTATGCGCTCTAAGGTCACCGTTATTAGCAATAGAAGGGGCTAGATTTGCTGTTTAATTATTTCTATCTTAAACTGTACACTTACTCTGTGTTATTTTTTTTTAACCCAAAGCCACAAATGTGTTCTCTCAGATTTGGAGTGTTTGCAAACACTACTTGTGGGGAGCCATGCTAAATTCAGCTATGTTAGAAATCCCATGCTTAGGCTGCAAGCTGTGACCTTCAAGTTGCTGACCCTTGCCAACGGAGGTCTTGTGTTCTGGGCTATCTTGGGTTTTTTACCTTTGAAAGAAATAGGGAAGTCCTTACAGGGAGCCACCCAGAGGATTAAGGAAGTTCTTATAGGGAGCTATCTAAGCTATTTTATTCTTACCTGCGGGCTAGGCAAAGTGGCATTAAAGTAGGTCCTGTTGACCTTGCTATATAAAGTCTTACTCTTCCACATTAAAGAGAGTCTTGATCAGAAATTTCCAGACTTGACTCAATATGCCTTACGTCTCTGTCCCCCACTTTTAATCCCCACTCCCCCTTTCAGGTGAACTCTGGTTTGATTTGTCCAGTGGGCCAGGACAACTACTCCATTTATGTCCTTTGATATGGTGTTCTTAAAATACTTTATATTTTAGTGTTAGTTCAAATGTACCCACTCACCCTCATTCTGAAGCTAAGTTTGATCTATCAGAAATGACACAGAGTTTTATTTCCCTTTGACTTCATTGAACAATAATTTTATGGGAGTTGAAGGTAATTAGATATTTGAAAGCACACCATTCTCTTATCTTAAGTTCTGCTTTCTGGAGTGTCTATGTCTGCCTGTGTGTTTTGTGTTCACACTTGTAAGCACTTCTTGCATTTTTGGAATGGTTAATCTTGTTACCGGATTGCTAAACCATGTTCTAGAGCAGTGACTACTCTGTTCTTCAGCTACATGTACTTTCTGCCCTCTGGTGGTTTCAGATGATTATACGAGAAATGAACACGTGCAATTGCAAAGGATCCAGGTTGAATTTATTACTTAGGCTAATGGGTAAAGAACGAAGACAAAGCATTAATTATATCTTTATCTGTTTTTTTTTTTTACTCATGCCTCAGCTCTTTATTTATCAATAGAAGCAATACCATCTCAAGGGCTTTAATTTATTTCTTGTTTCATTCCAAGACTAGATTTAAATCTGTTTGTTCATGTTCTGTTACCCTCCTTATCCCTTATCCTTCTGTGGTCTCCCAGCATTCACTACCCTATTACTGCAACCACTCTTCTTCCCTTCAAAGAATTCTCAGGAAGACAACACTTAACCCACCTCCTATGGAAGGTTTACTGTGCATTTTTCTTTTACTTGCTCATTATAAACATTAGCACTGCAGTTAGGAACAACACTGCTTACATTTTGACAACTCTGCTAGTTTTCTTGTTCCTTTGACAAAAAAAAAATATTTAATAAGTATCTTAAGGAAGGAATGCCTTGCTTTGGCTTACAGTTTTGAGGATGTGGTCCATCATGGTGGGGAAGAGGGAGAGGGAGAATGAGGTGGCAGGCCACATGGTATGTACAGTCAGGAAGCATACAAATGAGTGTAGTGCCCAGAGGGTTTTCTGCTCATACCCCCTCTTCAACTCAACCTGCGAACCCAGCCCACATGCAAGGTGGGTCTTCCCTCCTCTCCTTCAACAGACTAGATGATGGTAAAGGTTAACCATTATATTAGTTGTGGGAGACTTTTCAGCTTCATTTGGTAAAAGCTAGCTAAAATTTATGAAGAAAAAAAAAAAGTCAGACCAGGTGCAGTGTCAATCCATTGTAATTCTGTTACATGGGAGTTCAAGGCAGGAGGATCACACCAAGTTTGAGGCTAACCTAGGCTACATAGTAAGTAAAAGGCCAGCCTGTGCTACACGGCTGGATCCTTTCTGAAAAGGAAAGGAAAGAAGGAAGGCATGGATAGAAAGGAAAGAGGAAGAAAGAGAGAGAAGGAAGAAAAGCAGAGAGGGAAGAATGGAAGGAGAGGGCGGAATGAAGGGAAGGAAGGAACTGAGGAAGAGCAGAGACAGACTAGAGCGAGGCACGCTTCTTGGTCCTCAACAGGGTTGCTGTGCTCTCTGTTGCAGACTTCATCGTGGTTGGTGTGCTCTTTCCCCTGGCAGTTATATTTGTGGTGGTTGCTATGGTGCTCCAGCACCAAAGTGCCAGAAAGAAGCAGACGAGAGTTCAGAGGTAAGCCTTTGTGTTTTGCGAGCCCTTTAACCTTTTGTTTGACATTGAAGCCTATGACTTAATTCTTCAGGTTTAATTTTGTTTTTACTTCAAACACTGAGAAAGCCATACAGGTCTGTTTTTCACAGAGTAGAGACTAAGTGTCCCTTTGACTGGGCCATCTTTCACAGCAAGATACGCATCATTTTCTCCTATGAGTGGATATAATTAATGACAAGAGTGACATTGGCCCTAATTAAGTATTTTTACATCTATTATAAGAATAGAAGAGAATGCATGACAGCTGTCTAGTTGCCACAGACTGGCTCAGTCAGGGATAAGTCCCTGGGAACAGGGGTGAACAGAGATTAGGCCTGTGATAAACAGAGAGACTCCAGATTGAGTTTTGCCTCTGAGTGTATTTTGCAACTAAGCAGTCTAAGTTTTTAAACATACAATTCAAAAGCAGAGGGGCTTGTGGTTACATTTTCCCACAGAGTAGATTCAAGGAAGTCAGTGAGCAATCAGGCATACACAGTACAGGTACAGAATGTGAAGTTATTGTGTTGTCATATTTTGAGTTACAACTTTGAATGAAACAATACAGGGTACGGAACACACAGCAAAGACGTCATCACTTCTAAGTTACTGGCTTGGTATCAATACATATGTGCTCCCTTTGTCCAGGGTCCATGTTCTCTCTCTAACGAAACTTGTGCCCAGCACCTATGTGCCAAGACCGTTTTTTTTTCCCTTTTCTTTAGCTCCCTCTTCTGATATCTGAGTGCCACTACTTGGAGTCTTTTGAAATACTCCTTTGTAGACCATAGTATAACTTATTAACTAATGATTAACTTCTAGCCATGTCTCTTTTAGTAAGTGGAAGTGAAGCAGAACTACTCTGAACCTGGACAGTCCCTGGCTGCAGTCCCGAGTTAGGGGGCGACTGTGGTTACACCTGAGAAGTCCTGATTTGGGAGTGAAGTACAGTTAAAAAGAAAGAATAGATTCCAGCACAAAGAGAGAAAAGAACTGCAGTTTCTCTCCTGGCAGATGCATCAGCTCCAGTCCAGGAGACTCCCCTTTTCAGGGGTAGATTCAGGCCTGTGTAGTATTTGTCACACAGACTCCACTGGAGGGGTGACATCTAGTTGACATTGTGCAGAAGGTTTTCTATCATTAACTCACTGAATCTTTGAAAGGACTTCATGAAGCGGCTGCAGTGTTCCCACCTTCTGGATAAAATGTGACTTCTATGTCTCCCAAGGTTACGGAATTCACTTTTAATGAGTGTGGAGGAAACAGGTTGACAAAGGCCTTGCTTTATTCTGAAGTGAAGTGCTGAGGCTTGATTATCAGGCAGAGCCTTTCTTTTGCAAACACCATCTTAACACAACAAGATCTTTTTTCATCACTATCCAAGATGGGCTTATTTTGGTGGGACTTACTCATACAAAATAACTCTTAGGTAAATACTTAATGAATCAAAATTAATTGAATGTCATGATTTAGATAAAAGATAACTCAATACCGCCATTTTTAGGGATCAGGGTTTTGCCAAGAAACAAAAAGAAAATGTCTAGTAATGGGTATTAATCACAGGATAGTAATGGTGGCTAACTTGCAACTAAATGCTGAGAAATGATCTGGAAGAAGAAGGAACCCCGGTATCAGAGCATGGCACAGGGGACAAAAGATGTTGTCCATCCTCTGTTGAGTGTCCCTGGCATGGTGAAGGTGCTGTTTACTTCATTTATGTTTTACCTTACAGGCCACCATCCACCACGGATGCCAAGCTACACAAGCAGAAGTGTAAACCCCAAAAGGTGAAGGCGGTTCAGCCCCAGGAGGTGAATTCTAGTTTGAAATGTTTTTGTGAAGGCCTGAGTTTATGATTTACCCCCTTCTTGCATTCTGACCATGTGTCTGTCATTTGCGCACAACAGCACCTAGAAATCTACCACACACCAGCAAATAGGAAGGCTTGTGAGCTCTGTGTCTACACATTCAGTCAACTTCCCATAGTGTTTTTTGTTAACATAGAAAGGAATCTCAAAAACAAAACAAAACAAAACAAAACAAAACAAAGCTTTATAGAAAAGACTCATAAAATACAAAGAGAATAAGGGGGAAATGTTGACAAGCTCTCTCTCTCTTCTTTCCTCTCTCCCATCTTCTCCTTTCTCCCCTCCTTTCTCTCCCTTCCCACTCTCATTCTGTCCACTTTGACTCTAAGTTTATCCTTACTCCTGATAAATTTCTCTATAATAAAGTGATGTGTATATTTGTATGTTCAACCGTGTAATATGTAACATGTGTGACACTTATGGCTTTTATTATGTCTTATGTATTTAGGGCTTTTAGCTGATGTAAACCAATATCATAGCTTCAGCAGTGATGTTTGTGACATAAGTTATCCCTGGTAGCCCTTGGGAAATCCCCCTATAAATAGTCCAACTGGGTTACTAGGACACTTTCTGTCTTCCCCTCACAGTGTCAGCCCTCACCCTTAGCATACAGGTGGGGAGATAGTTACTCATCTGCAGGCTGTACTTAGGCACCTGGCAGTTTCGCTGTAAAGTTTGACTTCTTCATTTTAGATGAGTCAGATGAAGAAGCTCCACATGTCTGACCTGCCCACTGAGGAGAATGAGCCTCCACCTGATGTTGTGAGTTAGCAACTTCCCTTCTCTTCCATCAATCCAATCTCAAGGAAATACTCTCAAAGACATAAGCAACAGAGCTCGACTGTTGATTCCTAAGAGTGTTGAGACTTGTATGCACATTAACATAAACTATAAACTCTGCTGCAAACTTCTTTAAAATGATAAGTGTGGGAATATACCTCTCTATAATTTTACTTCTGAACTTACTCCATAATTAAGAACCTAGAGCTGAAAGTTAGTAATGTGGAATATTCATGTCTCAGTTGGGGTTTCTGTTGCTGAGTTAAAACACCATGACCAGCATCAACTTGGGGAGGAGAGGGTTAATTCCAGCTCATCACTGAGGGAAGTCATGGCAGGAACTAGAGCAGAAGCCATAGGACAGGCTGCTAACTGGATTGCTTTTCCTGCTTTGCTCAGCCTGTTTTCTTATACAACTCAGTACAAAGGGCAGCACCACCCATAGTGGGCTGTACTCTCCCACATCAATCATTAATCAAGATGATATTCCACAGATTTCCCTGCAGGCCAACCTATCGAGATATTTCCTTTATTGGGATTTTCTCTCCCCAGATAGATCTAGGTTTGTATTAAGTTGGCAAATACCAACCAGTAGAATTCATCTGCTATATAGAATTCATTTTTAATTTAAGTTAATGTAGCAAACATAGGATAGACTGTATAGATTAAATATTTATATCTGCTGCTTCTTGAGACTGGGAAGCCTAAGGTTGGGGAGCTGGGAGTTCCTGGTGTTTGGTGAGGGCCACCTCCTGGCTTGTTAATTGAAGGGAAGGAAAGAGAAAGAGAAGAAAGGAGGGGAGGGGAGAAGGATTAGAGAGAGGAGGCATACAACAACCTCTTTGCATCTTTTCACTTAAGGACATTGATTCAGTTCTGAGAACTCCACCCTCAAGGTGTGAACCTCGAACCTCGAACCTAACATCACGCCAGAGTCTAGGGCTTTAACACATGATTTGTGTGGTTGCACAAAATTAAGTCTGCAGTAAATGTTTTCATCACACAGCTGTTGGTATGGTGCCCATGTCTGGATCATATGTATGGAACTAATTGAAAGTGTCAATTTAGAAAAGTTCCTGTGCATGAATTTATAAAGTCACTTCCCTGAAAATGAGTTAGACAATTTCAGTATGCATACACATTTTGAGAAATGGACTCCAAGCTGATTTTCCCTCTTTATCTTCTTACTAGCTAATCACAAAGCCAAATTTCCCACCACCACCAATTCCTGTTTCCTCGTAAGTATCAGATGGTCACTGGTGGATTTTCTGTCAACTGGTTCTAATCCACAGCCTCTCTGTCAATGCTCCTGAGGCTAAGTTAACCTCATCATCGCACATTCACTCTGAGGACCCACTTTCTGTAGTGACTGCACGTGGCTACTGATTCTTTATTATGAAAAACAATTAGTTCTTTTATTTTATGACTATTGAAAAATAATTAATATATCTCTTGTATAAGGTTAAAATCTTTCAAAAAATTGTTTCCAGATGCTCATTCTAGAGGACATAAAATTAGATCATTATGAAATTATTGTTATTTTTCTAAGAGGTTATAAGAGGTAAAATATGAAACGTCAACACACAAAGGGAAGTTGCAATAAAATTCAGGTGTTCTGTTTTTGTTTTATTAAGTAAAAGGAAGAATCCAATTATTCATGAGTAGTTCTTTGTGCCCAGCCCTGTGTTGTATGTAGACTATGAAGAGCCAAAGTTCCTTTTGTCAAGATGTTTAAAAGTTTAAGTGAGCAAACAAGTCACATATGCCTGGTGTACCTAGATCCTCAAATATTATTTGTGCCAAAAGTGTTAGATGTTAGTGAGAAAACACTGTGATGTCAACATGAATGGAGTTGGTGGAGAAGAGTGTGAATTGGGCCTTAGAAATTGGGAAGCACTTAAGTGAGTGGTTGGGAAGTGGGCAGTAATTTCCTGAAGTAAGCTTGGCTAAAATGGGGGCAAATCTGTCATTACTGACAGATTACTGGCTGACAGTACTGGCTGACTTATTTTTCTGTTTTATCCTAGTAACACAAAAGCACTTCCTTTTCCTATTTTAAAAAGAAGCCTACTTCTGCACCCACATAAAAGATCTATAACGAAATTGTTATTGTCTTTTTTCACCACTATTGGCAAGGAGAACAGTCCCAGTCATGTCATATAAGGTGTTTGTTGTGGGGCAGAGACTGGCATAAGTGCCTTGATTCATGTTTCCTCAATAATGAAGAAAAGGGAGACTGAACAAAATCTCTGCTTCAAAGTTGTGGTGACCCCAGCTCCCCATTTTCTCATAGCAGTGCACAAGAATGGTGCGAGTAAATGCAAGATCCCATGGACAGCTTCCCTATACTCGTAACTCCCTCTGCACCTCATCCTCTTAGTAGGCTAGTTGCCATGACTACTTCCCTATTCCCATAACTCCTCTTGCCTCTGTCCTCGGTCTGCTAATTACTCACACTGGCATTTGAATCCCAGAGTAAGAGCTGTCTCACCTTTTACCTTGGCCTTCTGCTGTTTCTAGTTCTCCATTGCTGATGCATTAAATAACCTAGAGAGAGAGTAGAGTTTCATGGAATTCTTTCAATTTTCTTATTAGCATCACCTTACACCTTTCTACCTACTTAACAAATTTCTTTGGATGCTTTGATCATTTGAGAGGTTTTTCTTTCTTTATGAGCCTCAAATGCAAAAGTCTGAAGCACCAGCTAAGCCAGGGTCTATGATCAGATGATCAGAGTGGAAGCCTCGATGTTTTGGATGGAAAAGAGATGTGATTACTTCCTTATTGCTATTTCTCTTGACACTCAGAGGTTAACATTTCCTAGTTCATGCTCTTTTGTGAAAGATTAAACCTTTCAAGAAAGATACAATTTTGAGAATCCTTGTGCTAACTTAAATGAGCTCCTTTCCATACTCATAGAAAGATGGCTAAAGGAGTGTATAAATTGTAAACTGTAATTAGTTGATTAAGCCTCTTTGTTTTTACTGTGATGTTGCCTGACTGCTCAAACATTTTGAAGACCTTCCATTTCTCATTTGGAAGGGATTGATAGAGCCTCTAATTAAAACCAAACAGAACAAAACAAAATCATAAGACACTGGGGAAAAATACATTCATTATTAAATAATTAGCAAGGTCTTGACTCTTTTAACTCGTCAAATTAGAACATACAGTTAGGAAAAATATTATGTAAGCCCCTCTTGTTCTATATGTCTTTGCCACTTTTTCTTTTGAAGTTTTTATTAACTTTGCTATTTGAGGGAGTTTTCTACAATCCAGTAAAATGGGATTCTTTAAAAAAATTTAATCACAGATATTTGTATTCCTACTACTGGCATATTTTAGCCTCCCTTTCTAAATAGAGAATGTTTCTGTTAAAGAAATGAACATAAACCAGAAGTTACAAACTGGTGACTTGTTGGCTGGGTTTGGATTGCAGATGTGTTTTATTTGGTATAAATCAAAGATGTTGACCAGACAGGTTTTTAAAAACTTTGTTTTATTAGAAATAAATTTTAAATTGTGAGATCTTGTATGGGCATCTAGATTTCTGGATAAAAAAAAACCAATCAGATGGTCTGTCAACAATAGAGTCACATAACATCTTCAGCTTCATCAACAGATGCTAGAACAAACATTGTTGGCTGGGTACCAAACATGCCTTCCTTGCCATAACTCTGAATCATCTAGCTGTTCAGTTTTAGGGCAATGGCACAACTCCATACGTATTATTAGCATAACTACACAAAACAACCACAATGTCCTTGCCAGCAAGTTGTGAGTGGGTAACTCCCCATTTTGTCCCTGTGAGATGAGGGAGGAGGTATGTTGGGAAATTTCTGAGGAATATTTCCCCATTCATCCATTCCTCTGGTTGTTGACATCTGGTCCTGCTGCAGCTGTGCTGTGATCTGAAGACAAGGATGAGGTGGACAAGATGGAGCAGAACGATAAACAGAATTCAACTGAACTTCCTAAGTTGTTTTTGAACTGGTAGATTAACAGTTGTTGAATTGGGTCCATGTTTTGCTGGGACTTCTTGTACAATTAATAAATTTTCCTTGTTCAAACCCTGTCGAGTTGGGTTTTCTCTCACGTGAAATGGCAGTCAGTCTAATGAGTGAAGTCGTTTCACCATGGCCAAGGTGCATGCTCTCCTGTTATCATGGGGGTCTTTCCCTTTATTATACCTGTGTTGTTGCATCCATTGCCAACATCACTTGCCCCTGACAGTCTCTTCACTCTGTACCTCGAGCAGAACGCCTATTCAATAATTCTAGAGTCTGTCTATCACTTCTCATTGTGGGAGCCTTTCTTTCCATGTGGAGGTTTCCTAAGCCTGGAGCTACTGTAGTATGGTTGAGTCTCTAGGATAAGACTAGAAACTCAGACACACTCTTCTGACATGGGAATACATTCCTGTCTCCTATGAAGTCTTAATCTGCTTATGAATGACCTTAAGCCCCTGTTGGTTTTGTTTGTTTGCTTGTTTTTTTTTTCTCCCCTTGTGTTACTAACTCTCCCCAGGCACAGATTTACTTTGTGCTTTTAAAACAGCTACACTTATTTGCTATGTATGTGTGTGGTGATCAGAAGACAACTTGCAGGGATTAAGTTGTTTGCAACCAAGATGTGGGTCCTTAACCCACTGAGTCATCTCACTTGAGGAAGTAGAGTATGCACATGCAATGTGTATATGTGATGTGTATGGGTGCCTGCGTGTGTGTGTGTGTGTGTGTGTGTGTGTGTGTGTGTGTGTGTGTTCCTACACCATTGCATGCATGTGTGTGGAGCTTAGAGGAAAAATTAGTGAGGTCAGCTCTTCCTATCCATCTTTATGTAGGCCCAAGGGACTGAATTCAGATCACCAGGCTTACTCTACAAGCACCTTTACTTCCTGAACCATCTCACCAGCCATCACTTTATCTTTTATCATGTGGAATAATTAAAACTCTTGAATCTAGAACTCTCAAGTGGCCACTTTTTATGCCTGGAGGTAGAGATAAGTTTTATACACACAAAGACTGATGTTTGAACAAGCTATGGTTTGATGAATGATGTTACTTTGTCCTTGATCAACCAAATAGTTCAAAAGTTTGTAATACATCTCAAAGGCTCTAAATCATGTGGCCTCTTACTTTCTCACTCTCTCTCTCTCTCTTTATTGCTCTCTTTTTAAAAAGTTAGTAGCAGAGCCAATCTACTTGAGATTACCAAGAGCCAGTCCTTTCATTTGTCTCTCACAAACACACACTCTCTCACAGTTGTTGTTCATCACATTTGCTTGTTTGGCAGTGATAATCCTTTTCAAAAACTATTTAGTGCCAAAATTAATGCAGCCTCCCTTCTCAGCCTTCAGCTCAAAGGGCAAAGTTCATGCAACGATGGACGATCATAAAGACACAGTCTTCCAGAAGCTCCTTGTGTTGAAGTCTAGGTTACTGAAGGGGCAGACTCTGAGAAGCATTGCTAGCAAACTGATTATGAAGTGTGCGCATGCTACCGTTGGTGTGATGGAAGGTGAGGAAGGAAGATTGGGTAGCATGAGAAAGGGAGCTTGGTACATCTCAGTGAAAGCTTTAACTAGCCACACTCTGTGTGTGACTATGGAGTGAGTCTTAGAATGGAGCAAAACCAACACGGGTGTCACACCAGACCACAAGGTCCTCTACTGTCTTAGGGCAATTGTAAACCCAAGAATTATGTTTTTCCAGGGAGGGATAAGTCCTTTTACTCTTTCATCAAATTGTAAACTAATTTAAGGAGTTTGCATTTTGGTGACTACAAAGCCAAAGACAAGTACAGTCAAGAAATAACACAATAAATATTTGTTTCTACAGCAGGTAAGAAGAGCCTGGAGTTGGAAAAGAAGGTTGGTGTTTTTAGAAGAAAAATAAAAGCCTTTATTCTCTAATGTCAATCAAACACAAATACAAGTTGCCCCCAAAGAGATGAAGTCTTAGGCAGGATTGCTTTTCTAAGGGGGAGTAATGTCCAAAAACGGCAGATGGTTCTTTGCAGACAAAACTGGCAACCACTGGGAGATATTTTTATATTGGGTGGGTATCGTGGCATATACCCTAGCTGAGTCTATTATTTCTATTTATTCACTTTGTGTATTACTTACATATTGACTAGAGTTTTTCTTAAGTCTGAGGGCTTTGGTATATATTGAAGATTTGTCTATAAATAATTTACTTGAACTTATGACAGGCTTCCTACATGGGTGTCACACTGAACCACAAGTTTCTCTCAGGACAATTTTTTTAGTCCCCCAATGGAGTGCACCATTTTTGGTGGTACTGCAATAGCAGGTTGATACATGGAGTGGATGGAGCAAGCAAGTTGGAATAGGTTCCAACTCCTACTTCCAAAACCCCATTTAATATATTGTCCTCGGATAGAGGATATATCAGATATTAAGCTCATAAGAACAGATACTACGCTTGATCTTAGCCAAAAGGCTGAGAAGCGATCTCTCTTAGGACAATTTTAACTCCAAGAATTATGCTTTTTCCAGGAGGGATAAGTCCTTTTAGTCTTTAATCAAATAGTACTCTAGGGCTGGAGAGATGGCTCAGTGGTTAAGAGCGCTGCCTGTTCTTCCAAAGGTCCTGAGTTCAAATCCCAGCAACTGCATGGTAGCTCACAACCATCTATAATGTGATCTGATACCCTCTTCTGCAGATAAAGCACCCATATACAATTAATAGGTTAATTAAAAAAATAGTACTCTAACTCATGCAGTTTGCATCTTGGTGATCACAAAGCCCAAGACAAGTACATCCAAGAAACAAAACAATAAATACTTACTCCTACAGCAGGTATATCTAAAGCAATAACTCCACACCCCCAAAAGAAAGTATGGGAATTTTCATTTATAATTTCTATACATAACAATATAGAAAAGTAGTTGAGTGTGACTATCTCCCTGAATATACTCAGATTAATGTCATCTTTATATAAAGAAAGATGCCAGACACATTTTTGGTCAAAGCTTAGCTCAAGTTAATAGAACTATGTTCAAAAAGGTCCAAAGTCAAGGAGAGACTCTTTGAACATGTTCAGTTTAACTTATAATGACAGCATATAAAAATATTCTAAGCATATTCAGCTAATATGAAAAAGATGATGGGCAAAATGTCTCTGTGTGCTCTCATTTTCTCCAAAGTTTTAGCCGAAAAAAAAAAAAAGACAAGGATAGTTATTTAAGTTGAGTTAATATAGAAGTTTTTGTCTAAAGTTTGCCTTACTTAAAAGCTAATAAAATGACAAGTAAAGCAAATGGTCTAGTTTATCACAATTCACACAAAGGAAGAAAAAGCAGGAACAGGGAAAAAATAGAATAAGTGAAGATATAAGTCGGTGAAAACTGGTTGACTACAAAATGCTAATCACGGATGAACCACTGCACTGTAAGAGAAATTACTTGAGTGGCTTGGAACATGGTAGTTCTCACCTCAATCCAGAATGCCACCCAGATGTCAGTGATACAAAGGACTGTTCACTTGAACAGGGCTCCCAGAAGTGACACCTTTCAAACTGAGGACTAGGAAAGAGGAGGGTCACATGAAAGTCAGGGTCAAATGTCCAGCCTGAAGGGCCAATATTTTGTGTCCTGAGAGATTCATTATCTCAGCTCCACAACTCAGTTTTATAAGTGAACCTCATGGATATGTTCCCATTTTCATTTCAATGAATACTTTTCAATGTGGCTGCCTTTCGGGAAGTAACCAGGGATGACTTTCTGATGGCCACTTGGCTCAGTCTCATCTTATGCCACAAGAGCAAGCTCCAAGTGGGGTTAGTGCCACCTAAGCATAGTTCACCAAAAACCATGAAGATTCAGAAGAGTCATAACACTGCAAAAAAATACATCATAGCAGCAACTATTTCCCTTCTTAATATTTATCTCTCACACATCCCCATGCTTGGAAGAGGCACACATTGAACATCTTGGTGGAGGTAAAGTGCCTCTGCTATTACAGTACTTAAAATGTACCCCATATGCTCTTTCCCAGCTTCATTGTAATAATCACAGTTTTTTTCTGAGGATCTGCTCTCTAGATGCACCTTTCAAATAAAGTGGCAAACAGAGTTGACTGTGGTGATGAACAGGGTGTTGAGTTTGAGTGTTTCAGGAAGCCATGGCTGTTGGGCTGGATGCTGGCTCAAGTTTGGTCTAGTGTGAACGGTATCAGCAGCGAAAGCTTCATGACAGAGGTGGTGATGAGATGGGTAGAGTTCTGGCTGCCTTATATGAGGTGAGCTGGAAGAGCTGACGGCACAGCCACCTAACCTCCTGCTCTACACTCCTGTTTCAGCAAGCTAAGCTGGTTTCCTTCTATTTTGTAATGTTGTAAAATACAAATAGCATATAACATATGCTCTATGATTCAGTGGCCTTACCTATATTCACAGCACCATGACACTGTGGTCTCTATCGGTTCCTAGGCCTTGCCAATCTTCTCAGAGCGTTTTTATCCATTAAATAGTAACTCCTCATTACTCACTGTCCCAGTTCCCAAAAACCTTTTACTTTAATCTGTTTCTGTGGATTTGCCACACCAAATAATTTGTATAAGTGTATATATATATATATATATGTGTGTGTGTGTGTGTGTGTGTGTGTGTGTGTATAGATAGATAGATATAGATATAGATATAGATATAGATAGATATAGATATTCTGGTATGTGTGTGTAATTTTGTTTGATGTTTTATGTCTGGAAGGGTTCATATGCAGAGAATATATACATATATATATATATATATATATATGTACACATATTTTTGTGTGTGTGTGCATATATATGTATGCCTGGAACATTTCTCTTAGGACAATGCTTTCAAGCTTCAGACAACAGACAGCTGTCAAGCTTTAGACAACATCATACTTTAAAGATTAATCAACATAATAATCTCTCCAATTACATCTATTCCCTGCATCCGTCTGCCACAGGCAGATGATGGGTAGACCTCCGTGAGCTCATACACATCAACACCACTTTTGTTCTTGGTCATTTTCCAGCTGAAATAGTGTTTTCTACTTTTCATTTTGACTTGTGCTTCTTTGAAGAGAAACTTAAGTTGATGGTTTTATACTCTGTCCCCAGTATTTTACAAACCTCGTTTTTTTGTTTTTTGTTTTTGTTTTTACTCTGAATTTCTGGCATCTGCTCCTTATCGAGATCTATCTCCAAGGTTGTGTGGGGAGCGATGAACAGGCATCTCTCGTCTATGTTGACATCTTAGTTCTGTAACCCTCATGGGAAATACACTTTAAGGAAGTTCACACATTCAGCTAAGTGAAAAAAAGAAACAGAAAAAAAATGATTGTGGTTATTGGTCTCCCCTTGATGTCTCAATAACTTTTATGAAAGGAAGTGCCAGCCAGCGACCTGCAGAAGTCATGTAATTGTATTGCAAGTGCTTTTGAACCAACAGAGAGCCTTGCGGTCCCATAGAAGTCCACACATGCCACTAAACTGACCTTGTAAACTTTTTGGCTGCCGTGGTACCTTGATGGGACATGTGTGTTGTTTGTGCCTATGATTGGCACGGCCCCTTCAGGATCCAGCTTTATCAAGACTTCTTTAATATTTCATGCTGCTAGCAAGACTGAACAGATCCACCAAAAAGCTGAAGAGGCAAAAGGGCAGATAAAGAAACTTGAGAGGAAAACATGCTACACAGATGATGCAAAAAACCAGGAAGAAATAGAAAAAGGAAACGTTCATAAAGGAAACGTTCATGTCCACCACACTCGAGAAGGAACATCCGACTTTCAGCCTGACCTAAATTATTTAAGTCTTCCGACCATCTTCAGATTTATTCACGTATAACATGAGCTAAAACTCATTATTTTTCTACTGTCAAGGAGGGCTCAATAATTTGGATGTTGAATGTTCCCAAAGGTCTATGGAGTAAAGGCTTTGGTGCTTTGGGGAAGGGATGTGACTTTTAAGAAGTGGATCCCGAGACAGAGGCAGTCAGGTCACTGAAGTCCTATTAAAAGGCACTGGGAGACCCTGGCTCCCAACATGTTCTCTCCTTTGCATCTCAGCCACAAGCTGAACAGCTTTGTTGTTGCCACAATAAATTATGGGTTCAAAGCGATATGGCCAACTGACCATGAACTGAAACCTCCATCTTACAGGCATTTCCTCTTTGTTAGTGGCTCTTCCTGGTGGGCTGTTATAGATGCCTCTTATTAACACTGAGGGCTTCCTGAGAAGCACATAAAAGAACTATAAAGCAAAATAGAGAGCCATGGTGATAATTTGGGAAGGTAGATGGTATATATTTGCTAACAGCTTCTCAGTAAGAGGACTGCTGTTAAATGTCAATCACAGAGACACTCTGTACAGCGTCTTATATCACAGACACTTGAGAAGGATGTGGGCTTGGAATAATTGGTGATTGTATATTTCACATTGGCAAGCCTTCTTTGGTTGTTCCTTCATTTCCACTTGGTTATGCTTTTAGAATTTTTCTTTATACCTCTAGTCAGCTTCCTTCCCTTTTTTCAAGCCTGAATCTCAATTAGAACTTGTATATTGGACTAAAGTTTCTCCTTGCTTTGAGACTATGTGGAGCAATGACTTTGGGTTTATACATGGAAATCAACAACAGCAAACTTGCCAAGTATTTAGAAAAAAAAAAATCAGCCAATTGTAGGTTTCTTCATTTATACAGAGTAACATAATGTAGTAACACAAGCACACAAATGCGCCACGTTGTTTTATGTGGCATGTTCATTTACCTTTATAAGCAGTATTATAGAAGAATATTGTCGCATATTTCAAATGAGAAAGTTGAGATAAAGATGAAAATGGGTGGTTTTTCTCCCGCATCACATAGCTACTGAGCACTGCAGCGGCATACAAGCTTACCCACCTTTTATCCATATTTCTTCTTTCAGAACCAAAGAGCAAAGCCAGAAAGTTATGCGTGCTAGTCCAGAACTCTACCACTAGAACACACCCTTCTCACCTCAATCCAAAGGCACCGCCTGCACAATTATGTTACCAATTGCAAAATTATTTTGCGTAGAAAACACATACAGTATTTTAATGTTGAATACACCTATTTACTATTTTATCTGTAACAATGTTTATAGACATCCATGGAGCTTTTGTTGCCGAAGTAAAATCATTTTGATTTAAGATCAGCTTCTAAGATTACTTCTCACTCCACTTACCTCATCATTGAGATGATGAATATTCACTGTGCCAACTAACAAAAGGCTTTCTTTAAAGCTTAAAGTGTTGTGCAGTCTTGCTTATCTGGTTGGTTACTTCCTTTAGTTCTCCAACACAAATATTTAAAAGCCTCCATTTAACATGTTGATATTAGTGGGCAAATTGTTGACCCTCTTTTCATGCTGTCCAGCCTGGTTGTGGAGCTTTATGTAAATAAAAATAAAGATAAAATACTTGCTGGAATGGAGATCCATGACTACAAGGATGCACAGAGGGAATGTTTACCAGAAAAGGGCAGAAGAAACTTGTCAGTAGAGCTATCGTGTAAATCTTGAGTTACATTTTACCATATACTTATAAAGGAAAATGGTCATCCAGAGAGATGCCAGGATGAATAAGAGTCACACTCTCTCAACTGTATAGCATGCTCAGCGAAGTGGTTCGCTGCTAGTGAACCAACGGGTTTTGTTTAGCGTAGCTTTTCTGTATTTGTATTTTGCACTTTTTAAAATGTACAACAAGTTATATGTACAGAGATTTAAAAAACCTTTATAACACAAAGAAAAAGGAAAAGTTTTTTTTTAATGAGAAACTTCAGAGATTGTAAAAGCCAGGCCAGATGAGATGCTTAAAGTATCAAACACACAATGTTACATGTTTATGAGCAACACGCATTGCCTAGAAATAAATATTAGTTAAGCAGGAAAGACAAGTAAAGGCAGCCAATGCAAGAGTCACAGTCGGCCATAAAGTAAAAGAAAAAAGAAAATAAAGGCTCTGATGAAAGGCAGGAAAATCACAGAAGGGAAGAAGGACCAGAGCATACAGAGCATCAAAAGGAACTTGGCTCTTCCTGCTCTGGACCTGAAACTTACTAGGATGTCCTTGCTGTTTGACAATGCTAGAAGATGTGCCTATATATCTTTTGCCTGGAATCTCATGCTGGTGGCCTATAGACGCTTTGTAAAAATGCACTCAATGGCTTTGTTCATGATCCACCCTCTTACCACACCCATTTGGAAAGGCATCCTGACAGTGTTTAGAATAGGACATCCACGATCCCTCCCTTTCATCATTAAGTATCCACTGCTAAGAGTAAGGGAGGCAGTAAAGACCCCTGCTGTTCATCTCCCCTTCCTGTGTCTTCTGTCTTTGTTGAGTTAGTGTTTCATAGCATATTCCAGAATGCAGTAATTCATGATCTCCCTGCCTCAGGCTCAGTGCTAACATTACAGGCATGTGAGTAAACGTTTCCACTTGAACTGAATTCCAGGAATTGAGAACCGAAAAAGCAGCTTTGATATTTATAGCACTGAGTAAATATAAAGAGTTGTTTTCGCTCATCTGTAAAGTTTAGTCATACCAATTTTAGTGACTGTGGTTACATTTTGTATCTTCTGTTGAATAGATATTTTGGTTTCAGAAACTGTGAGCATTAGAAGTATAAATTCTGAAATCCAGAGAATACAAATATAAAAATATCATGACATTGCTCCCTCTCCAAAAAATTAAATGTAAAGAAATACTTGAAAGACATATATATATATAATTACTTTTTGTTTATTCTTCCTTAGACTTATTGTACTTTTTTGATAATTTACACTTATTGAGGGTATGAAAATATCTTTACTCCTATCTAAATAATGATTTTATTTGTCATTAATTCTGTTTGGAGTGATATTAAATAAGGCAATAATATAGAAACTCCTTCATGTGCCCAAAACAGTTAACTTTGAAAATATTTGTCATGTGATGACAGTTCCTGACCAAATGCAGGCACTAAATGTTTCTGTATATTGTTACAACATCAGCATTTCACATTGTTAGGGTTCCAGACCACGCTGAGAAGGTGTGTGCTTTCAATGTGGAATCCCTAAGGACATGGCTGCAAAGCATTACTCATGTGAACACTTGCCAGACATGGCCTATTGAACTGATCCAGGAACTTTTTGTTTTGTTGCAACTGGAGATAATACAGAAATAGAAATTCTGAGTTCTTCAATGTCTCTACAGACAGTGCATCTTTCCCTGAGGACTGACTCAGATGATCTCAGAATTACCCAGCTTCAGCAATCTTTGAGGTTGCATGCAACAAGGTTTCACCACAGAAGCCACATGAGTTGTGTAGCCTAGAGTTTCTTCTTAGAATGTAAATGGAGAAATAAAAAGGAAGAAGTCTAGTGGGGATGGCATAAGTAGGCTTCTACCAAAAAGGGTTGTTTTAAGGATCCACGCCACAGAAAGATCAAAGTTGGCTGTGAAGAACACACGTGCATTTATCTGCACCATTGGAAAAACACTCAGTGGTCACCAGCAGATTGCTAATGTGACAGAGTTCAGGTTGGAGAGTGTAGGGTAGGATGTTTTGGACATTTCTGGGCTTTGGCTTAGAACATGAGCAGCTTGACAACTCTATGAGATGACACAGGAGAAATGGAAATCACCCAGATGCTTCCCTGGAGGTTTGCTGGCTCAGCCTTGACTACACACTCCCCTGAAACAGGGGTTCTTCCTGTTGACTCAGGAGTGAATTCAGTGTAATAGAAAAACAGCCACAGTTTGATGGCTAGGGGAATGTGTCTAACAGATCCACACCAGGTGGCTTGGCACCCAACTTCTCTAAAGCCAATAATACAAGTCACACCTGAGAGTTTATGTTGATAAGGCCACACCTCAGAGACCAAGAGGTGAGGAGCGGACTTGAGGGCTCTGTGGTGGAAAATGGTGATAGTATTCTTGAGTGTCTGTACATACTGCAGAGGATTTATCTTCTAGACTAAGATTCTCTAGCTCTGATCCATGGCCTGCCTTTCTCTGCATGCACTGCTAAATGGAAGTAGAAACAATTTCATTAAAAAATGAGATATCGTGCTAGAACAGCAACATATAACAAACAAAAACAAAAACAAAAAACAAAAAACCAATACAGAAAGGAAAGATAACACACTGAGTGAGAGATTCCAACCTCTGCACTGATGGTGAAAGTTGTAGAAACAGAACATTACATTCACAAAGAAATGTGTTCAAAATACGAAATAGTAACAAAAAGTTAAAAAGTGAAAATATGTTAATTCTTGATATTTGAATGACAGGAATGCATGATAAAGTATGTGGAATGCACAGAGAGGTAGATAAAATTGAGGAACAAGTCAGAAAATGTAGAAAAGTTCAGAAGGAAACAAAAATGCAAAACAAAAAAAATTGCAAGAGCAGAGGTTATAGAGGATGAAAATGCTAAAATTAAAGTAATACTAACCCCAGGGGAAAAAAGAGATTTAAAAAGTGAAGAAAAGGAAACGCAAGAGATGATTTGTATACACTTAAAAAGAAATACAAACGGAAAGAAAAAATACCATGGAAAACTAATGGAGTGAGAAAATAAGGCATGAAACAAAATATTACCCCTTTAAGAAATATTAAGACAAATTTAGAATAAACTTAGAGGGGAAAAAACTATGTGAGAGTCTAAGAGTTGAAGTATACTACACAGAGAAAAATCCAGGACCTATGTGTAAAAGCAGTCAATTCAAGGAGGAAATAGAGTCTATAGCCATATATTCACAGTTAGTCTCTTCATATTTAGATAAATTATATGTATATAAATTTTGTAAACACTGTGCACCTATATTTAATATCTGTGCTCTTCTAAAGTACAGGAGGGCTGTATCTTCAGGCATCATTCATTCTCTCTCTCTCTCTCTCTCTCTCTCTCTCTCTCTCACTCTCTCAGAAGAGACATTTTGAAGTATAATTTTATTTCAGTGTCTCTGTGTTAGTAAATTAATTGATTTACTGCAAATATTATTGAACATCTGTAATGCCAAGAGAAAAAGATTCTCCTAAGAATTTTGATTGGTGTTGAGCTTCAGACTCAGTGTAGGTTCTTTACTGTGTCCACAATATCCAAAAGAGTTCCTTTTCTATACAAACACACACACACACACACACACACACACACACACACACACACACACA
>OU015748.1:51021157-51031277 GCA_907169655.1 Acomys percivali
GTGAACCTCTTCTGCTCTCTCTAGGGTTCTAGGTGACTAGATAGTCATTTACTCCGTTCTCCACTTTCTTCATAGAAACTGACAAGGAGTGTTTGATAAATGAATAAACAAACTATTGGAAAATATTACACTAATGGAATTATGCTGTTATTATTAGACTAATGGACTTATGGCGTTAGGTCTAATTTATTGGAACTGCTTCATTTTAGCAATTCTTGAGACTACTCTGGGTGAAAGGCATAGGCTTCATTTTGTTCTTTTATCACTTTTGTTGAAACTAGCCTTTTTTTTCTCACATAATATATCCTGGTTATGGCTTCTCCCGTCTTCTCCTCCCAGTTATTCCTCCACTCCTCCCATCCAGTGCCACGTCTTTTTTGTATTTTATTAGAAATAAATAGGCTTCTAGGAGATAATATGAAATATAATATATTATGATAAAATGAAAAATAATATATTGGAAGGATAAAACAAACAAGCAGAAAGAAAAAAGTCTAAGAAGAGATACTAGAAATGGATACATACAGACACAGAGACCCATTCATTCACTCATGTAGGAATCCCATGAAAACACAAAACTGGAGGCCTTAAAATACACACACACATACACACACACACACACACACACACACACACACACACACACACACACTCACACACACACATATATAGACATGCAAGCCAATCCCTGAAAAGCTTCATTTGGTGACAAGAGATGGCAAGTTGGGGCTCTATCTTCTCGATTATATGGTGATTTCATTTAGATCCCCTTCATATATGTGTATGTATATGTACACGTGTATGTGATTGTATAATATATCTTACTGTATCAGATTTTCATGCTACCTCTCAAATGGCTCTTAATTTTAGCTGCCTCTCCCAGTATAGACTCCCTTGTCCTCTCTTCCTGTCCCCTGTTGAATCTCCTATTTCAGTACCTCCCATCTATTTATAACTATATATTCTATTTCTCTTTCCTAGAGAAATCTGTTGGCACCCCCAGTATCATATTCTATACCTAACCTTCATGGTGCTACAGATTGTAGCTTGATTATCATTAACAGCTAATATCCACAGATAAGCAAAACCCTATCATATTTGTCTTTCTGGGTCTGGGATACCTCACTCAGGGTGGTGTTTTTTTTGTAGTTCTACGTGCTTACCTATGAATCCTATTACACCATCTTAAACAGCTGACTGATATTCTGCTGTGTGAATGTAACACATTTTTATCCGTTCATCTGTTGAGAAGACATCTAGGTTATTTTCAGTTTTGACTACTGTGAGTAAAACAGCAATGAGCGCAATTAAGCACGTGTCTGTGTGGTAGGATGAAGTATAGATTAGTTTAAACATATTCCTATCTTTCTGAGGAGCCCCACACTGATTTCCCAAGTGGCTGTACAACTTTGAACTGCCACCAGCAATGAATTAGGGTTCCTCTTACTCCTCACCACTGTGAACTGTCATTTGGTTTAATGATCTTAACCAATTCTTAAAGGGATAAGATTAAATCTTAAAGTAGTAGACTTGCATCTTCCTGATGGCTAATGATGTTGACTATGCCTTTCAGCGCTTTTCAGTCATTTGATTTTCCTGTTTTTGAGAATTCTCTATGTAGATCTGTAGCCCCATTTTAGTTGTTGTTTGTTGTTATTTTCTTGACACGTAGAATTTTTTTTTTAGTTCTTTATATATTTTGCAGTCCTCTATTTAGATTTGTAGTTGGTAAAAAAAATATCTTTTCCCACTCTGTAGGCTGCCACTTTGTATACATGTCAGTGTCCTTTGCTATACAGAGGGTTTTCAGTTTCATGGGGTCTCATTTGTTAATTGTTGATCTTCCTTTCAATATTGGGCAAATACTGGTTGAACCTTGAACGATTAGGTGTTAGTCAAAAGATCTATGGCTACAAATCTATGTGTGAAACTGAGATAGAAGGAGCTTATCGGTCCATTCGGAGTGAGATGTATGAATGGGCGAGTCAGGGCATCCTAAAACACCATCTCATCTCTCACAGAGGATTCTTTACGCATCATGATCAGAAATATGAAATAAAACCTCTACAAAGATCAGATGAAGGAGAACACGCTGTTATTCCATACAGTCAAGAGGAACCAGACACAGCTCATTACAAACGTGGGGAGAAACATGTTGGCAGGAAACGTAGCCATCTTCGGACTTCCAGGTCACTCAATGGCCCAAATGTAAGTATCGCTTTTAGACTCTGTAGTTTGATTGTCAAAGTAAGGATATAAGAAAAACAGGTGGATGGATGCACACAGAGATGTCCAGGAAGCACCAGAAGGAATGAGCTGGACCTAGAATATAATTAAAAAGCAAGTATAAAGTGGGAAATCAGAGGGAGAGGAAACTACACTAGTTTGGAGGCTTAATGGAATAATTACTGCCCAGCACTGTGTTATAGGCAAATTAAATAGATCTTAGTCAAAATAAATAAATAAATAAATAAAAACAGGTGTATTCAGAAGCTACTGGTCTCTACAAAGTCCCTACTTTCTTCTTTTACTTGCGTTGGAAGAAAAATTGTAAGTACCTAAATCATTGTGAGTAGAGATGATTACTAATGAGGTTCTATTGTTATTTGTAAAACAGGGAGACTTACTTCAAGGACAGAGGTACATTGGTCTCTTTTTGGTGCTGGACAATGCCTTTGTGAGTACAACCAATAGGTACCTCTTTACTTAGTTCTCCCAACTTATAAGCTAACTTAAAAGTAAACAATGCATTTTTGTTCAGCTAATTTTCATAGATGCTTTGGTTTCCTGGATAACAACAGTTTTCAACCATGCCATACATATATTTTCTACCAATCACCACATATTTATATAATGCCAACATGCTTAATGCCATATATCTATGTTCTAGTTTGCTTTCTGTTGCTCTGGTAGACACCACGACCATTGAAACTTGGGGAGGGAAGGGTTTATTTGGTTTGCAACTGACAGTTCCTCACTGAGAGAAGCCAGGGCAGACACTCAAGGCAAGAACTGAAGCAGAGGCCATGCAGCAACACTGCTATTGGCCTGCCTCCCTGGCTTGCTCAGCTACATTGCTTATACAGCCCATGTTCACCCACCTAAGGGTGGTACTAGACACAGTGGCCTGACCCTCCCACACAAATAGGCAGTTAAGCAAATGTCCCACAGTGATGCCCACAGGTCAGTCTGATGAAGGCTATTCCTTAGTTGATGGTCTTCTTAGGGACTCCATATTGTGTCAAGTCAGCAAAAACTAACCAGCACAAACTTGTAAGCAATCAACCATAAAATATTAAAGAGCAGTATTTTAATAAAGTATTAGATTGTTTTAATATTTTACCATAAAACATAAATGTAAATTTAATAGGAATTATGTAAATATCAACACAAAAATTATACACAACTTACAAAAATATATAAGAGAAGTTACAGCTTATGTTGCTTTATGGTCAAACCTGAATTAATATTGAGTTAGTGCAAAAATATTTTAACTACTAATTTGATGTATCCAACTTAAAGATGAATAAGAAAAGCCAGTTCTAATCCTGTAGACCCAGTTTGGAAATCTGAAGCAGAAATATCATAAGTTTGATGGCATCCTGACTACATAGTGAGATTTTACTTCATACCAAACCAAACCAAATAGACAGGAAGACGAAGGACATTGTGCTTTGTTATGTGTGCCTAATTCTTATCTTATCAAAACCTCTATGTTTGAAGTAGAATTTGTTGAAACAGAGTACACACACACACACACACACACACACACATATATATATATATATATAGAGAGAGAGAGAGAGAGAGAGAAGAAAGTCATGGATTGATAAGAAGTCAACTATGATATGACATGTGAACTTTCTATTTAATCCTGTACCCATCAGCCTTCTCACTTTAATATTCTATTTTAATTTTGTATTTTTGTGTTTTATAATTTTCAGTATAAGATGTATAAAGGGAATGTTACTCAGATGAAGAGCTTTGTATTCGAGGTGCTGAATCTGCTCAATGTGGTAAGGCATTTGTCATGTATGTGTATTTCCACACCTGTGCTTGGGGTTTCCCTGTGGCCTTACACTGTAAGGGGCCAAGAATCACCTAAGGACAAGAGCTCATCAAGACAAAAATCATAGGCAGCAATAAAGGTATCTTCTAGAATTTCTACTTTCAAAATGGAAATTCATGATAAGTATTGCATCCCTTTATCTATCACCTGTGGTCACCAAGAATGCTAAAATTAATCCTGGGTGTTTTTATGAAAAATGTTCTTTCCACAGATTTATAAAACCATAGACATTCAAGTGTCATTGGTGCGCATGGAAATCTGGTCTGATGGTGACAAGATAAAGGTGGAACCCAACATTGGCGCCACATTCACAAACTTCATGAGATGGCATTATTCTAACCTGGGAAAAAGGACCCATAACCATGCCCAACTTCTCAGGTGAATTCTTTCTTGCCAGGGCAGGAACATGTAGGCAAAGTGGATATTTATATCCAGGGATTCTTGACAATAACTTCTATTCAGTCATATCTCTCCAATAAGCGGTGAGCGACCAGATGTTACTATCATTAGCAATCAGTCCTTGGATTATTTGAAGGTCCCGTTAAGATCAATAAAACATTTCTTGGAAGCAAAATATCCACCTTTAATTGTGGGAATGTGGTATGATGGAAGCTGTGATGGGGGACACCAAGTGAGGTCTATGGCAACATTACCAAATACTATTGGTTCCAGAGTCAGAGTCAGATTGTTATAGTCTCTCTCTACCTTACCCACAGTGGAACTGGCTTTCGCGCTGGACGTGTGGGAATGGCAGCTGCTAATTCCTTGTGTTCTGCATCTTCAGTGTCTGTTATTGAGGTTTGTACACTTCTACTGAGACATTTTGCAATGCCATTTCTGTGAAGATGAGCATCATGGCATTGTACCAAAGTAATCGCCATGGCCATCAGCTGAGTTGATAAGTCAGCGTAGAAATAAGACCATCATTGACCATTGCCCTGATGGGTTCTACGATTATGAAATATTAGCTTTGTCAAAGACCTCATACTTCAGTGTGTAGTAAAGAGTGAGGACTACATGTTGAGGCTGAAAGGGGAGCCAGATTCTCTCTATGGCCTCAGAGAATTATACATGAATTGTTTGGTATAGCTGCTCAGAGGTCAGACAAGGAAAAAAGAGTGCAGTATTAGCCATCATGTGTCCATTGCTACCAATAGCATAAGAATTATAACAATTTTGTGGATGTGAGTTCATACGATGGCACCTAATAGCACTTCCCATAGAGAATGCAATTAGTCTAAGCCTTATTTACTGAGAATTCAGGGTCTAAGATTAATATTCATTGACTGAGCTTGAGCACCGACTTAATGCTTGTATTCATAGACACCAGTCATAGCAGGTACACTAGACAAAAGCAATGTCATAAAAATGAGCCTAGGGATGGATACACTAGTCTTCCTCTCTTAGTTTTTCATATTACATATAGCACCTTGACAAGAACTGAGAAATAACTGAATAAAATCAGAAATAACAGATGCTTATTTTTCCCCCCAGGCTAAAAGAAAGAATAATGTGTCTCTTGTAGCAGTGATGGCACATGAGTTGGGCCATGCCCTTGGTATGAAGGATGTTCCATATTATACCAAATGTCCCTCTGGAAGCTGTGTGATGAATCAGTACCTGAGGTAAGATGGTATCATGCCAACGTAAAGAGGAAAATCCCCATTTTTACATAATTAAATGTACTGGGCAGATGTGGGAGGGTTATCTTCTCCCAAGGGCTGAGTAATCTAATAATTTAATCTCCAGCTTTTTCATATATATATATATATTTTTTAACCAAATTCAAGACTTGTTAGTTAAGATTTCTAAGTATCCCACCATAGAATTTACTAACATGGCGACGTCATTATTTTAACTTAAGGTTGCTTTAATTTAAAGTAGTATTATGCTTCCCAAAAACACAAGATTGGTTAAGATATGATAGTTTTATTCCAAGATACCCAAGATAAACAAGGCTTTAGTCCCATCATCAACTGAGCAGTCTCTTCTAACATAGTCATTTATTATCTGATAATGCCAGTTATTTGTACCAAGACTTGCGATATAAAAATGGGTGTAGTGTCTTTTATCCTTGAGGTGCTCACAAATCAGACGTTTGCCCATGGATCACAGTAGTCTTCACTTATCTCCTTTAACTAGACTATGAGTGTTGCCTCTCACTGCTCATGCCTTGGTGTGGGCTGAGGAGATGATCACAGTGGTAGCACCAACCTCTCTTGTTACTTCAGATAGTCTTGAACTCCTGTGATGACTTGCTCTACACACTATAGAATCATCTATCTGGGAGGAGATTCTCAATGAAGCATTGCCTGTATTATGGGTCTTATGGGGGTTTGTCTTATGGAAGTTAATCGATATAGGAAGACCTGGGTAACTTTGAGGGTGTATTACTCCCTAAGAAAAAGGCCATGACCTATGTAAGTGTAGAGACATAGAGATGAGTTCAACAAACAAGTGAATGAGCACACATGCCTCCATTCTCTTCCTTCTTGACCGGATGTGACATGACTAGCTATTTTGACTTTCCTTTCTCTCCCAAGTTTTCTTTTGGATGGGGGCATCAGGATATTCATGTTCAGAAATGAAACTAGAACAATTAAAATGAATTTAAATTCTTTCTTCTTTGCTTCTGGGGTGTTAGGAGAAAACATTCAGTTAGAATATTACATATGCTTCACCACCTTTCACAGGTAGCACAGAGATGCCCTGGATATTGGATACTTTGGCAGTTTCTACTGAATTGAGTATCACCATGGGATACAGTAGATCCTTTTGTTTACTTATCACCCATAGGTATCTGCACTGTACATCATGCTATTCCATGTTTTCTGTTACAGTTCAAAATTCCCCAAGGATTTCAGTACCATCAGCCACTCACATTTTCAAAGATTCCTTTCAGCTAGAAATACAATGTGTCTGCTGCTGGCCCTTGATCCTAAAAATATAATAAAGCCAACATGTGGGAACAAACTTCTGGAAACGGGAGAAGACTGCGACTGTGGCTCACCCGAGGTATGAAAACACATGAGGTTTAAAGTTGTATTTATTAAGATTTTAAAAACATGGCTGCTGGGGAAAAAACTATACACTTGAAATTTGCATCTTCTTCTTTAAAATATTTTATGTCATGCTTCATGTGTGTATGCTCACATGTGCACGTGTGTCTATGTGCACACACATGTGTGTGCACAGGTACCCTTGGAGACCAAGAGAGCATGTCAGAGTCCTTGGAACTGGACGTGGGTTTGAACTGGCAAACACAGGTGCTGAAATCTGAGATTGTGTAGCACATTCTCCTAGCTGCTAAGCTGTCTCTCTAGCCCTCTTTTCTTTTTGTAATGCACCTTCAGAAAATTAGTTCTGGAGACAGACAATATCATATCAAAGTGTGACATAGGTTTACTAGTGGTTTTGCTTTGGCTTTTAGTTAACCATACTATGAAAGACAAAGCCAAATGTAAAGAAGTTCTCCATTACCTATAGCATGCCACATTCCTTGTAGACACTGGATTCAGAAATTCCAAAGTTTCAGGCCATGGTCAGTAATGTGTTAAACAGTGACCCACAGATCTAGATGGAAGACTTCCTCCTGTGGAATTTGCTTTTTTCACAAAATCAGCACGTGAAGTAAGCGGTTGATAATACAAAAGAGGAGATAAAAATTTTTACATGAACCTATAGCCTGCAGGTTCCTAGCATAGACCATCTAAAACAGTGGTTCTCATCTGGTGGGTTGCGACCCCTTTGGAGTTGAGCCACCCTTTCACAGGGTCACCTACGACCATTGGAAAACACAGATATTTACATTGTGATTCAAACAGTAGCAAATTACATTTAAAAAGTAGCAATAAAAATAACTTTATGCTTGTAGGGTCACCTCAACATTATAGGGTCTCAGCATTAAAAGGCTTGAGAACCACTGTGCTAAGGTGAGAACTATTGAGATTTTGCTAATGTTTCTGTAATTTCAAGGCATCTGCTATGTCAATGAATGCCTCAGACTGATGCTCACAATTTCCTGTTTATTTTCTTTCTGGGACAGAGTTTCACGTTGTAGTCCACGATGGTCTCCAGAGCATGATTCCCCTGTCACAGCCTCATGGGTGCTGGAATTACAAGTCTTTACCACAGAAAGTGCTCATATGAGACTTCTGAGAAATTCTACTTTCTGATCTTCTGTCAGTTTTAGGATTTAAAACAGCATTCATATTAGAAGAGATTTAAATGAGTCAATCTTCAAAGTACTCCATAGATAGCATCTTATTTATTTTGAAAAACAAACTCACAGAATACGGATTTCCATTATCCATATTTAGAAAAGTAAGACTCATAAAAGGCTAAGTTCAGGAACCAGGGCTAATAATTGGCATGGGAACTTAACCATTACTTTTTGACATCTCTCTGACAGGTTTCTGTGTCTCCATGAATTCATTCAGAAGTTTGAATTATGCATCATATTCTTTTTTATTTTATTTTATTTTATTTTTTAATTTTATTAATTTATTCTTGTTACATCTCAATGGTTATCCCATCCCTTGTATCCTCCCATTCTTCCCTCCCTCCCATTTTCCCCTTATTCCCCTCCCCTATTCCTGAGAAGGATTACCTCCCCCTATATATGCTCATAGGGTATCAAGTCTCTTCTCAGTGACCTGCTGTCATTCCTCTGAGTGCCACCAGGCAGCCTAAATGTCCCTCAGTAGAAGAATGGATAAAGAAACTGTGGTACATATACACTATGGAATACTACTCAGCTATTAAAAACAAGGAATTCCCAAAATTTGTGGATAAATGGATTGAGCTAGAAATGATCATAATGAGTGAGTTAATCCAGAAGCAGAAAGACTCAAATGGTATATACTCACTTATATCTGCATACTAGCCCAAGGGGCATGTCCCATGAAAGCCTTCACTTACCAGGAAACTGGGACAGAGGGGAGGACATCCAATTGGGACTCTAGATGAGAGAACCATGTGAGAATAGCAAAGTAGAAGGATCCAGTGGGTCCTAGAAACCTACAAGTAGAACATTATGATAGGCAGATTTGGGGCCAGGGGTCCTGCTCAAACTAAGGCAACAGCCAAGGACAAGACAGGCGGTAAACTTTAAACCCCTACCCTGATCTAGCCAATGGTCAGAACAGTCTCCACACTTGAGTGGAGAGTGGGATATGACTTTCTCACGTACTCTGATGCATCATATTCTTAATGTAGTTTTGTCAGAATTGATTCCTTATTTGGAAGTATTTTCCTATTTTCTTTTTTGCTTATATAAGGTTTTCTTTTTTATGCAGATTATAATACATTGATATCATCTTTGATGTCATTTTGTTATTACCTTGAGCAATTATCTTAGTGATTTATCAAAAAATATTTAAGAGTTGACCTTAACTCTTTCTATGTAAGGAATTATAGCCCAAACACAATGAAAATATGATTTATACTTTTTGATTATATCTTCATATCTTTTTTATGTCTCATGGTATTTATTAAATTTCCCATAAAATATACATTATGACTAATCTTTGCTTTATCCTTCATTTTATTTAATGTTGTTTTGACTATACGATATCTATATTTATTGATGATGATGATATATCATTTATTAACAGTGTTTATATGTGGAAAATCATGGGTTTTTTTTGTTTTTTGTTTTTGTTTTTTTGGATAATCATGTTATAATGCTGCAATTTTGGCTGCCAAACTTATCTGCTAATTTTGCTACTTACCAAAATATCAGGAGCTCCTTTCTCCCTTAAATCCCTTAATTTGATGGATTGTGTTTTTTGTATCTGTATGATTAGGAAACCCTTACATTTTGGACTAAGAAAACTCACATAGTTGAAATGCAGTTATTACATTGATAGACTGGAGTTTTATATAGTATGTTTGTGTTGTACATGTACATCTGTGTGTGTATGTGTATGTGTGTGTGTGTGTGTGAGAGAGAGAGACAGAGATAGAGACAGAGACAGAGAGAGACAGAGAGAGACAGAGAGAGAGAGAGAGAGAGAGAGAGAGAGAGAGAGAGAGAGAGAGAGAGAGAGA
>OU015748.1:51037066-51054307 GCA_907169655.1 Acomys percivali
AGAGAGAGAGAGAGAGAGAGAGAGAGAGAGAGAGAGAGAGAGAGAGATTTCTAGGAGTGCTGTTGAAAGCTTAAGTAGCCTGTTTCCCTTGAGTCCTCTTGGCGTACGGTCAAAGTGCATGTAAGAATCCATTTCTGGCCCCTTCTTGTCTCCTCACCATGTGTCTATGTTGTGACCTTGTTAATTCTCTCTGTTGTCCCAATGGCTCATCACGTTACTTGGCTACTATGACATCTTAAAGCATCTCTTGGCAGTGCAGCCATGCTGAACTTTTCCTGCCTGATCCAGGCAGGGGAGCCCTATCAGATCTTGTTGGTCTTCCTTCCCAAGTCCTGCCATGCAGCGACTGTCTGGTCCCATACAGCATCCTCCTGCCAGCAAAAGATTGGCATAAACATCTTCCCCCCCGCCCCCATTTCATCTTTCACATGTTGCTCAGGCTTCAACTTCAGCTCAGTTTCAAAGCACAGAATGGATCTTTCAGCTTTTTAACCTGGGAAGGTAGTGTGTGTGGGAGGTGGGCTCTCTCACATCTATTACTAGTAGATAACTAAATTTTTTTTTTTTTTGCTTCTTAGCCTATTGCTTATTTATTACTTTGGGATTAAATAAATAACAACTATGTGTGGGATGTGCCAGGATACTTTTCCTGGCCCAGATACTTGTAAACAGTAGGTATATAGAGCTGCTGTTCCGTGACAGAACATTCACCAGTTTTCCCATTGCTAAATATCAAACCCAGGTGTCTATGCATGGAAACTCGACATTCTACCCACAGCAATGTGCATGTGTTAGAGGTGTGGCTGGGTGTATTTTTTTAAATTTAAATTAATTTTTTTAATTTATTCACTTTACATCCCAATCGTAGCCCCCTCCCTCCCACTTCCTCCCTATGTCCCTTCCCTAGTTCTCAGAGAGGGGGAGCCCTTCTCCCTTTTCTACTGACCCCAGCCTTCCATGTCTCATCAGGACTGCCTGCATCCTCTTCCTCTGTGGCCTAGTAAGAGCAAACAGAGTAGACGCTAGAAGCAGTTGTAGAGAGGGAACAGGATGGGAGGCCACCTTAGAGGTCCTCTGAAAGACTTCACCCAGCAAGGGATCAAAACAGAAGCCGAGTAGCACAGCCAAACTTTGGGCAGAAGGCGGAGAGTTTAATGGAAGAGTTTAGGGGATAAAAGGACCTGGAGGGGACAGGAGCGCCACAAGAAGATCAACAGAGCCAACAAATCGGGCCTATGCAGACTGATGCATTAAACAAGTACCTAGACCCCCTGCTCAGATGTAACTGATAGGCAGCTCAGCCTCCATAGGGGTCCCCTAGTAAGGGGAGCAGGGGCTGCCCTTGCCATGTTCTCTGCTGCCTGATCTTTGATCATTCCACACCCCGCCCCCGCCCCTGGAAGGGTTGGGTGTATTTTACATCTATAGTTGGAGGTCTCTTTCTTTTTTGAATTAAGAAGCACAAGCCATGCTTCTCTTTTGTTAGGCAATTGTGACATCTGCTGTCAGAAGTAAAGAACTTAATTTCTAGTCCAAAGCAGGCTATTCTTACAGAAAAGGTAGACATGTTGTGAACTTCTGAAGAAAGGTGAAGGAGGTAACAGTCAGTTTATCCCGGTTTGATGAAAGTTAAGTAGGTAGGACTTTGGGTTGAAACGTTGTGGGCAGCTCCAGGACTATTATCCTTCCCATCTCTGGATCTTTTTCTCAGAATGAGGTGATGAACAATTTAGTGACCACTAGGTGGAGAAATATTTGCAGATCTTCACTTACTTGGGGTGGGAACTTAGAAAGCATCGCCTTACTTCTTAGTTTCCTCTGTGGTTTGCAGACATGAACAGAGAAATGATAGATGGATGGATAGATAGATAGATAGATAGATGATAGACAGATGAGATATAGATAGATGTATAGATGAGAGAGGTGGGGGATCCACAGATATCAACAGAGAAATGATAGATAGCTATAAATTAATGATTGGGATAGATAATAGATAAACAAGATAGATAGATAGATAGATAGATAGATAGATAGATAAAAATAGACAAATATAGAGAAGATGGATAAAAATAGAGATTTAGATGATAAAACTAGTTGATAGTTACATATCTATATGATATAGATGTTTGATAAAAGATAGATAGATGATGATGATGATAGACATAGACAGAGATGATAGGGAGATAAACAGATAAATAAACTTTCATTTGGATTGGAAAGATGGCTCAGAGGTAAAGAACACTGCATTCTCTTCCCAAAGTCTTGAGTTCAATCCCCAGCAACCACATGGTGGCTCATGATCATCTGTAGTGAGATCTGATGCCCTCTTCTGGTGTGCAGCCATACATCTGGGAAGAATATTGTATAAATAAATAATAAGTAAATAAATATTTTTAAAAGTCTCTTTTGTGATAATCTACACAAAATATCCCACTCTTCCAATCAGCTCATGGAACACCCAAATGATCTCTTTCCTTACATCTTCTAACAGTTGTCCTCGGCTTCGCCAAGGTCCAAAAACAGCGCTGACCTCTACTCTACCAGAATCAATTAAGTTTATCTTCTCCAGATTCAAGCAAAGGACATCACACAGAATATGACTCCTGTGTCAAACATGTTTCTCAGAATAATGTTGAAGTGACTTATCTATTATTATCTTCAGCGACTGCTGCATAACTCATTACCACAAAAAAGCTCAATGGCAATGCATTGGTTAGCTTTCTGTTCCTATGACAAATGCCCGAGTTTATCAAATGGTTTAAAGGGGGTGTGTGCTAATTTTGAGTCTGTTTTGGAGATTTTAGTCCCTAATTAGTTGGCCTTATAGATTTTAGATCTGAGACAGTACATCATCATGAATGTATATGGTAACTTCCTGGGGAAAAAAAGGAATAGAACAGAGAGCCACATCCCCCCTTTCTCTGGTTACTGGCAATTTAGACTATTTTTCTTTACCTAGTTATTCAGGTAGAGGTTTAGTTTGGTGAAGAGCCCGAGTAAAAGAACAAATAAGAGCAGAAAGAGAGCGTCATCAGATCAGGGCTTCCCACATCCAGGCGAACACAACCCGGAAAGCTGCATTGAGGCAGCCAAGTGGAGCTTCCAAATGACCTCTCCCTCCTTGGATGAACGGCCTGTGGCTGAGCATCTGGCTACTCTTTCCCACGGGAGGCACCTTTATACCATACAGCAAACAACTGTAACCTCTGTGAGAAATGCTTCCGCTTCTAGCTCTTCTCCGCAGCACATTTTAACTCTGGCATCTCCATGCAAGAGGTCTGGAAGGACATTTAACACACACATTCTTGGGGCTGTAGTGTGTACATGCCAGGTGTGGGCAACTCAGTCCCCAGAACTGACCTCCCAAGGAGCTCAGTGAGCAGGGGAGTTTTCCAGTGTATGTTTGTTACACTCTCGCTGTCTCTACCCTCCCTCTCTTGTGACTGTCTATGTCTGACCAGATCTGTCATCCTACCTGCACTAACCTACCCACTCCTGCATTGCGCAGTGTAAAAGGCTTCTTAATAACTCACAATTATTCACACTGTGTAAGGAGCAGACACATTTGCAATGAAGAAAGGTACCTTTGGGTTTTCATGGTTGTCATTATTATTTTTATCCCCTAGTCTGTATAGGAAGTGTCTTGAATCACGGAAGATACTACTTCCAGAATGACACTTCCCTCCTTTACTATGGTACTTACCCTAGGATAACACAATGAAGCAGGTGGAAAACAATCTTTTCTTTGAGTGAAGGAAAGAAAATGGCTTTTCTCTATCCATACCTTGAAGAAAGACATAGGCATTGTTTCTCCTGAATGAAAGGGAAAACAAGTAGACATCAGATTTCCATCCCCACTTTTTGGATGGAAGTATACACAGTAAATCCTGGGACCTTTCCCCTTGATTCCCTAAGCTTTTTTTCCAAGGCTCTGTGACCTGTTCTACCTCAGCATATAAACACACATCTTCAGAGCTGAGTAGAATTCTCTGAATTCTTTCTACTGTTTTCACTTTGTTACTGGATTAATAGTCTAAACGTTCTTTTTTTAGTCAGGGCATGAAATGGTTGCAGATTTAACTTGGAAAAAATAATTCAGACACTTAAATAATTTTCTGTATTCTATAAAAGTAAAATTGCCAAGGTCTGCTATCAAGAGTTATGACCTAAGAGCCGTCTCTAGAGGCCACATGATGGAAGAAAGAACCAAGTCCTGCAACTTATTCTCTGCCTTTATATGTACACCATGGCATGTGATCCCCCTTAAATCCCACACATGCCCACAAAATAAATGAAATAGAGAGAAAATATTTTAAATGTTAAAAACTATTAATACTAACAAGATTAGGCTCAAGTGGTTCTAGTAAAGTTCTTGAACTTTTCATTTTTCAGTAAATCCAAGGGACTCATTCCAGATTAGTGGAATCTCCCCAGGATTGACTAAAGCTACATGTAGGCCTGTAACCGAAATACATAGAAAACAAATGAGAAAAGAAAATCTGGTTTTTTTTTCTTAAAAAACAATCCTGTAACAACATTGTTTTGCTTTTTGTTTGACTCCCATTTGGGAAATTAAAATAAGATTCCACAGATTTAGAAAACCAAAATAGCTATTGTGAATTAGGGGGGAGCTCATTAGGCTGTCTGAAAATGCTCTCTCAGTAATTCCACTCTTTCAGATAAAGTGCTTTTCCCCAGAGCCCATGGCTGAGGTCAGATTTCTTTATTAGGAACAAAGCAATTTTAGAGTCAAAAGACGCCTTCCATCTCTACAACCTTAATGGATTTTGAGCCCATTTTAGAATACGTCATGACTAGAGCACATATTGATTCATAGGAATGATGGTTTGTGTTTCTCAGGAAGTGTGTATTTCCAATTTTCAGTTTTCCTATAACTCCAGTGAAATTTATAGCTGCATGAGATAATTCTTGGCTGGAGAAAAAGACAGGATTACAATAATAATAATAATAATAATAATAATAATAATAATAATAATAATAATAATAATAATTTGCCTTTACTAGAATCAATATGAAAGACAGTGGTTCAGAAGGAAATAGACTTGAAATGGACTCCTTTGACTGCCAATTACCACCTGTATGAAAATGGAAAATGAAACAGGTTTGTTCATCTGAAGATTGGACCCACACCTAATCTACTACACAGATGAAAGATTCAGGGTGAGCATCGTTGTGTGCAGCTCTTAGGAGGCTGTGGAGATTATTGGCTATGTATCTGCATCTGTTGCAATTAGCACGAAATGGACAGAAGATGATATTTGCAAGCATTGGCACAAGATGTGTTTTTTTTCTCTTTGTTTATCCTCAGATTTAACATCTAGATTTACTTTTTAAAAAGAGCACTATTGTCTCTCTGAGTCAGAAAGGAGTAGCCCAGGCTGTACTTGGCCAGAGTCTGGTGTGCATTGTGCTTCGTGATACACATAACCCCACACAACCAACCACACACATTCAACAAAGAGCTGTTCTCCAGTGTCCAGGTAAAGTAATGACTAGATGTGTCATTATGAAGTTAGATGTTTTAAGAGAGAAGATTGGCTATTGAACTAACGAAAACATTATGGTGTTAACTTGGATAAAGAGTGATACAAAGATTTTCATCTCTTTCTTCTCATTCTTTTGCTTTATCTTTTGAAGTAAATTCGTTCTTTGACAAGCTCATATGTGTACATAATGCATTCTGGTTGCTCTCCCTCATCCCTCACTTACCTCCTACCCACTCTTATAAGCCCTCCCTTCTATACATCTGTCTCTTTCTGAGATCCCTGACTTTGGTTTGGTTTTGTGACCCATTTAGTTTATCCAGGGCCATATGTGTGACCACTGAGTTGACTGTCTCTTAGAGGTAGGTAGGGTTACCAGGAGATGCACAATTAAAGGCAATGATGACTCCTTTCCCCACGTCTATTAGTAGGAAATAGTTCAGCAGTCTTTTTTTTATCTGCATGTGCATATGTGTATCCCATGTAGCTACAATATTGCATTGTATTTGGCTATTTGGGGCTTTTTATTAATTCCTTTTATTCATTTCACCCATCTAGGTAAAGTATATAATACATATACACTTAAGGACAATAAATGCCTTAAGAAAGAAACATATCTTTGGGAAAACATTGTACCTCCATATAAAAAAGCAGAGTCACAGCTACAGTGTAACTGCACAAAGTTAGAGTTTACTCCAAAGCAAAAGCTTTTAGGGGGACTTACTTACATTTGTTATGTATTTCCTCGATTTGTATCTGCCTGGCATTCATTTTTTGTGTGGGTGGATTTTGTCCTTAGATAGAGCACATGTTTTGATGAATTTTCTATAATCCACAATAGTATAAAGTACCTTGCAACTTGTTTTTGTTTGTTTGCTGTTGTTGTTGTTGTTGTTGTTGTTGTTGATTTTCCTCAGGCATCAATAAGATTCTACTTTTGCCCTGTGCCCCAGATGTGCAGGCTGGTCTACTAGAGGCTATTTGGTCTCAGCTCCCTCTTCCCTGGTGTGTCAAGTTGGAAACCAAGATTATCCATCACAGTGGTTGTGCTGTCAAACTGACTTCAAAATTTTTGTTTTTGTAGTCACAGACCAGGGATGCTCTCAGCCCTTGTCTGGGAAGCCACTTTTTGCAATGGGCAGCACTCAATGCAGAGATATGTAACTGGTCAAAATGCTAAGAATGAGATACTGAGTGGTAAGCTCTAAAACGGACTAGAAATTAAGCTTCTTAGGGACTTTCCAAGATGGCAGAACCCAGTACCTATAGTATAGTATTTGAGTAGAGCATCATAGTAGGAGAAGATCAGAGATGTGGGCCCAAGTGAGTCACCTATTGTTGACCCCAAAACACCAACATCTCTGTTTCCCAGTCAAGAGGAGGCATCTCGGGATCTAGGGATGCAAAATTCCAAAGTCCCTATGCCTCATCCCTCATCCCCTATCTCCATGGATGCCCAAGTTCCAGAAATGTAGGGCTCCAACATCCGGACCCCAGACTCCTCCTGTCTCCCCAAGGGCAACTCCTGGATACCAGGAACAGGGTCCCAGGCTCCAGGCCACAATTTTACTGGTGTCCCTGTGGACAGCTAGACAACAGGAGCATACAGGGTCCCGGTTCCAAGATGGGGGTGTCCAGCAGAGTCTGAGTACCAGAAGCACAGTGTCTGCTGTGCGAGCAAGCCGCTGAGCTGCTGACCCTGTGTTTCTCCAGGTAGAAGAGGATAGGATCATAACTGCCAGACAAGCAGCGCACTACCCTCAGTCCTTCTGGCTACCCCCACCGTACTGAAGATGATTTCAGATTGCAGAGATGTGAAGCTCCCTCCTAAGGCTCACAGCCGTACTAGCTGGCTTGAGGAGACCTGTGGTACCTCAATGAATCACACAGGTTAGAAACCCGTATCCCAATTCTCTGCCTAGAGGTCCAACTGGGACAACCCAGCAGAGCAGAGCTCTGGGAGAAGCTTCAGCCTCTAGCCCATGACCTAGGGCTCCTCCCACATGTTTCAGAAACATAGTATGTTGCTGGAATAACCAGCCAATGCTAGGGGCAACCAGATGGCTAAAGGCAGACCTATCAGAATTACACCTGACTTCTCAACAGAGACTATGAAAGCCAAAAAAAAAAACAAAAGGCCTGGACAGATGTCTATACCCATCAAAGCTTTCAATCATCATAAGTGGAAAAAGCAAGCTATTCCATGACAAAACCAAATTTAATCATTATCTTTGCCCAAACCCAGACTTAAAGAAGATACTAGAAAGTAAACTCCAACCCAACAAGACCAACTACACACAAGAAAACAGAGGATATAAATAACTTCACAACAGCAAAACCAAATTCAGCTGCTTACCACCAAGACTCAGGGAACATTACAGAAGGTGTGGGGCAAATGTGAGAGTGGGAAGACAGGAAGGGAGCGTTCTGAGACACTGTCTTCTGAACATGACACGGGGCTGGCACTCATGAATTCACGGTATCTGCGGCTATCAATGAAGCATCACACCAGCTGAATTTCCAGCATAGATTGGGAAGATCTCTAGGCCCACCTTTTGCTGAAGAGTTATTGGCAGTTGATAGCTACTGAAAGAGGAGCAGTCATTCCTCATAAGGGAGTTCCGACTGGTAGATTGCCCAAGCTCCGGCGCTCCACACTCACGAACGTATCGGCAGTACTAACAGGACTGAGGACGTTGTCAAAAACAAAACAAAACATGAAGTTGAGATGGAAGTGTGATGACAGATTATGGGGAGAGTTGTAGGAGGAATATAGGGAGTAGCTATGAGCGTATTTCATTGTATACATGTATGGAATTCAAAAACAAGTAGTTTTAAATACTCAAAGGAAGGAAAGAAAGAAACGAAGTGACGTTATGCTCTTGCCGTATCATTCACATTCCCTGGTTGCTCCAGCGCCACGCTCAGGCAGCATGTAGAGTTGCCTGAGAATTAGAACAGAGGCCTGGATCCCTGCACGCTCCGTTTCAATCTCATTACTCTACCTGGTCATCTGTAAGTTTCATCAATTCAACAAACGTGTTGCCTGCTACACATAAGAAAGCACGTAAAGCCCCGAAAGGGGAGCAGCAGCTAGGCAGCAGGGAGGGTCTTTGTATAGACACAGAAGTCGGGGAAGAAAATAGACCAAGGAGGATTTGTGAGTCAAAGGAAAAAGATTTTTGCTTTCGGGCTGATAAAAAGCCCCTTAGAAGATATAAACAAATAGATTAATATTATATTTTAAGAAGTTAGCTAGAGTACTATTGAACAGGAAGGTCAGGAAGATTACTAATGGTTAAGTGTGCCCGCACCCCCCCATTAGTGTGTTGGAAGCTTGGTTTCCCAGTATGGTAGTTAGGAAAGGTGGGCCCTGAACGAGGGTATTGAATCAAGAGCCGTGAGCAGGTTGTCTTTTCTTTGTCTGTGAGAAGTACATGGATATGTTCAAATGAAATTTTATTTGTGAAGCTGATTATGGCTCATCCATTAGGCTACCCTTTCTCCACATTTAGGTAAATCAATGGCTGTTTATTATTTTTATTTTATGTGTATGAATATTTTGTCTTCATGTATGTCTGTGCAGCAAGTGCATGCCTGGTACCCTTGGAGGACACGAGAGGGTGTCAGATCCCCCTAGAACTGTGAGTTATGGGTGGTTGCATGTTGCTGGGAATTAAACCCAAGTCCTTTAAAAGAGAATTATCTTATCTTAAGCACTGAACCATCTCTCCAGCCTCTCATGATATTTCTCAAGATTCAGACAAGTCTTCCAAATCACAGAAGCCATGCCAACACTCGAAGCAGTCGTATCTTACCCTTGTTTCACACAGTCTGGATAGTCTTCCTATATAAGAAATATACACAGAGATAAAAATTCTATGAAGTTAAGAATAAAGGTAAAATATACTTGCATGAATAAAAACTAAATTAAAATTAAATTATTTTTCTTGCTAATAATACTTGGGCTCAGTTAAAATGATTATCCATCTCAATCCCCGTCATTTCTTGTTCTTACCCAGAAAATACTTCTCAGGACACTATTTATGTGGTTAAAATACTTACTAGAATTATTTTTCAGAATAGGTTTCCATGTTTTCACCATGGAGCCTGAGTTATTCACCACCACCTGCTACTCACTAGGGTGGCCTCATCTCCAGGCTCTATCCTGGAATATGATGCATGCCCAAGTTACTAAACACAATATGACCTTACACGGAGTATTTGATAGTTAGCTAATATTTCTTATCCATAGGCAAGTCTGTGGCCACTAAGCAGGATTGTGTTACTATACAAAGACCTAAAGTGTAGAAAAGTGAACATTTAGTCATGACTTCAGGTATTCACCAATAACACACTGCCAACTATTCTGTGAACTAAATATAACAAAAGGGTTATGATAAATCTGTTGAATCCTTTTAAGTCTTCATTTCTTTTGGAACTATTTTTATGGGCGTATAAATCAAGGGGTTTCATCATGGTATCCTCAAGTAGTCAAAGTCTTAAATTATTATCTACAGAACCTCTGCAGTATTTTCGAACTGTGGCTGGGAGAATCTTCAAGGAACAGATGAATAGTAGTCAGGAGTACTGTCACTTGTTTGTTTCCAAAAATAAAATGAAAGAAAAAATCAGTCCTAGCATTCCTAGTGTTCTAGAACAGTCACAAAGAATGACTTACATGTACAAAGGTATCACTGTGTTTAGGTCTGAAGTCTACACCAATGTAGAAATTTACCAAACACCACAGGCCTTACCAGCATCAGTTCACATTAGAGAAGAGAAGCACCAAAATTCACTCAGATATTCACATCCTAACAGGCAGGAAGGCAGAGGTGGCCAATGTTTAAGGAATCAGGTAAAGGCAAAGCCAGCATGAAGAATGTGGTGCCAGGTGTGTGGGTTCTGGAAGCGGACGGTGGAGAACCTTATGTCCCAGTGTGACTTATCACATTGTCAAGCTGAAGGAAAAAGTTGGCATCAAGTAAAGAATATGATTTCACCACCAAAGACTAACTGGTGCACTCAGTTCTGTCTAGTCAGCCTTGAAAGGCTCTTTGAGCTAAGCTGTAGGAAGATGAAAGGAAGGTCGGGTTCATAGGAGAACTCATACAGGAGGGACAATAAAAGAGATGGGGCTACCAAGAAATGAGTAGGCGGGCCAAAGAAATGGTCAGTACAGCCTTTGGTTTGTTGCTGTTGTTGATGATTATAAAATATTTTGCAAATAGTAACTGGGCATGATACCCCAAGTATCTTTATATTGGGCCATCCATAGTAACTAGGAAATCCTACTCAGCAAGGTAAAGAGTCTGAGGTCTCAGTAACTCTTTTATAATAACCATGTTGTTGGCGATAAAACACAAAGTAGAAAGACAAATCTTTTAGCAAATGAGGAATTTCCTAGAAGCATTTGATGACAGTCTAATGTATATGAAAGACTATTATGGATGTTAAAGATGTAGCAACTGACAGAAACCTATGTTGTATTGTAATTCAAATACTCATAGAACAAATACACGTAATTTAATATGAAGAAATCCAAGTCATGCTTCTCAAGGTTATTTTTGTCACTGTGCAAATATCAGCATGCACACACACACACACACACACACACACACACACACACATACACAGAGGCATATTAACGAATACTATTTTATGCAATTTTAGAATTAACATCTTTTTTTGTAAACAGGAGTGCACTTTAAACTAGTGACAAAAAGTACAAGCCTTACCAAATAAATACACTCCACAAATGTTTTCTTGCCTTTACTTTACATACTAAAAGCAGATGCCTATGCTCAGTACCAGGCATTATTTTTATAAGACTGGCTGTGCAGTAAGCTAGGAGCAGCATCACAACAAATCCCTGAGGACTATGCTAAGATATTACCATGCTTCTGACAGCTGTAATGTCTCTTGGTGATGGGAATTCTTAGCATCATTATAATCATAAAGGATTCAGTCTCTTACTGACTTAACAACATGTGTCAATAATGGAAGAGATAAAGAAGTTACAGAAATCTAACTATGAGCTGATTGTGGGTTTACTCGGAGTGGCTGCACTAAGACAGATAGAAGTGTTGAGGTTCTGAGTACATGGTAAGAGCTGAGACAATGGAATTTCCTCAGAGATCATGGTTTGAGGGTGAGGAAAAGCAAGGCTTTCTAGATGACTTCAGTGTCTTTGGCTTGCCTAGTCATACTGATTGTGTTCATTTTTTTTTCTTAGAGAAGAAAAATATTTGGCGGAAGAGCTTTTGGAATGAAGAACAGAAATTTAGTTCATGTGTTATCTACGTCACATCAAAAGGCAAGAAACAAACAAAAGCAAATAGTCATGAAAATATTTTGAGCTACATGCATTTGGCAAGCAAGGACATAGAAGTAGGTTTTAAGATAGGCAATTTCTTAGATGTCTCATGGAGTGCGTATAAACAGGAGACTCAGTGAGTGAAAAAAAGAGTGAAGAGTGCAGTCTCTCTGGTGTTTCAGAGTCTAGATTATGAAGATAAATGTGTGAGAAGGTTAAGGGAGAAAAAACCAATGTGGGAGAAAACCCTAAGCTGTAGGTCAAGAAAAGAAAATATGTCCAAAAGCTTGGAAAGAGAAGTGGCCAATAAGCCAAGCACACATGCTAAGAAGTATCATTGCATTTAAGATCTGAAGGTTACTGGTGACTTCAATGGAGAAGGTGTGCAGAGTGGTGGGGGCACAGGCTCGAGGGAGTGCCTTAACAGGAAAGTGGAGAGGACCTGGGACAGTGATGGCTGAAAAGTCTTTTTGAGAATTCTGGAAACTGGGGGTTCTGTAGAAGAAGATATATGCTCACAAGAGTGACCAAAATGTGTTTAAAGAAGAAAATCACCTGAAATGGTGATAGATGACTAACAAGACAGCCAGAATTATAGGTGACACTGTACATTTTATGTTCTCTGAGCCTTCCTTACAGCTTTGTTCCTGCAGACATCAGATTGTCTTAATACTTACATGGTTTGTTGTATTCATTATGAAACATTTTCTATGTTGTAATAGAAAAAGCTACGTGTCTTTGCCTCATGTGAAATGTTTTACAAAACATTTCAATCCTTAGTTTTTCACACTTTAAAAAAAAACTTTTTTTTCAAGTTACACTTTCTATTGAAAGCAGGTCTTAGTAGAAGAAATTCAGAGTCAAAGTACGAAAACATGGGTATCTTGATGCTAATGACTCTTCAAGGTTAAACATTATTATAATGGTCCCTATTTATAAATCAGGCATTGAAACCCAGAGAAATAAATGACTTGCCAAGGGTAAGTGAATCAGAGACTGGAGAACACACAGCTCCCAATTCTGAATGTGGTGTTCTTTTCAGTACACGCCAAACACAATTAATAGGCTCAAATTGGCCCCTGTGTCTGCAGAGAAAATTACAAGCAGACCCTCATTAGTGAGGCTTTGGGCTATTTTATTTACTTTCAAGTCAGATAGAGCTTTCTTCTTTTTAACCCATTGTTAAGCTGCAAATATTCTTTCCAAATCTGAAGGCTATTGCTCCATTTTGATATTGACTTCCTTTTTGGTTGAGGATTTTATCATGTTATGGAATCCCATTTGTTGCAATGTCCTTTGTCTCCAGTGCTTTTAGGCACTTCTCATGAAGAGTTCTTCTAACCCCAATGCTCTGGATTCTTTCTCTTTGTTTTCTTCTAGAACTCCCATGCTTTTGGGTCACAGATTTAAGCTTTGATCCAATCGAGGCTCATTTTTCTGAGTAATGAGAGATAGTAGCCTACTTTCTTTCCTCTGTACATAGATGGCCCATTTTCTTTGCGCTGTTTACTGAAATAAATGCCTTTTGCCAAGTCTGTGTTCCCATGACCTTGGCTGTACATGCTTGTATTTGCTTGTAGATTCTCTGTTTTGTTTCATTGGTCTGGCTATCTGCTTTTATGCTAATGCCATGCTGTTGTGAGTAGACTGTATCGAATTGTAGAATATTTTTAAATCAAGTAGTATTAGACCCTGCTTTGTTCTTTTTGTTAAACTAACTTTGGTTTTTTAAAATCACACACACACACACACACACACACACACACACACACACACACACATATATATGTATATATGAATTTGAGAGTGAAAAGTATCATTGACACTTTGATACGAATTTCCTCAAAACTACAGATTGTTTTGGATACTGTGCATGGCCCTTGTTAAACTAAAAGGGCGACAAACTAATACATAAATACCTGAGTCTGGGAAATGGACAAGTGGAGATGAATGGGGATTTATAGTAGTGAGAGGGAAATAAAAGAACATGGGGTTGGGAAAAAGTAACCAGGATATTTTATATGCACATACAGAGCTATAAAAGAACAAAATTAAGCAATAAAACCATTACATATTTTACTAATTACCTGGTAGAAACGGAGAGACAAACATAATGAGAGGTCCTTCAATACTGTGTCAGAGTGAAGAACTGTAAGAGACCCTGGAGCCCAGAGAGAGCGAGGAGGACAGCAAAACATGATACTGAGCGTTTACATGCTGAAAACTGATCCCCAGTATAGGGCTCTGAGGATACACTTATTCACCTCACTGTCTAACTTCCTAATGATTATTTTACTAAATAAGCACAGCTTACTTTACAAATTTTTTTTTAATTTTTAATCTTTCAATTCTGTGCAGGTGTTGCAGGGGAAGGTCTGTGCATGTGAGTGCAGTGGTCATGGAGGCCAGAAGAGGGTGTTGGAAGCTGAAGTTGGAGGGAGCTGTCAGCCATTACGTTTGTGTGCTGAGAACTAAACTCAGGTCCTCTACAAAAGCAACATGCATTTTTAACTGCTGAGCCATCTATCCAGGCTCCAACAGTTTACTTTAAATAAATGCTTAGTCTGAAACATATTATTTTGAGTTTAATAATGTGTTCATTCAATAAATATGTCTTGATGACAAACTACCCAAGGCACTGAAGATCAACCTATAAGCTAAACAGATAAAATATTTTTCTTTTTTGTTTGTTTTTTCTTATTTTTATTTTTTTATTTAATTAATTCATTCAAATTACAACTCAATTGTTATCCCATCACTTGTATCCTCCCATTCCACCCTCCCTCCCACTTTCACCCTATTCCCCTCCCCTACGTCTAAGACCGAGAGGGACCTCTTCTCCCACTATATGATTATAGGCTATCAAGTCTCATCTTGGTAGCCTGCTTATTCTTTCTTTGAGTGTCATCAGGCCTCTCCACCAAGAGAAGGTGGTTAAATATGGAGCACCAGAGCTCATGTTAGAGTCAGTCCCCGCTCTCCACATAACTGTGGAGAATGTGCTGTCCATTGGGTAGATCAGAGTAGGGGTTCATTGTTTACTATTGTATTGTCCTTGGTTAGTGCAATAAGTTTGAGCAGACCACCCTAGGCCCTGAAAAGTTTCATTTTAACAAACGTAGTCAGATAATTAGAAGATGAAATAGACTTTCAAAATGTTTGTCATTTGAAATGATGATTATTTCAGGGTCACAAAGCTCAGTTTTGCATAAGACATGTTGAGAAGAATTCACTAATAGGATACTTATATAAAGAACTAAAAAGAGAAGGGAAGCAAGTCATGTGGCTATCTTTGAAAAGAACATTCTAGGCAGAAGAGCAAGCAGCCAATACCCTTGAAGCCAAATGAGGGGCAGCAAGGGGAGGTCTGCAGAGACTGAAGTACCAACCAAGGAGTATGCATTGTGAGGACCTAGGCCCTTTGCTCAGATGTAGTAGATAGGCAGCTCAGGATCCTTGTGGGTCCCGATAATATGGGGAGTAGGGGCTACCTCTGACATGGACTCTGGTAACCACTTGGTGATCACTTCCCCCTGGCAGCCTTGCCAGGCCACAGCGGAAGAGGATACTGTCAGTTCATAGGGCTCCCTATTTCTGAGGACTAAGGGAGAAGGGAGGGCAGATGAAAGAGGATGGGACCAGGAGGTGACAAGGGAGGGGGCTACAATTGGAATGTAAAGTAAACAAATTAATTTTTTATTAAAAAAGAGGATTTCCCCCCAAAATTATGGTAGACCTAACAATATCTTGAAGTAGCACAGGAGAAGGACACATGTGGGAGATTACTAGCTGTCTCCTCAGGACCAACTGGGTTTGCTGATGGATGAGATACACAGCTGCCAGAGAAGATTGAAAGTGGCTGAAAAGATGCATCTGTAGTCTTCAAGATAAGACACCAAGTTGGAAGGGTGAAAGTAGACATTCAGTTTTATACTCACATTTGAGATATTAGACATTCGAGTGAAGAATTTTTTCCTAAGGGTCTTAAATTTGGTTGTTAGTTTAGACAGATAAATGAGACAGAGGAACACTATCAAAGGAAGTTGAGATAAGTTTGAGAAGAAGCTGAGCTGACAAGAGGATGGCCAAGATACTGGCAGTCACCAGAATACCAATCCGAGGGAGTGGGATTTTCTGGGAGTATAATGAATTTCTTTAAATCAAAGAAACCTGAATAGCTGTGGAATATGAGGAAGATGATGGGATCTGGGAGAGGGAATAGGATCCCAAATGGGAGCAAAGGGGTGTGTTGATTTTAAACAACAGCACGAATGTGTAAAAAGGATTATCAAGTGATTTTTATGGGGTCCCCAACTTCACCCGATTCAGCCAAAGAGTTTATAGATTTCAATGATTTCCCCCCTAAAACATTCTTTACTTTTTCACCTCAGAAGTTTTAATACGCCTATAACCATTTAGACACGACATAGGATCGGTGCCAAGTCCACTTCCACCCTCACTATCTCCACTGTTGTCTTTAATTAGTACATGATGTCCACCCTTGGGTTTTAGCCTCAAGGCCTGCACGAGTTGTGTAATTGGGTCTAGGCGCATTTCCTGTGTTGGATCAAAACTGCCTGTCTACCTACTAGGTTGGGCATCCTCACAGTGGAAGAAAGATTAAGGTGCAGGGCGCATCTGTACTCAGACAACTTTTCAGAATGCTTCCCACAGGTATATTTTGGATGACAGTACTTATTTCTCAGATTCAAGGTATGTGTTATTTCTTTTCTGTATTGCTTATTTATTATACCAGAGGCATTATTTCTTTAGCTACAATATTTAAACTGTGAGTTATAAAAGCCCTAGATGCATTGATGATTTGCCTGAGGACGTCATGTTGGGCTTAGATTGCGTTAGAGCTGACCATGAGATTTAATGAGTCCGTGAAAACCCACATCACACTTAAACACTAGCAAGCATGAGAAAGGGAAAGGAACGTTTACCAAACACCTGTAGAAGAATAGATGCTGTGCTAGCCCTTAGCTACTTTGTGTGTCCCAAGGTTTAAAGTTCTATACAATTATCCCTGTTAGCGATAAAGAATGTGAAACTACTCTTTGCAGATAAGAGGGATTAGATGTGATACTACTGCTCACCCAGCTCGTAAACTAGTGAGCCCTTGATTCAAATCTGAGTAAAATTTAAAAGTCCATATTATTCTAACTTTATTGCTATATGTGGCCCAGAATAAACTAACAGCTTACTGCCAGTGTGATTGGACATGCTAAAAAGCTGGTGTTTAGCATAGACATGGGGGCAGCCTCCTAAGATTATCTAGGCAGTGTGGAAGCTTTGAACTTTACCTGTGGGAGTTAGGACTTCAAATGCAAATTCATGGAGAGAGAGGGTGGGGAGGGAAGGAGGGAGGGAAAGAGAGAGAGAGAGAGAGAGAGAGAGAGAGAGAGAGAGAGAGAGAGA
>OU015748.1:51054317-51066348 GCA_907169655.1 Acomys percivali
AGAGAGAGAGAGAGAGAGAGAGAGAGAGAGAGAGAGAGAGAGAGAGAGAGAGAGAGAGAGAGAGAGAGAACCACAAGGGTTATTTATTGTTGAAGTAAGTCATGTCTGTACAGGCTTTAGCAGGAGGCAGCATCTGGGGAGAGATGTGGAGAACGAGACTGACAAAGATGTTAACTCAGAGCAAAGTAGCCGAAGGATTCTGTGGCTTTGTGTGCCTCCCTCCTTATGTCTTTCTCATCTGTGACTAGCCGTCTCAGCTTCCTCGCATTACCAGCTAAGGATGATGGGAGCGCGGCTAGTAATTGGAAACACGTGAGCTAGAGGAGCATAAATCCATTTGTCACTCACTGGGGGCTGGATTGTAATAACACATGGATTTTCCCTGTATGCTTTCTTTTAGAAAAGGCGATTGTTGGGGTAGAGGGCCAGGAATTGGTTCGTCCTAAAAAGCTTCCCCTGATATGGAAACGGGATCTTTCACACATCCATGACTCCGATATACCGGTATACATACGTTCCAACTTAGTAAATATGACTTAATGGCTTTCGCAGATGTGCAGAAAGTTGCCCCTGACTCCAAGCAGGAATGAATATGAAGCAAATATGGGTTTCGGTTTTGTAGGGGACCCCTCAGTTGACTTACAACATATGTCTAGGGGTAACTGACCCTTAGGGGATTACCAAACCAAAAATAGGACTGTTCAAGCTTCGGGGGAGCTATTTTCCTCTAAGTCTCTGCCAACTCATGTAATGTGTCCTCCAGTTTTCTGAGCTAGTGACCATGGAGCACAACCTCTAGGCTTTCTGCTCCTTTTGCAGACTTTCAGTGCCCAGGCTTACTTGCTTTATGGTCTCTGCAGCCCAATGGGGCAACTTTCATGAGAACAAAAAGTACTTGGCATCATGAAGGTTTTCAAAAAAAAATGCCTAAAATATCATTTTCAAAAGAATATTTACTAAAGAAGATCAGCAATATAATAAGATAGAGCACTATAACTTATTCAATTTCCAGGATTATAAAGATCTTAGATGGGGGTCCTTAGACGGTTATAATTAGATATTTGCATTTTATAACCTAGGTTTTTAAACTTGGGTTCACAGAAGGCTTACAGGCCTTCTGCCCTGACAATGACAAAATACAAACCTGTTCTCGTGCCTCCTCCCATGGTGGCAGCTAGCTTTCTATGCCCTTTCTTGTCATGTTTCTCAGTCATTAGAAAACTGCATTTTAGCTTCTCATGTGGTCTCCCAGCTTGGTGCAACAGAGGCAGCTCTCTGTTCTCTTCCTTCTGAGGGAGATAATGTATTATTTTTCTCTAATAAGGTTCTTTGTAAATATTATTTTGACCTTCAACTCTTTCTTCATTTTTTTTCAAACCTTCACATAGTTAAAAGGTTGACACCTAGCACAAGGACACGCCGGACCAACTTCCTATCGTCCACTATGCAGAAACTGTTTTTTTTTTTTTTCAGGACAGCCAATTTTTATATCAGAAGCTCTATTGTGATTGAGTGAGATTATCCTGGGCCAGGGAGAAATACACAGGATGAGCCTAGAGATGAAAAGTGTTCCATGTGCAACAAAAGACATACCCTCCCAACTTGAAATTCCTGTTGGTGAGGACATACCAAAAGAAACCAGGACGCAACTTATAGCGCCCCTAAGAAAAATATGAGAGAAAATGAATAATAAGATAAATGATGGAGGGGTTTTTTTTTGTTACAATATAAATTATCCAATAGTACCCATCATGCTTTGCTGATGCAAATGAACAAAAGAATGAATGACCACATGTGGGATGAAGACCAATGTTTCATGGAGAATACCTGATTATTCCTATTCATGCCTTCCTCAGTAAGAGGTATAGTGCAGGCCTCAACCCCTTAACCTTGGGCTTCTCACTGTAACTTTGTTCCAATGAGTGAAGCATAGGGCAAAATAAAGAGTCACTTTACAGTGAGAAAATTGTGAATAGGCAAAGAATTCTGGCATGTGACCAAGGTCAGTATCATCCATAAGAAGTCGTGTTAACAGTATGGACTTTTGCGATGACACAATGGTACTGTCTTAAGTGGTTTTCATTGGGAAAACCGTAACTGTGTTTAGCCTTAAGAAAAGCATTAAACACACAAGAGACACCCTATAGGACCTCTGATAAGTACAAGGCAAAAATGTCAAATCCTTCAAAAATAGGGAGAATCCAGGAAACTTATGGGCTTGGGAAGATGGCATCTGGGTTAGGACTGTGCAAGATTAAGAAGATATCAAGTAAAATTAAAATAAAACACAATCTTGGTTCATGACTTGAAAAACATATTATAACGATGTAATATGTTGATAATACAAAACTTAGATGGGAACTCACTAATATCTTCTCACATCATTCTAAATCTACTTGGCTGGAGAGATGGCTCAGCAGTTAAAGGCACTGGCTACTCTTCCAGAGGTCCTGAGTTCAATTCCCAGAAACCACATGGTGGCTCATAAACATCTATAATGTAATCTGATGCCCTCTTCTGACCTGAAGGTGTGCATGCAGGCAGAGCACTGTGTATGTAATAATAAATAACTTTAAAAAACTATTCTACTGATCTTATTATCACTGTGCTGGAAGTAACAGTTCTCTCAAACAAATGAAGAAATCACTTTTAAAATGGGTAACACATATGAGCAACCATGATCCAGCATTATAAAGAATTCTCACAGAGTGTAAAAACCAAAGGGGATGAATCAGAGTTCAGCAAGTTACTAATAACTGAAGGAGCTGTGCCAATAGTCACCATAGAGAATGTTAGAATTCCATTGTTCATTACTGACAGCACTTACAGTAGGTAAGGCAGTCTGTCAGTACTAAATACTACCATTAGGATACCCAACCAGAGTTGTAGTTGATTGTGCTGCTAGAATTCCAAAGTCTCTGTTCTTTTGCTTCTGAGCATCTTTCCAGTTTGTATCAATGTACCAAAGCCTTACTCATTTCATCCATCTGGTGAATACGTGCAATGCAACTCCAGCTACAAAGAGCATCCCAAACTAAATCTCCAGTGATTGATATAGATTAAGTGGATTAAAATATTATCATATTATGCATGACAAATATGAAACACCTTCTGGATGAGGCTATTTATAATAGGAAGTGGTAATGATTTATGAAGGAGACAGGAAGCGTATGGAGCATATATATGAAGCATTTTCCACACCAAAAAGGGAAGATATGCAGGTTTGAAAAAGTTATAAGTAAATATAAAGTGATTTGTACAATACTGAGTGAGGGGAAAATATACATTATTCATTTTAGTTCCTTAGTAGAAATGTCTTTTTAACTGACATATAAGTGGTAAAATTATCCTTATAATGCTGTAGGAAGCTGAAGATGGGTTATGGCCGTACAAGCCACTCCCTTACACTAAGTAGATGTGTAATTTACAAAGAGAATCTTGTTTTTCAGGAGGCATATGAAGAAGAATTGTTGTATGAAATAAAATTGGGCAGAAAATCTTTAATCCTTCACCTTCTGAAAGCAAGGTAAGGTGATTCGTTGGCTTTGTTTTGTCTCCTGTAGCCCACGCTATCCTGAAATTCACTATATAGACCAGGATGATCTTGAACTCCTTATCCTCCTGCCTCTGCCTCCCTAGAGCTAGAATTACTGGTGTCCACCATCATTCCCTGCTTACATCAAGGCAGTTCTATTGTGGTCACATATCTTATAGGGTTGGGTGCATATAATATTCCCATTTTTGTATAGACTGCCAATAATGTGAATTCCCCAAGTCTTCATGAATTTGTCTTCTTCAAATATGAACCTATCACATTCAATAACAAACTGATTATAGAGACTGTTCTCTGTTAGTAAGTTATTCTTCCTTTTTTGACTTTTGGGAGCATTTGAGAGTCATGTAGTCTCTCTGAGAATATTAGTACACTGATATTTATTTTGCGTCAGTGTTCATTCTCAGTATAAGGGAAACTAATATTCACAGAGACATTTCTACATGTCCTTCTTCAATGTTGTTTTTCTTTTTTTTCAATATCTTTATGGAATGTGTGCATTGAAACAAAAACACATCCAAGATCATGATGCAACTCTGTGTACCTTTCTTTAGGTTCATCTTGTCAATTGAAGACACCATCTACTGAAATTTTAGTTGGGATTTTATTTAATCTATAGATCAATTTGGAAAGATCTGGTTAGCAGGTCAATAGGTTTCTTATTATGTCTCCATTTATTTAATATCCAAAGATATGTCGTGAAGTTTGTCAGATTAGGGAAGTCCACTAAGAAGTGTTTGGGGAAGTTTGCCTTAGCACAAGTGGATCAGTGTGACAAATATATCTGAAGAGTGATTGAAGCAATTAAAAAGTCACATTTATAAACAATAGGGCCGTTTCTGAATATTGTATTTTTTGAAGAAGTTATAGTATGCTTTACATTCATTGGACTTAGTCCTCTAGCTATCCTTTAATGCCTAGGTTAAAGCTCTAGTTGCACTTTATAAAATGTTTTTCAGAAGCTGTTGGAATACTGCTTTGCTAAAATTGCCATAATTTTTGCTGACTTTTCTGTAGCACTTATAATAGTAGGAGATTCAGTTTTTCTATTTTTTAAGTGTGAGAGGACTGCTGAGATTTAGGACATCTTCAAGGCTTTTCATCCATACAACTCTGTGGGGGCGTGGATATGGATATTTAGAGTTAGTAATCTCATCATTCCCTCTCCCCTCTCTTTCAGGGAATTTCTCACCTCAAACTACAGTGAGACATACTACAACACAAGGGGAGAGATGGTCACGAAGCATCCTCAGATCTTGGTATTTTTCAACACCTTTCTTTGTCTCTTCTCTGAATGTTTTATTTCCTGATATGATTTCAAACAGTAGTGTCAGATTTACAAACTATTTCAAAACTTCTCTAAAAGAACTAGCTCTTAGCTGACTAGTGTTACTAAATTGTGATAGAAGAAGCCTTAAAGGGAGCTGATCACTTCCTAGGAAGCTGATCAAAGATTGTATTATTATTATTATTATTATTATTATTATTATTATTATATGATGGTAAATGAAGAAAAGTGAAAGAGGTGTCCAATTACATCTTGGTGGAGTTGTAATTAAGTAAAATGGATAAAATCTAAATATATGAAACAACTTAAAATACACAGTGAACTGGCTCTTGCATGGTCTGTGACTGCTGTTCAGCCCTTCTGATACACTAACATTAAGGGTCTCTTCTTCATTCTCTAGAGCATGCTTTGCAGAAATCATTACTATTATCCATATTTTCCTTCATCACCATTGCAGAACTTGCTTTCTACAGCCTTTAAACAAAAGCATTCTTTCTCACCAAAAGTATTATTTAAAACTTCATTTCCTCTATAGAAAGCAATTTTTAACTTCTCTAAGATCTAAGTCACTATGTAGTCTTAAAATAGAGGACAAGAGAAACACACCAAATGTGAGATCTTTAGAACATCATAGAAAGTGTCCCTATGGGATGGTTAGCCGACAGAAGAAAGAAGAGTAATTGCTTGGTTGAATTACTGTGAGCAATGCACCAAACAGATGTAAGAAAAATGCCAGCTAGATTGAAGCAGAGAAGGGCATGAGGGGAGGTGGCTGGAGAGCAAGATCTAATTCTAGAAACATCGAAAGCTTGTCTCAGTTTAACAAGCAGTGGACAAAATCACAATACTTTGTCAAGAATTAGAGGATGGATAGAAGAGTCATATTTATAAGAAAAAAGGTGACATCTGAAAATTTTCTCATAAGGAAATAATGGGTTTATACAAAATAGCCATTCAATTAGGATAAAAAAGTTCCTAAAATGGATTCAAATGTCTTAAATGAATGTCATGAATAAACTCATGGCAAATGTCACTTATGAAATACTGATTTATTCTCAGCAGAAATTAATTAACTAACAGTATTTAGAGTCTCTGTATTTATACCTGCCTTAACTGACTCTTCTGTTTTAGGATCACTGTTTCTACCAAGGGTCCATCATACATGAATTTGATTCTGCAGCTAGCATCAGCACTTGCAACGGGCTGAAGTAAGGCACAGCGGCCTCCTAGTTCATTTCCTATAGAGTTTAATGGTAACCACTTGACTGATTTCTCTTCACCAATCCTAATACATAGCCAAGTTAGCGGAAAGGGGGTGCTGTGTGATTCTGGTGATGGATGTGGGTTTGGCTTGTGTTCAACAACAAGAAACCTAACATGCAACCCTGTGCAAGGTGAGTCCGCAGCACAGAGGAGCTGGAAGATCCCCAGACACTGTGTAGCACGTACTTCTGTGTTAGAGGCCAGGATACTGAAACTGTACAATGGCTTAAGAACACTTTGGTGTTCTTAAACTTGCAGGTATCGGACTGACTCAGCAGTGCAGGTCTCCTGACTCTGAGGTCTGTGGGTTCTCTCACACTGCTGTTCCAGTCATTTTTCTTTCTACTATGGCAGGCCCATTGCAATCCAGAAAACATAGTCAGAAATAAAGTTCATCATTTTTTTCTGTTCTTAGACATAAATAAAAATGGAAGATGTGAGGAGAGAAGGAAGGCAAAAGAAAGGAAAAGGTTCTGCTTTTATTTGTCTTGACTTTCCTTCAGTATCTCCCAGAATTTTCATGACTGAGAACCTCTTTTATAACAAAAGTACCTGACAGTAGTATTTGTGCCTTTAGCTACTTACTCTACAGTTAGCACTGAAGAATTTATGAAATTTATGCAAAAACTTTGATGCCACCATGGCTCAAAACTGCTTTTCTGCCTATGCTCTAAGCAGAAATCATGCTGACAGGCTTCTGAAGACAGGCTTCTGAAGGTTAAATTGACTCTTAGAAAGTGTTATTAATTCAGTCAAACGTCACATGCTGTGTCACTCGTTTGCTACCCAAGTTACCCAGCTACATGCTCAAGAGGTCTTGACCCTGGTAGTTTCTCTTCTTGAAAAAGCTAATGTTACTAAAACAGAAGGGGATAGCTACAGGTGTTGCCTTTTCCACAGGGGCTTCTTCAGGGTGAGTGACCAGCGGTACCTCATTGAACCAGTGAAATACTCAGATGAGGGAGAACATTTGGTGTTCAAATACAATGCCAAGGCACCGTATGCTACTGAGTATGTCTGTGAAGGGCTCAATTTTACCAAGAAGTCTTCACCAATAGATGCCAAGTATATAGAAGAGCACAAGGTGGAAGTGAGTATTCTAAATCCTTATCCCCACCCCACCCCCGCTGGAAGAAAACACATTTTTAAATGATCTCTAAGGGAAAAGCCTAAGCCTTCAGCTAGTGAAATGTGGGGCCTACTCTGACTGGGGAACTCATGGTCAAAAGGCTGAACTTCAAGTTTATTATGTCTCTGTAGAAATATTTATTCTCTTCAGTAAGCCTCAGTTTGCTCCATCAGTTTCAGGAAAGGGAAAAGCCTCCAACCCTCCATATGCCTCACAGGTATTTCTTGGTTGAGTAACTCAGTGAATAAATAATTACAGAATCCAGCAAAAAATTAATTAATTGAACCTTTGACTAATGGCCCTGGGCACTATTGAAAAAATGCATTTGTCCCATAGAGCTGAAAATTTAGAACATTGTGGTATTTGTGTTCTGATAAAGGAAAGACCTATAATTAGCAGTGCTTATAAACATCCTTGGAATTAAGAATAGCACATAATAAAAAGGGTTGAAGGCGTTGCGGATAAGTAGGGAACATGCATACATGTTTGTATGCATATACATATGAGTGGATATATAGATATTAATACACAAATATGTGAGCAAATGACATATCAGCTGAGTTACAAGCTGTTTTGTCTGTAAGTGAAAAAAGGAACCCAAAATCTAAAAATACTTAATTTATAATAATTTATAACTCTTATTTTGAGCTGAACATCTAAACAAAAAGAGACAAAACAGTTAAATATGCAATGTTACTCAAGATTATTAAAAGGTGATGTGTAGGTCTGGATGTTTTAATAATAAAAGTTCATATATGTATCAGATCCATTACTTCTCCTACAAATATAATAGAATCAATGTTTCTTATCATGAGAATGCTGGGGGTTTTTTCTATTAAATTTTTATAGGTTCCATTGAACTTTCTGTACATTTTCAGAGCTTCCACAAAGAAAAGTTTATTGAACTGTTCATTGTTGCTGACAACTATGTGGTAAGTTCCCAGATGGACATCATACTCCTTATTTCTTAGTGAAACTATAGTCTATTGTTCTCATTTAGAAAGAAGGAAATTCTAGCAAGTTCTATTCTGGAGTCACACTTCTGCTTCTGGCTCCTCAAAGTAGATGTGTCTAGTAAACTCCTGAGTCTCTTCTCAATCCAACAAACTAATCTAAAACAGAATCTCCAATCCTACTGTAAGCAATAGAAATTTTGAATCATGTATAAAAGCTTGAATACAGATCAACTATCTAGATTTGAACTCAATCAAGGACTGAAATTTTCCAAGTGCTAAAAATTAAAGAGAAAGTCTTCATCAGAATGAGAAGTAAAATTTAGAGGCTGTGTTACCTGTCTTTAGAGCACACTGGAAGACAGAATTAAGGACTTAAACATTCCAATGAAAGAAAGGATAATTCTTCCCAGTGGTGCCTCTACCCATGAGGGCAACACAGTCCCTGAAGAGCTCCAGAGAGGACTTCCTGTCTGCCTGCAGCCATGGCAGGGAAAACAGCAATCATGGAAAGGCAGCTCCAAAGCCTGTGCTATGCAGATATTCCACAACAGGCATAACAGCATCTAATGTTCAGTTGCTGATGTGCTAAGCAGAATTTTCAACATTAAAAACTGCTTGGAGATCTGGTAAATAACTGGAGGCCAAGTAGAAGTGTCCCATCAAAGCCATTTCAATAGACCAGATAGAATGGGCTTCAGGAGGCAGCCAATCAATACAATAGAATATGGGTCAGTTCTCCAAGAACTGTCAATCAGCCAATGATACCTCAATTACACTATATAATAGATGGATGTGTAGATTTAAAGTTATTGAAAAATTTAAAAGAGAATAAAGTGAAATGAATTGAATGATAAAAGAGAGATGTATGAAGTGATGGGCTTTCTGGGAAAACTACCTTAACATCTGTAAGAAAAAAGAAGTATGTATCATTAAACAAATTAAACAGAGATGAAACACACATAAAGGGAGAATATGTGAATCAGAGGATGGAGCAAGGGAATCACAGAGTACAGAGAAGTAAAGAATATAAGCTATAAAAGAAGCAATGAACATTTTTTAAAATGCATGAAAAAGCACCGGAGAGTGTGCTTTTCATAGCATTTGAGATGTATTTCATAGCATTTGAGAAGCAATCTTTAAGAGTGTTTCAGAAATAAAGAGATGGTAAATCAGATAGCAATATAAAAATACAGAATAATGAAGATAAGGCACTAATATACTCTTAAATTCAGTTGAAAATACCTGAGTATATACCATTTGACTCTTTTTGCTTCTGGGTGAACTCACTCATTATGATAATTTCTAGTTCAATCCATTTGTCCACAAATTTCAGAACTTCCTTGTTTTTAATAGCTGAGTAGTATTCCATAGTGTAAATATACCACAGTTTCTTTATCCATTCTTCTACTGAGGGACACGTAGGTTGTTTCCATGTTCTGGCTATTATGAATAAGGCAGCTATGAATATGGCTGAGCATAGGTCCCTGTTGTGTGGTAGTGCATCTTCTGGGTATATTCCAAGGAGTGGAATAGCTGGGTCTTGAGGAAGCCCTATTCCCATTTTTCTGAGAAAGCGCCAGAGTCAAATGGTATATACTCACTTATATCGAGACACTAGTCCAAGGGGTACACCCCCATAAAAAACTTTACCTACCAGGAAAGTGGGTCAGAGGGGAGAAAATCCTATTGAGACTTTAGGGGTGAGAAGCCTGGGAGAATGAGGAAATAGAAGGATCCAGAGGGTCCTGGAAAACTACAGGCGGGTCTGGGCCCTGGGGTCCTCCTCAAACTATGGCACAAGGCAAGGAAAATATAGGCAGTAAACTTGGTTGCTTGGTTTGTTTAATTTTTGTTGTTTACAATATCTCTTGGTAAGTTAAGGTTTTGCTAGGCTTTTCCCTCAACATTGGTAAGTAACAAATGCCATATTTATGTTTCCAGTACCGCAGGAACAGTAAACCCCAAAACAAGCTAAGGAAACGAATTTGGGGAATGGTCAATTTTGTCAACATGGTAAGTTTCACTATAATTTGAATCCATCTGAGAATATAAGTGCAATAAATTCTTTAGGACAGGTCTCTGAATGGACTGTAGTAATAACTTTGACCCTGAGCTAGCACAAACCACAGATACACCAGGTCAACTAGTTAGTAACGATGTCTTCAAAACAGTCATAGCATTGAAGTTTTGGTTTCCTGAGTAAGTTTCACTTGATATCTAAATACATTTCAAAACTTGGTTACTTGGGCTACTCCTTCCAGCATCTTCCTTTACATCTCCTTACCCGATGAACAGACCTAGGATGTGCTAGAGTGAGTGATTCATCAAAGGAAGATGTGTAACAGATGAGGACCAGTGAGATGTCACACTGGATAAAGGTGTCTCATTCACATTCTGTCTGTGTGGGGCATGAGTTCAATCCTTGGAATCATCATTTATTTGGAAGAAAAGGGCAGATGCCACGAAGTTATCCTCAAACTTTCACACATGTACTTGCCATGTGCACCTGCTCCCACCCCACACACACCCACAACAACAATAATAATCATAATCATAATAACAATAAAATGTAAAAACCTCTAATCACACAAAAATTATGAAACAATGTAAAGACAATTTGAGAACCAAGTAAATAAATATTAGACATACTGCTTCAAAAATTGGTGTTCCATGCCTGTGTATAACAACAAACAACAACAACAAAAGCCATGCTTTCATTCATGGTCTGTGCTCTGTTATTGAAATCAGAGGCAACTCCACTATAATCTATTGAGATTATTAATGCATCTAAGCAGTAATTAATGAGAACCGTTACTAAAACAAATTGTGAGTTGGACTCATCTTCCTTTGCTGAATCATTCTAACACATGCTAGATCTATTAGCTGAGTAAGGAGATGCAGAGGAAGATGCTGGAAGGAGTGGCCCATCTAGACTAGTGGTGGGTCATTGGTTCACTCAACAGTGGAAAGACCTTTTTCTGTTTGTATTTTTGCTAACTACTTTAAACATCTATGCACAGTATTGGGTGCAAAAATAAATGCTCATTTGTTTTATATAAATAATTGAGCAGTTGGAATGCTAGAACATATGAAATGTGCATGTTATTTTAGCTCTTTCCCACAGCATTAGACCCTGTCTTCTGCTTGTTTCATTCTTTTGGTGCTTTGTATTTTATTTTGGATAATTCCTGTTGAGCCAGCAAGATTCTTGGCCTGATAATTTGTAGCTTTCTAATGTGTTCATGAAAGGCTATAATTTTTCTATTATTTTCATTCATGCTTATTATTTCCATATCTGTGATGAAATTAAGATATTTTCAAACATATTTTACCATATTTGTTTCTTTATTGGAATTCATGGAAATTCAACAAGTATTCTATATAATACTCCTCTGCATTATACTTAAGTATATCAATGTATAAAACAAAATCTATACTATTTTTTAATTTTTTATTAATTTATTCTTGTTACATCTCAATGGATATCCCATCCCTTGTATCTTCCCATTCTTCCCTCCCTCCCATTTTCCCCTTATTCCCCTCCCCTATGACTGTTCCTGAGGGGGATTTCCTCCCCCTGTATATGCTCATAGGGTATCAAGTCTCTTCTTGGTAGCCTGCTATCCTTCTTGTACTATTTATAATATGCATTACAAGTTTAAAATTTTCAATATAAGGGAATGCAGGTAATAATAAAAGAGCCTTCTAACAACTTTATTTTGTGAAAATTATTTCCTCTCTGAATAGATTTATAAAACCTTGAACATTCATGTGACATTGTCTGGCCTTGAAATATGGTCAGCTAGAGACAAGATAGACATAGCATCAAATCTAGAAACTAC
>OU015748.1:51066358-51092345 GCA_907169655.1 Acomys percivali
ACACACACACACACACACACACACACACACACAAGCAGAGTTGAAAATGTGTCCAACAAGGTTAAGTTAAGTCCATGAACATTTCTTACCACCATCCAGGGCTGGCCCCTGCCCAAGATTGTACCAAAACCTGGCTTTATGGACAATCTGCCCTGATAGGTTTAACCTGCTCAATATTTCTGCATAAAAGTATGAGATGCTCTACTTAATTATTAATTCTTCTGCTCAATATATCTAGCATTATCCTTAGCTCAGAAGAAAGCAATAGGTATATATAGGAATGAAATTCACAGGCCCTGTGATAAGCGCCTTTGTTATCACGAGTGACATCACACTGTGGGAGAGCTACATGAGAACAGGAGTGGCTCTCAAGCATGTTGTTTTTTTAATTTTATTAATTTATTCTTGTTACATCTCAATGGTTATCCCATCCCTTGTATCCTCTCATTCTTCCCTCCCTCCCATTTTCCCCTTATTCCCCTCCCCTATGACTGTTCCTGAGAGAGATTACCTCCCCCTGTATATGCTCATAGGGTATCAAGTCTCTTCTCGGTGACCTGCTGTCATTCCTCTGAGTGCCACCAGGTCTCCCCCTCCAGGGGACATAGTCAAATGTGAGGCACCAGAGTATGTGAGAAAGTCATATCCCACTCTCCACTAAAGTGTGGAGACTGTTCTGACCATTGGCTAGATCTGGGTAGGGGTTTAAAGTTTACCGCCTGTATTGTCCTTGGCTGGTGCCTTAGTTTGAGCGGGACCCCTTGGCCCAAATCTGCCTATCATAATGTTCTACTTGTAGGATTCTAGGACCCACTGGATCCTTCTACTTTGCTATTCTCACATGGTTCTCTCATGAAATGATCATAATGAGTGAGTTAACCCAGAAGCAGAAAGACTCAAGCATCTTTCCTGATGCTGCTAACATCTCTTTCAGAGAAGCATCTGCTCTACCAGCTTCTCTGCCTATAATGGCAACAAAATCTCCAGAGTTCTGCAAACCCGGTCTGGGGATCCTCTTTCCAGAGTTAGCTAGAATTGAGCTTTCAGGCAGAGCTCAGAAGCAAACAATGTCTAACGCCTGTGGTGAATCCAGTCTAGTCACTTAGTAGATTGATAAGAGCGAGCCAGGCTGTTAGTTTTCATTTAATGGGTCCACAGCACTTCTCTTCAAGTGTGTAAGTATACCTGTCTTGAGACATTCGTACACTGTCATGACCAAAAATGATGGGGGATGAAGCATAGTAAAATATCACAATAAACTTCATGGTAGGCAAGATAGAGGCCCCTATGTACACATTAATGTTTAAATATGTAGCTACTATTTATGGTGTGAGTATATACGAGTCACCGTGCATTTGTAGATGCCATAGGACAACTTGCAAGAGTAAATTCTTTCGTTCTACCGGTGGGTCCTGGGAATTGAACTCAGGTTGTCAGACTTAGCAGCTAACATCCATATATACCCACTGGTGTATCTCACAAGGTCATATGTGAATTTTAGGACATCTAGCACTATCTAAATAGGTATAATGAGCAATAATGTTTTAACTTATTCCATGGGTGACTTTTCAGATCAATAATTTGTTTTCAAATGGGGTCTTAAAGTAATTGCTGCTCACTATCCACCTGGGTATCCTGTCTGGGATTCTCATGTCTTGGGTTATTGGCTATCTTCCATCTATAATCACATATATTTAAAAGCAGAAAGACAATACATATGACATTGTCATTGTATTCAGTTTAAATTCAGGTGATTTTGAGAGAAGTTGGCCTCTAGTTTGTCCTTCCCTAGCTCTTTATGTTTCAACTATTCTTCCAAGATCTCCAGAGACTGGCAAACCCAGAATGCTAAGCTCTAAGAAACACAGGCAAACATTGATACATAGAAGACAGGGATAGACACACATGGCATATCTTCTCAAATAAAGAAATAAAAGGCTAGCAGGGCAGTTGTGGCACATGTCTTTAAACCCAGTACTTGGGAGGCGGAGGCAGGGGGATCTCTGTAAGTTTGAGGCCAGCCTAGTCTGCAAAAGGGAGATCCAGGACAGCCAAGACTACACAGAGAAACCCTATGTCAAAAAAACAGAAAAAGAAGAAGAGGAGGAAGAGGAGCCGAAGGAGGAGGCAGAGGAGGAGGAGGAGGAGGAACAGCAGAGGAGGGGGAGGAAAAAGAGGAAGAGGACCATCCCTTCAGCTCACCTTTCTTACATGTGAATTTCCTGATAGCATAAGTGCTATCTTCCAGCTCATGATAACACTGTTTGCAAAGGCCCAAAGCTAGTAAAAATTAGACTCCTACAAAGTAGACATTTATCCTTTTAGGGATTATAGGAATGTCCTTATTTTGACACAAGTGTTCATTTAAATGTTGGATTAGAACTACCATTGCTCTCTGCCTTCTATAATTGATAAAAAAAATTTAAGTGTTATCAACCATTATCAAATAATCATGATTCTGAGTATATACTCTATACTATATTTCCCTCCCAAACACTTAAAAGTTTAATTGATTACCTTGTTATAGTCTTTGTTTGTGTTGTCATTTAAATAGTTTTATCCAGAGTTGAGTACAAGGTAGACAAGAATCAAGAAAAATGAGATTCTGACTCTTGCATTTTGTTTTTCCTATGAAATAAAATTACATTTTTCTGATCATAATTAGTGAGTTAACCCAGAAGCAAAAAGAGTCAAATGATATATACTCACTTATATCTGCGTACTAGCCCAAGGGGCATGTCCCATGAAAGTCTTCACTAACCAGGAAACTGGGACAGAGGGGAGGACATCCTATTGGGACCCTAGATGAGAGAAGCATGGGAGAATGCCAAAGTTGAAGGATCCAGAGGATCCTAGAGACTTATAAGAAGAACATTATAATAGGCAGATTTGGGCCCAGGGGTCCCGCTCAAACTATGGCACCAGCCAAGGACAATACAGGCTATAAACTTCAAACCCCTACCCAGATCTAGCCAATGGACAGGACATTCTCCACAGTTGAGTGGAGAGTGGGGTCTGACTTTCACACATACTCTGGTGCCTCATATTTGACCATGTCCCCTGAATGGGGAGACCTGGTGGCACTCAGAGGAAGGATAGCAGGCTACCAAGAAGAGACTTGATACCCTATGAGCATATACAGGGGGAGGAAGTTCCCCTCAGTCACAGTCATAGGGGAGGGGAGTAAGGGGAAAATGGGAGGAAGGGAGGAATGGGAAGATACAAGGGATAGGATAACCATTGAGATATAATATAAATAAATTAATAAAATTTTAAAAATTTTTTTAAATTAAAAAAAATTACATTTTTCATTTGCCAATTTCATCCTAAGAATACTTTTGGCTTTCTCAGTGCCTCTAGGTTTAAACTGAGTCCAGTATCAACTCAGGTCATCCACATGCCCATTAACTCAAGAGCAAAGGAGTTATCACTGTGGTGGTTCAGTGCATCTTGAGTTAATTATTTAATTAAACTGTTCAGTCAGATTAATAATATTCTTGTATCATATTTTTATAGTGGGAAGTGGCTCTACACACCTATGCAAGGAATTGCTTACCCAGAAGGAATGTGCCAGACCCTTCATTCATGCAGTGTTGTTAAGGTGAAGTGTTTTCCTAACATTGTATCATTTAATTGAAGTATTTTAATTAATTTTCTATATTTATCTGAAGCACATTGAAAAGACATATGCGATCTGTAGTTGACCTATATTTCCAAGGTATATCACGAAGAGACCAATATTCTCTTTAGTGAGTGAAAAAAATAGTGTCTTATTAAAAAAAACTATAGGTGATCAAGAAAGTTAAACCACAATTCAAAGCTCAGGACAGGTATGAAACCAGCACATTGTAGTCATAGTTGTAAAATTATTTTGTGTATTAAATATAACTATTTATAGGACAAGTAAGGCCAGTGACATTTAGATTGACTTGATCATTAATTACCAGCCACTCAATATGTCATTTGAAGACAGCCTTGAAAATCATGTTCAGACAGTAAATAACCTATGAGCTACTGTCTCTCCTTGCTTGGAGGACCTTTCTCTAAGCCTCAAAGCCTCCAACTCTGTGGGAGACACTTGAAAGTTTGTATTTATTTCTTTGCTCTCTTTTCCTGGTTGCTGCTGCCCCCAGCTTAGTTTTGTTGAGACCCAAGCCTAAAAGCTGGTGTTTCTTCAAATAACTTCCACCACTGATGATTTTATAATCACTTTTGTGACTGTCTATTTGCCTTTAGTATTTGAATTCCATAAGGTCTGTATTCAAAGTCAATTTACTCCAATATAAGGTATTTCTATTTCACGTAGTTTAGCCAGACCAAGAAGCATTTGAAGCTTCATATGAACAAAATAAAATGAACAAAATAAAGTTGAGGTCTGTTAGCTTTATCATAACTGGATGGCCTATCACCGTTGGGATTTGTATTTTTATGAATATAGAGGCTAAAGCATGAATCAGGTCTACGAGGCGAGGAAGCAAACAATTCTGCCATGGATTTTATATTTCTGACTTTCAGAGATTTTTCATAACCTAAACAATCTCCATAAGATTTATACAACAGGATAGATTGAAAGCAACAGCAAACCTCTTTGTTGAAGCCCTAGAGTATACAGCTCAGAGAGGATCATCAACACCATTTCTAAAATCCTATGGGTCATCTGTCTTAAATCTGCGTGGGCATCTGTAACAAAATACCAGAAACTTAGTAGGTTGCAAAGCACAGACGTATATTTCCCACAATTCTGAGATCTGGGAAGTCCAAGGGCCTGGTACACTTGTGTCTGGTGAGGCTCCTCTTCCTGGCTTAAGTTTGACAGCTTCTCACCATCGCCCACTGTAGAATACAGAGACGTTTCTCCTGAGCCTGTTTGATTAGGACACTGGCACCACTGCTGTGAACCTTGCTCTCTTGGCCTAAACACTGCAGTCCTTTGGGGATCATGGCTGCAAATTATAAGCTTTGGAGGCAGAGAGTGGTCAAGTATAGTAACAATAGTTAATGGATTTTTAGTTAGTTGGAAAAATGAGTCTGTCAGTACAACAAATAGGAGTATGCTGTACACTCAAAAACATAAAGTTAGAAATATGAAAAAAGTTGTTTTCCCAACTTAATTATAAATTACAGTTATGGACTGAAATACAGATGAGATATAATAAGTCTATCCCTTCCCAAATGTATCCCAACTAAGGTCAAGAAATAGAGCCTTTGAACCGCTAATTTAAAGTGACACCTATGTACTACCCTGGGGTCTGTTATGGACAGCTCTCGTGACCGGTTTTTTTCCCAATCAGGATCTTCTGCCAGATGTAAACATAATTGGGAACAGAATGGCGCATCAGCTGGGGCACAGCCTGGGCATGCAGCATGATGACTTCCCGTGCACCTGTCCCTTGGGGAAATGTGTGATGAGCAGTAGTGAAAGGTGAGGCTCTGATAACATACGTAATAAATTTATTTTTATTGAAAGGTTTTCATATATTATATTCTGATCAAAGTTTTCCCTCTCCTAACTCCTCATACTTCCTCTCCACCAACTCAACTCTGCCCTATTTCTTTTCTCTCCATCTAACATTAACAGGCAAAAAAAAAGAGAGAGACTTGGAAAAAGAGTGAAAACACAAGATATACATACACACACAAACAAAACCCCCAAACTCATAAAAACACAAAATTGGAGCCATAATATACAAGTAAAAGACCAGTAAAGCAAAAAAAAAAAAAAAAAAAATCCAAGAAAAGCCATATGAGACAAAAATATTCAAAAATACCATTTACTTTGTTTTCTGTTGGCCATTTACTGCTGGGCTTGGAGCCTACTCTTAAGTGAGGTTAATGTACCCAGTGAGATTCCTTTGGAGAAAACTCATTTTCCTGTGCAAGCAGATTGTCCATTAGAGATTACTCCACAATACAGGGTGAATGACTTGCCTTGTGGTTAGGCCTCATCCCTGAGTCCTGTGCATCTTTGGACTCCTTTATAGCAGGAAGAGTAAGAAAAAATGTGAGGTTCAGCAGTTTCTTGTGTATGCTGATTGATGCAAAGGTACAATGTTGGAGCTGGAGACATGGCTCGGTGGCTTAGAGCACACACTGCTCTTTCAGAGGACCTAATTTTAGTAGCATCTACACTGGGAGGCTCACAAGCACCTGTAACTCTAGGTCCAGAGGATCCGATGCTCTCTTCTGGCCTCTGTGGGTACCTGTACTCATACATCAGCACACATAAATGATTTTAAAACAAATAGATATTTTTTAAAATGATGAAAAATAGCTGAAGCTCAAAACACAGTGGCTGTCACAGAGTAGGACTGAATAACTGATTTCCAAGTAGTAATAGTCTAAGGACCATACCAACCCCATTTAATGGACTCTAATCTCTAAAAGTTCTTCTGTATTTAATTACTGAAGGGAATCAAGCCAAAGGAAGAGAGAAGACAGTGGAGTGTTAGTTTAAAAGGGAGATATTCAGAAATCATAAAGGTGTTTTTAGTATTATTACGGACTTTATTTCCACAAGTATACTAAAGAACTATGCCATCCTAGGCACCGCGTTAACTCGTGCTTGTTTTTAAGGAACTGAACATGGTGTTCTCCTTGATTTGGTTGAGAACTTTGCCGTCTTTCAGAGATGGAAAAGCAGATTTACATTATCACGCGCTTATGTTAAGAGGGGCACGTTAGGGGCTGGAGAGATGGCTCAGTTGTTAGGAGCAGGATTGGGCTTCAGTGAGCATCATCTACAGGAAGCCTTTCAACCATCCTTAACTCTAGTTCCCAGGGATCCAGCACCCTCTTTGGACCTCTGCAGGCACGGCACACACAGTCCATAGATATACATACAGGCAAAAATACCCATAACACAAAATAAAAACAATAACTATTTCTTTTAAAAATAAATGGGACACATTAGAGGATAAATAGGAACAGGAAACAGAGACAACCAACTAACGGATGTCTTGACAGAGGATTTGTTGGAAGACACAAAACCAGAGCTTGCCACTGGAAGGGCGTTCCTTGGTTGGGTTGCTAGGACACAACAGCTAGGTAGTAAGGGACTGGGCTGTAGCTCTGTTCTGCCAGGAAGCAGTTTGTGTTTCTTTTCCAAGTCTCCGTTAAACGTTTACAGCTGCGTTCGTGTGACACATCTTCCTTTTCACCTCATCTCATCTCTAGCATCCCTGCGATAAAATTCAGCAAATGCAGCCTAAACCAATACAAGCAGTATCTGAGGGATCAGAGCCCTGCATGCCTACTCAACAACCCACTTCCTGAGGAATCCAGTGGTTATCCGCTCTGTGGGAACAAGAAGGTGGATGACGGAGAAGAGTGCGACTGTGGGCCAGTGCAGGTATTTGCTAATGACGTCGTCTTTAACAGGTTTGGTGCTCTGGCTGGAGTCTCCAATGATCCTGCTCTCAGTTGAAGCTGTAGGAAGCTGTTTTTATTGTCCATTCGAAGCCCAGCTGTGGGGGGCAGCCTTATTAGGAAGCCTCAAGTCATGTGGGGTGATCTTACTAGGGAGCAGCACATTGCATTTGCCTGCCCCCCACCAAAAAAAAAAAATCAATCAAACCAAAAAAACCAAACAACAGCAACTCAGACATGAAGTACCTTGAGTTGTGAGGAGTACCTGTAATTCTGATCCCTCAGCCACACACTGTAGGTGGTAGCCATTCTGTAAAAACATCCTGGCTGGTTTTTCTTAGAGCCTTGGAGAGCTTGCCTATATCATAGCTGGGCAGTTGTAATTATACCAAAATCTCTTTTATTAGAGGGACAAAAAGGCTTTGAATTTTCCATATAATGACTGGAGTGTAGAACACACAGAAAAAGCCTTAGGAGGCAAATTTTCAAGTAGTTCTCGGTCTGCTTTCAGAAGAAATTTCTTTCAAAAGATCATCAAATAAATATATAATTCTGTATTACTTATACCTCAAATGAACAAGAGAATGTTAACCTCTGGGGAGGGGGTGTTAAAGTAGGAAGCATAGTAGGTCTCCAGGGCAGTTGCCATTAACATTCCCACCAACCTGCTGAGCTCCAGACGCTGCACACTTCAAAGATCTCTAATAGGACAGCAACCAGGAGAATCTATCATGAGCATGGGGCTGACCTGTCCAGAGAACTTGACAACCAGGCTTAAGCATCTCAGATGAAATGAAAAAGGGCTGCTGGCTTTGGACAGGGATCCAATTGCACCTATGCATGTTTTGTAGTATTTCACAGCTCCATTCTAATGTACGGAGGCCTTAGCTGATCAGATGCAGACAGGCAAGTGCATCTGAAGTTTAATTTTGTCCAAGTTGGCAAGATATCTAAGTAACTGTCTTAGTGTTGTGATATAATAATGCATTGGGGTGGGGGCAAGAAAAGAAAGAGAGTTCAGGTTGCAATTCATGATATCCTAAGCCAGAGGGAAAAATCAGATTTTAGAAATTGCGTTATCTCATGTCAGCCTTTAGCACAAAGAAGCTATGAGGGATGGAAGTCATGAGGAGGCTGGAAGGTCATTGTGTTTGGACTCTCTTCCCGCCAGTGAGAGCTGGGGAGTACTGAAAGAGCATGAGAGAAGTCCCCAGCAACACACAATAATCTGACTGTATGCCAAAGCCAAGGCCCCTGCATTTCTATGAAGCTCTTGAAGGAGCACAAGTAAATAGATCATCACATTAGGAGCCAACACACAAACCCATTTGTCATGTTTCCCTTTCTGTCTTGCCAGGAATGCACTAATCCTTGCTGTGACGCACACAGATGTGTCCTGAAACCAGGATTCACTTGTGTGGGAGGAGAGTGCTGTGAATCTTGTCAGGTGAGGAGGCCCCTGAATCCCAAGGATTTCTGCATTCTTTGTTTAGGTGTGTGGAATAACAAAGCGCTATCTGGCCATGGGTTGCCCTGCATTGCTAATTCCAGGAGAGAGTGTTCCTTGTAAGCACCCAGAAGTGTTTAATCTGAAATGTCTTGGTGTTTGAACCAGATGGCGTTCTGATTTGGCAAAGGAAAGATTGTGATATTTACCTTGATTTTTTTTAGGAGTGAAATCATATGACCAACACTATTCTTGCCCATGTGAAGATAGACAATAATCTATTTAACCTCAAGCAGTTAGGGGATTGGGCAAATTGATATCCCAACCATAGTTTATCTTGGAGCTAAAAAAAAAAAAAAAAAAAAAAAAAAAAAAAAGACCAGAAATTCAGATGGCTCCAATGGTTTACACTTATTTGGCTCCACTGGATTTCAAGCTCACAAAGAATCAACTCTTTCTAGCAACCCCACAACATTTACGAAAATATGTTTGTGCACTCCCCTGAGCAATGAAAGGTAGGGGATTGTTACAGATAACCTGGTGAAATCTGATCTGTGGGTGAGAGAGATTCCATGCTATGCACTAGATGATTAGGGATTCTCTGGAGGGACAGACCAGTGTAAGAGATGAAGAAAAGCAATGTAAATGAGACATCTTCCCAATTCACCCTTCGTCATCCGTGTCAGCTCTGCCTCAGACTGTAATACCAAATTTCAAAACCACCTTCTTGGGCTGGAGAACCTGCTCAGCAGTTAAAAGCACTGCCTGCTCTTGCAGAGGACCCAGGTTAGGTTCCCAGCACCCACATGGCAGATCACAGCTGCCTCTAATTCTACCTCCAGGCATCTGGTGCCCACTTCTGGCCTCTGTGGACACCAGGCATGAGTATATGCAGGCCAAAGGACTCATATGCAGAAAACAAATAAAGCTTTAAAAAATATCCCACCATCTTCACATCCTTAAAGGCACACACACTCACACACACACACACACACACACACACACACACACACACACACAGTCTTAGCATCTAAAAATGATAATGATTCTTAGCACTGAGAAGGAAGCTGTGAGCCAGTCTCTTACAGATAAATAAGTCAGCTTCCTGCCTATACTCTCAGTTTCATCAACTCACACATCAAAGATTCCAATACTTGTTTCTTTTCAACAGATAAAGAAAGCAGGGACCATATGCCGACAAGCAAAAGACGAATGTGATTTTCCTGAAGCGTGTACCGGCCACTCCCCTGAGTGTCCTAAGGACCTGATTCAAGCCAATGGGTTTCCTTGCAAGAAAGGAAAAGGCTACTGCTTTATGGGGCAGTGCCCCACCCGGGGGGACCAGTGCTCAGAGCTGTTCAGTGATGGTGAGAGACAGCTGCAGGAGTGAATGATCAAGACACTGGTCCATCTTTCTCTGTGACTATCATCTAAGAATTTGAGGAGGCACAGTTGGAGATAATAGAAGTTGTGACGTGACATCCAAGGTCTCGTCTAGCGTCTCTGGCTGAAACCTCTATTGCTGATTTTACCTTCAGTATAATCAATTAGCTTTGTATTAGAGCTAGTGCACATAAGGTTACTCTTGTATAGCTCTATTCCTCCTTAAACCACTCTGCTGACTCAATGCATTCATTCTCCATGATTTATGGATTCCGTCCTACTGCATCCATTTGTGGCATGATTTGACAAGCTTAACTGTGTTAGGAAGTGACGTGCTTTATCATTCCCAATACTTGTGTTTTCATTTAAAAAAAATTTTATCATGTGATTTTTTGAACCTCAGGAGCACAAGAGAGTCACAATCTTTGCTACAGGATAAATAAAAAAGGCAACAGATTTGGATACTGCAAAAAGAAGGGAAACACATTTGTTCCCTGTGAAGACAAGTAAGTGCCCAACAGAAATAGGTCCCTGTGAAAGTGTATTGAAAATTCAAAAAGGCTTCTGTTCTGATGGCTTCTAATCTCATTCTGATGGGAATTAGGAAGAGAGTGGAGGGTACAGACCCCTGGCTTCATTGATTCAATGAAAATCTCTGTGTTGATAAGCTGGGGACCTGCAGGATAAAGAACGAAGAAAGGGTAAGGCTGGAGGAAAGAAAGGGTGGCGAGGAGCGCTAACAAACGAGGACAAATGGGAATAAAAAAAAGTGTTTTAAAGGAGGGAAATGAAAGAGTGAAGAAAAGCAGTGAAGGCATTTAAAGACAGGTGCTAGTAGGGTGGAGTAAGTTGGAAGTGAGGTGATGTGCTTCCTGGTCTCTAAGCTGCAGTTCTGCACTTTCCCTTGGGACAAAATAGGAGTTAGACTGAAAAGAACAACCCCAGTCAAGTTCACTATTTTTTCCATATGCGCTGTGTGAAAAAGGAGCCCCTTCCCTTCCCTCTCAGTAACTTTCAGAGTGGGTGCTGCAAGAACAGCAAACCTCGGGCTCGCCAGAATTAGCTAATATCAAAACATAAGAGCGTAAGAGTGCTTCTTCCTGTCCTCACTCAAGCTGTGCTAACCCAGACTACTACTAAATATTCTTTGCGAACTTCAATGAATACTGAGTTTTGAGAACGGAGAAATCTTTCGGTGATTATCCTGTGTACTTTACTTACGTCAGTTCTTCGAGTCGGAGCTTTAAATGTCCGAGAGCGTTCTCAACCTACTATGGCCCTTGAATCTGCCAACAAAACAGGTTTAGAGGAAAGCTGCTGGGCTGATTGTCTCGGCACTGACAGTTGCTTTGGTTACTGGTCCTACGCCTGAGAACATTCTCCTTTTCCCGCAGCAATCTCAAATGCGGAAAGATATACTGTGTAGGAGGCCAGCGCTCATTACTCCTTGGTGAAGATAAAGACTATAACCTTAAGAATCCGAAACAGAATGTGACCATCAAATGCACAACCGTGTTTTTATACCACAATTCTAAGGACATTGGCATGGTTAACTCTGGAACAAAATGTGGAGAGGGAATGGTAAGAGGAACACTTTGTGTCTGATTAAGAGTTGTTGGTCCAGGGATGCAGGAACATCATCAGTTGCTGTCATTAGTTTCAAGCGGGCTTGTTTCTAAATGAGGAAACAGAGAAACAATGGCAATGTTGCCTGTAAATTATTGAGGGAGAGGATTGTAATAATATGGTAATATTATTCTTGTTTAATTGTAGTTATACTAAATTATATGTAATTGCTACAAATATGTTTAATTGGCATCTTAAAATAGGCATCTAAGGAAATCACACATGGCTTCTAACACCGACTAATGTTACTGATGGTGACAAGCACTCTTCATTTATTTTATTCATTTAGGCATATTTACTGGCTAAGTACTAGGCTTTCAGTAATCAGGCTGGATTCCGAAGGCCTACAGAAAAATGCACTTGAGACTGCCACACACACAGAGCATTCCCAACAGAAATGCTTTCCCGGAAGCCAGAGCATATACGGAAGACAGCTCGCTATCTGCAGAGAATTGTGACTACTCAGATTTCAGCTTGGTTTGATATACTTATTTTTGAACATAGAGAAATCAGGAAAGACTTTTTACTATATCTTCCGGCTTTTAACAATTATAATGATCTATATTTAATTATTATGCATATATGTTGACTACAGCATGATCTTCTAGTAAATACGTAGCATGAGCAACGACCAAATCTGAGTAATCAGGATAGACACCACTTAAATCTGTGACCATTTTTTAAATGTTGGGAATACCCAAATCCTCTCTGCTAATTATGTTAAAATACTCAGTAAATTATCATTAATTCCAAATATTCTGCTACGCTATGAATAACTAGAAATTATTCTTCCTGGTTAATTGAAATTTTAAACCTACTAACTAGAGTTCCCTTTCTCCTTTCCCTGGCCTACCTGCCAGCCTCGGGAAGCCACAATTCAGTTCTCTGCCTCCTTAAGGTCACTGTTTTAGGTTTTCACACATGATTGAGAATTCCTTTCTGTGTTCCTGGTGTATCTGACATAACCTGTCTCCACACTTATTCAAGATGCGACAAACAACGTGCTTTTATTCAATTTTCAGCTAAGTCATATGCCATTGTCTGTCTGGCCACCCATCTACTGATGGATACTTGAGTCAATATCTCCATTATTATGAATAATTCTTCAACAAAAATGAGAGTCCAGAAAAGTCTTCTTTTTTTAAGAAAGAATTTCCTACACAAACACACAACACAGGGCTCCTTCATTCCCATCTGCTTGGCTAGAGTATGGTACTAACAGAAAAAAGATGCAAGAGAAGAGAAGGGAAGGGAAGAACGGTGGAAGACTACGGACTTTTTAAAAAGAGGAAAGGAGAGCAAGCAAGGCAGAGGGAGGGAGGGTTGTTCCCTCCATTGGCATAGAGGAACTGCAAAACTACCTTTGTGGTTCTACCTTTTGGCTAAACAAAGATGGCAAAAATCAAAGCAAGACATTTCCCAGCATTGAGCTTGTGATCCTCGCCGAGAGGTTGACACGGGTGTCATGGGTGTGAAACACTCTGCCCCAGTGATGTATCAAACGTGCAATTAAGCCGTGTACGAAGGAATGTATAATTTCATACACTGTTGTGTAAAACCACACGTCTCGTAAGTTGCATCGCTCTAATTCATGCCTGTTACTTCCTTTCCAGGTGTGCAGCAATGGTGACTGTGTACACATGGAGGAGGCCTACAATTCAACCAGCTGCTCCTCCCAGTGCGATGAAAGTGCTGTAAGATTTCATTGCCCTTAAAGTAGTGTCCGACCAGTCATTTTTATTTATTTTTTAAATTTTTTTTATTAATTTATTCTTGTTACATCTCAATGGTTATCCCATCCCTTGTATCCTCCCATTCTTCCCTCCCTCCCATTTTCCCCTTATTCCCCTCCCCTATGACTGTTCCTGAGGGGGATTTCCTCCCCTTGTATATGCTCATAGGGTATCAAGTCTCTTCCTGGTAACCCGCTATCCTTCCTCTTAGTGCCACCAACGGTATATACTCACTTATATCTGCATACTAGCCCAAGGGGCATGTCCCACGAAAGCCTTCACTTACCAGGAAACTGGGACAAAGGGGAGGACCAGTCATTTTTAAACCTTAGCCTTCATTCCTCAGCCTGTGTGGAAGTATGCTGATTCTTTAGTAAAATCAGTACAAAGAGTTACACATATACACTGTCAATCCTGCAAGTAAATAATTTATTATCAGATTGGTCATTTAGAAACCATTTATGCATATATATACATATACAGCTTAAGCATGAAGTTACTTTAAGGTTTAATTTTTCCCTAAGATCACTTACAGTTAAATTATACCAGTATCAGCATTAGCCCAAAGCTTTTTGGAAAAACATACAAATTCTAAATTTGTTTTCAGCTCAACACTGCTCAATATGATCAATTTATATTTAGGTGGAACATTTTCCCTACACTGAGTTGATCAGTTAGAATTTATTAAGATGTATATCAAATGGTCTTTCAAGTACTAGATATTTATTTGTATGTATACATGGATGTATGGACTTTAGAAAACTAAAATTAGCATAGATAATCTGCAAAACATAGCTTCCATCAGTCATGCAATAACAGTAACAAGACATTTTTGACTGCTATTCCAGGTGGATGACCATGACCCTGAGTGCCAATGTGAGGAAGCACCAATAACTACAGACGGGGGAGAAGCCTTGAACCTTACCAGTAAGCACTCTAGAACAGAATTTTCACATATACCCAAAGTTTCCCACCAAGAAAACCCCTTTTTCCATCTTCCATGTGCTTGTTGTTTTTCTACCTAGGTTTTTATGATCCCACCTTAGTATTTTGCATGTTGGGAGACCCAAACTAATTTTGCCACATTTGCCTTTCAGAATTCATGTATCTTCTATCCATCAGTGGCTATGACTTCTGAAATCCAAAACAAAATGGGGATTTTATATTACAGTTAGTTAATAACTAGCAAGCAGAATTTTTCTTGCTGACTATGGCTTTCATTAAGCATCATGGAATCTTGGAATTGATTGTTCATTGTTAATACAAATTGTAATTTGTGCCATGTTGTAGGAAGAAGAGCTAAAGGCCTTTAGGAAAAACTGAAGTTGCAACCGTTGTTGGCCTTCGACTGCCCTACAGTAGATGCCCAGCCGACATCTTGTTTGTTTGTTCTTCTGCTGTAGGTGTCTCCATCATGGTGGTTGTGCTTGTCCTGCTTATTATTGGTGTCGGGCTTGTCGTATTATTAATTCGTTACCAGAAATGCATCAAGATAAAGCAAGTTCAAAGGTATGTCTGGATCGTCTGAGTCAAAGGAGGCCACCACTAAGCACATACTAACTCGGTAGTCACAGAGCACGTCAGTGTGGGGTGGTCCCAGCCGAGCACTAAAGAACAGAAAAGCTTCCCAAATCAAAGTTTTGCATGCCCGTTCATATCCAAATTCTTCTCCCCGTGGTTTTCACGCATCATTATATGTTGAAAGCCGGCGCAGCTCTCATAAAATATGAATGTTGGTTTCTTTCTGAGATATTATAAATTGAATTGTTACAAGATTCAAGGGACATCACTTAAAAATATCGTGTGTGGTTTAAGTGTCATCACTTGTCTATCCCCGTAGAGTGTGTCAGTATTCCCTTTCCCTTCCTTACAGCTCTCCTAGAGAAATACGGGGAGTAGAGAATAAAGGATACTTTCCTGATGAGCATCACACAAGGAGAGATCCGATCTTGACAGATATCCATCCCCTACACGTGAGATATTTTCACTTGTGGCAGTTATGAACTATCATTCTCATATATATATATATATATATATGTATATATATATATATATATATATAGTGTGTGTGTGTGTGTGTGTGTATATAGAGAGAGAGAGAGGGAAAAAGAGAGAGGGAGAGACAAAGAGGTCAGAGGTCAACTTTATGGAATAAGTTCCCATCTTTCACCATTAAGTGTGTTTGGGGGATTGAACTTTGGTCTTTTAGCTGTGTAAGCCTAGACACATTTCCAAACCAAACCACCTCACTGGCCTCGGCTTAGGGTGAGCCCACACTGAAACATAGACGTACCAGAGAGCCAGGGACAGTGAGCTTAGAAGGCACTGAATGAGGAGGAGTCCCACACAAGTGAAGCTTTTGCTGTCTGGGTAAGTGGGGGAGGGAAGGAGGGCAGCATCGAACAAACCCTAAGCAATAACCAAGACTAAATGCAGAGCAGAAGGTACCAATTAAATAAAATATTACTTTTGTGTACCAATGGAAAATTTATAAAACAAATTGAATTAAATGCAGGAGAATTAAATTGTATAAACTAAGTTCTCAAAATAATATTGTATTAGAAATAAAAAAACAGAAAAGGGAGTAAAGAAAATCACAGTTGAAACTTCTATAAGAAACTCTAAGGAACTCCCATAGTAAATGAAAAACACATAGCCCAGGCTAGCCTCAGAGTCAAGGCTGTCCTCATTCTGCAGGCTCCTGAGTGCTGGAATCACAGCCTCATGCCACCATTACATCTGGCCAGGCTTTTTGTGTTTTAATATAAGTAACTGACGAAGTAAGTACTCTCTTTTTCAAGATGACCCTAACAGAATGATAGACTGTCTGTCAGGACCCAAGCCTTGAGGGAAGGATGAAAGTCTTGATTTTTTTTATATTAGTCAACTCTTTCTAGAGGCACTGGCAATAAAAATAGAGTGATAAATCTTTTTTTATTTTTTTATTTATTAATTTATTCATATTATATCTCAATTGTTATCCCATCCCTTGTATCCTCCCATTCCTCTCTCCCTCTCTCTTTTACCCTATTCTCCTCCCCTATGACTGTGACTGAGGGGGACCTCCTCCCTTTGTGTATGATCATAAGGTATAAAATCTCTTCTTGGTAGCCTGTTATCCTTCCCTGAGTGCCACCGGGCCTCCCTATCAAGGGGATGTGATCAAATATGGGACACCAGGGTTCACTCATCTGTGGAGAATGTCCTCTCCATTGGTAAATCTGGGTAGGGGGTTGATGTTTACTGTACGTATTGTCCTTGGTTAGTGCCATAGTTTGAGCAGAACCCCTGGGCCCCAATCTGCCCATCATAATGTTCTTCTTGTAGGTTTCTAGGACCCTCTGGATCCTTCTATTTCCCCATTCTCCCATGCTTCTCTCACCTAGAGTCCCAAGTCCTCACATCTATCCCACTTTCCTGGTAAGTGAAGACTTTCATGGGACATACCCCTTGGGCTAGTGTCCAGATATAAGTGAGTATATACCATTTGAGTCTTTCTGCTTCTGGGTTAACTCACTCATTATGATCATTTCTAGTTCAACCCATTTGTCCACAAATTTTGGGAATTCCTTGTTTTTAATAGCTGAGTAGTATTCCTTAGTGTAAATGTACCACAGTTTCTTTATCCATTCTTCTGCTGAGGGACACTTAGGCTATTTCCATGTTCTGTCTATTATGAATAAGGCTGCTATGAAGAAATCTTTTTTTAAAGATTTGTTGTTATCCAGGTGTGTTAACACATGCCTGTAATCTCAGCACTCAGGGAGGCAAAGGCAGTAGAATTCTGTGAGTTCAAGGCCAGCCTGGTCTACAAAGTGACTCCAGGACAGCCAAGGCTACACAGAGAAATCCTGTCTCAAAAGACAAACAAACAAAAATACTTGTTTTTATTCTTATGAGTGTGTTTTGCCTTCATGTATGTATATTTGCTGATGCCTCCTTGCCTAGAGATGGCATTAGAGCCCTAAAGTTGGAGTTGTATACAGTTGTGACTGTGTTGTGGCTACGAACCAAACCTAGGCCCTCTGCAAGAGCAGTGAGTACTTCTAACCACTAAGCCAACACTCCTGTGTTTTTTGTTCTGATTTGTTTTGGCTCCTTTTTTATTTTTATTTTTATTTTTATTTTTATTTTTTATTAGTTTATTTATATCCCATCTCAATTGTTGTCCCCTCACTTGTATCCTCCCATTCATCCCCCCTCCCTCTTTCATCTTATTCCCCTCCCCTAGGTCTGTGACAGAAGGGGACCTCCTCCCCCATGATATGGTCCCAGCCTATCAAGTCTCATCCTGGTAGCCTGCTTATCCTTTCTCTGGGTGCCATCAGGCCTCCCCACCAAGAGGACTTGGTCAAATATGGAATGCTCCAGTGTTTTAAAATTCAGAACCTTCAGGATTTTGATGTGTGTCTGATTTCACAGTTCTAGATATTTTGAACCCTTTGCCCAGATGCTTTGCTTCCAAAAAGGCTGGCTTTTGTCTAATATTTGAGGAACATATTCTCTCCACCCTCACAATGCACACAGGCCACTCAGCACAAATGCTACTTCTGAACTCCACTAGAACATTTAGGCATGAATACTATATCTTTCTCTTATTATATGGTAGCTTAGCATCTTCTTCACCAATTTGTGCCTTTTGCTATGCCATTGTTAACCCTGAGATGGTTAAATACAAATCTGAATTATTTGTTTTTATGAACAGAAAATAAGGTGACATTTTCCCACATGTACATGGAGGAGTTTCTGGCATGAAACTATATGATGCTCATATTATCTCACATAGTTGGTCCAGATTTAAATAAATAAAAAAGTCAAAGCACTTTGTAAAGTGTTTGATATATATATATGGCCCTTATTATATGTTAATTATCTACTATATCTTATGTGCTTTGCAGTTTCTTTCTTAATTAATGTGTGTAAATTAGGTGCATTTCATGAGCTAAGAGTTAAGCTGAAGTCCTCTAAACCATGGAATGGTGGCAGGGGAACTGTCAGAGAAGCCAGCCAAGGGTTTAAATAGAGCTGGACATATTTGCTACTTGTCAAGGCTGCAAGTTTAAGTTAGGAACAGTTGTACATTCCCGTGATCTCATCGCTTGGGAGACAATGGCAGGAGAATACAGAGTTCAAGGCCAGCCTCAGCTACATGAGACCCCATCCCAATACCAAAACAAAAGAGCCAAGATTATAAACTCCTTAGTGGCTTTTTGGCATTTTTGGTTAAATAGGATACTCTAAGGAAAGAAATTTGTTGAGTGTCAGAATAATTCAGTTGAGCAGTGATACACATGGACTACTGTAGGGTTTCATAGACTTTACAGGAGGAGGCTGTGGGCTCTCAAATTTCATATTTAGGGATTTAAATTACTTGTCATAGAATTCTATGAGTGATAGTTTGAATGATGGTTTTTTGGCATATTAACTCCCCATGGAAGGCAAATCTTCATCAACACTGTCGTTTGGAGAAGACATCTTTAGTCATTTTATATGTATGACCCAAAGAGCTTCTAGGGTCAAAACAATGTAAGTGACTGTGGCCTTTCAGAATGCCAAAAGAACTTTTGAGATCTGGAGACTAGCCAACTCATCTGGCCTACTAAGAATATCCTATCTTCTCTCATGTGTGTTCTTTCCGGAACAGATCTTGGAAATACTCAGCAATCTAGGGAAAGTTACTGTCTCTCCATCTTTTCTTACTTGTATATTTACTAGGCCTTTGTCCCAGGATAGAAAATATACTCTGTGGTCTTAGAAATAGCGAGCCTTTCTTAAGTGCTAACTGCAGGTTAACAATGTCTTTCCATCACAGAGTACAGCAGCATCATTGGAAAGCCCTCCTTCCAGCCTTTCAAGCCCTCACTACATCACACTGGTATGTCCCTTCTCTTGGTTTGTTGTGTCCACTTGCATAGATCTCGTTTTGTTGTAACTTAACTACTGTTAGTTCCTTGAAAAAGGTCCAATAACATCACCCAGGTGTTAAGTTGAAACGTAACTAACTCACTCTAGTATGATCATGTGCTCAGCCTGGCGAAGCTGTGCAGGGGAGAATGAAACGAGCCTATATCCTGGAGACACCTTTTGTTTAAAATGTTCGGACTTTGTCATATGCTCTTGTCCATTAGCTGCGGTGTCCATTAGCATTAGCTGCAGTTTAAAAATAGTTTCTTTTAATTATAATACATATTTATTGGTTTCAGTTTGGCCTCTTCCACACATGCTTTGTTTTTCTTTTCTCTCTGCTTCGACCCTTATTCTTTCCACTTCTCCTGTGGCCTTTTACCCCTAGTAGCCGCCTCTCTACTTATGTACCATATATATTCTATTATCATCTCCTCCCACCGCTTTACTTAAAGCCTAATTTCCCCCCATCTCAAATACTCTCTTTCTAGTTTTGTGATCTATAACTACACCCAAATGCAAAGTTGAGCCAGCGTCCACGTCGGAGAGACACATGAGCTATTTGTCCTTCAGAGTCTGGGTTAATTCATGTAACAGAGTAATTTCCAGCTCTATCCACCTTCTTGCCTTTTGTGACTTGATTGTTCACTATGGCTGAATAAAATTCCATTGTGGGTATTACTGTGTTTACACTACCTCAATTATCTGTTGAAGAGCTTCTGGGCTGATTCCACTTTCTCGTCCTAGTGAGTACTGCGGCATTGCACATGGATGTCAGATAACCTCCACAGTTGGGTTTAGAGTCCTCTGCGTGCATGTCTGGAAGTGGTCCTGCTGGTATTAGTCACTGTAATCATTGGGTTGGCTTTTGTCATTCAAGTTCTATTTTTCAAATGAATGTATTACACACACACCACCCAATCATGGCCCCCGTTTTGAGGGGGAAGAAACAATGATTTCACCAAGGTCTTGACCAGCTCCAGGGCTCTGGACTCAGCTAATCAATATAGTGAAAACTAAGACTTAGTACAGAATCTCTAGGAATGACACCAATGCATGTGCATCTTCTTTTTTTTTTTTTGTTAAGATTTATTTATTTATTTTATGTATATGAGTGCTCTACCTGCATGTACATCTGACTGTCAGAAGAGAGGACCAGCTCTCATTATAGATGGTTGTGAGCCACCATGTGGTTGCTGGGAATTGAACTCAGGACCTCTGGAACAGCTGCCAGTGCTCTTAACCACTGAGCACCAACCAACATGTGCATCTTCAAAGTCTCACATGAAGCTCCTTCATACTTGGAGTTAGGCGATGTATGGACACATCAAGCTTCTCAAAGCTGCAGTTTCTGTTCTCTCTAAATGGATGAGGGATGGTCTGCTCAGAGTTGTCTGCCTGGGCTGCTTCAGTATCACAGGAGGGATCTCATAGTGTGTCTGACAGACTCTGTGCTTGCAAATTTCCACTGTGTTCCCTGAAGCACCTGTGTAGTCCCCGTCAAAGATGGTTCTAGTGGGTTTCAGAAGACATACTTGAAAAGTCTCTTATATAACATACTCTAGGAGATTCACACACTAGACCTAGCGGCATCCTGTGAGGCCTTAGGTAAGCAGAACTGTCCTCAGCCTCCCCTTCCATTAATGATTTATGAGCTGCCTTAGATGATTTTTTATGGAGCAAGAAGTGGTCAGCCGTGTGTGTGTGTGTGTGTGTGTGTGTGTGTGTGTGTGTGTGTGTCTAGAAATAACTAACTCAGTTCCTGATAAAGCATACTTTATGTGTTATAGAAATCTGTCGGGAAGGACTCAAGAGGAATTGCAGATCCCAAGCAAAGTGACAATGTGGTAAGCTCCTCTGACTGGAAGCACCTCCTCTATTTAAATTTTCAAATACTGCCTTTCTTCAGTGTCCCTAACCTATCCATTCACTGGCTAGTGACATCTTCTGCACTTACCAGAGAAGATAGGATGGTAAAAATTGTCTTCACAGACACTCTGAAACGTCTATAGAGTACACCTCAATGCATATTTACACTAATATTTTTAAGCTTTGTGGAAGGAATAAGGTAAAAATGTTCTAGGATGTTCTAGGAATAATGAAAATGACAGTTTCCTCAGATTTTATTGGCCACACCCACAAGTTGGGGTTCCTTGGTATACTTAAAAGAGCATGACAAGCTGGTGGCCATGGCAAGAGAACACTGTTTACCAAATTGCTCCCTTACTAAAGATTTTTCTTATCAAGCCAACAGGCAATGGAAGACAAGAGGGACTGGCCTATTTGAATGACTATGTTGACACTGGAAAAAAATTCTAAAACTTTTCGTCAAGTAAGCAGAACTATATTTCTGAGCTTCTGCTTTCTTTCTTTCTTTCACTTGTTTTTGTGAAGTTTCTGCAGTGTGCAGGACACTCTCTTTTTCTCCACAGAATATTTTGGAAGAGAAACTTGGCCAGTACAGACATGCTAGGATGGACAAAGTAGAGCATTTTCTAATAATCTTTCTGTTCCTCCTGTTTCACACAAGAGTAGAAAGCGGAGGCACTCCTGCGGGCGAGTATACTATTTAGCATCTTGGTATAGAGTGAAATTACCACAGTCCTTTCGTGATCAGCCCATTCATTTAGAGTAAAAACAGCCATGGCTATTATCCAAGGGGTGTGCAAAAAAATAACACAATGGGCCAGTGATAAGGTTCAGCAAGCGAGGTGCTTGTTGTGCACACCCAACCACCCGAGTTCGATCCCAGGATCCCATGGTGAAACGAGCAAGTCCCAACAGTTGTCCTCTGACAGCCAGCTACAGGTATACTGTGGTGTGCATGCACACACACGCAAACACACTCACATGCACATCCACACAAACGCACAATAACAATAAGTAAATAATTTTAAATACTAAAACAGAAGTCGTGAAGCTAATTTCAGTTTGAAAATATAAATGAGGGACTAAAATTAGATGTTTACAGATTCTACAGAAAACAACTCATTTTTCACCATATGCTTCTGTTTAGAATTTGAAACTGGATATCGAAAGTGGCTGAGCAAGACTGGGCTGAAGATCCTCCGTGCAGATTGTCACATCTGTGATGTCTGCTAAAACAGATTTCCATTCTTTCCCAAATATTCTTTACCTGTATAGAAAATGTGCAAGAGAAATAGTATCTTTCTGTTAGTATTGAGTCATAGAACCCACAACTTATAGCACAGAAATATTGCATATGAATTTTCCAATGGGCTTTAATTTAAAGTACAAATAGGAAGTCTCTCTGCTGTAGTAATTTCCTACAAGGTATTGATCTTGTTATTTTTGTAAGAAGCAAAAATTAGACAGTGATCATGTAGAGCCTCACATAAGAAGGAACAAACAAAGCCAGTGATTGGTGACTTTGTTGGAGTCACAAAGGCACACACTTTCAGGCCAGATGGCCCAGACCTGTGAACCCTGAAGGAGGAGGCAGGAGGATCATAGGTTCAGGGTCTATATGGGCTGCAGAGAGAGAGCACATCAAGACTGGGACACTTAATGAGCGCTCTTTAAGAAAAGCATAACATTTAAAAATGCACTAGGGATGTTAGGGATGAGCTCATTGGTATAGCAGAATAGACAATACGCTGGGTTCAACCCCCAGAACTAACAACAAAATAAACAGACAGAAAGATCAAAGCAGACAGACAGACTTTGATTTGCAAGCTACACCACTGACATCTGCTTTAAGTGAAATCATCTTCTGCAGAAGTGCCAGGGACGTCAGGACAGGGTAGGCGGTAATGGTAGTTGACTAAAAGTGGAGGGAACAAAAGAATGGCCACCTTGAGGACAGGATAGTCAGAAAGCTTATCAGGGGCTCCAAGAAGCTCTGGGATTCTAGGTCTGCCTCTCTAGAATTCTATAAAAAAAGCTCAGAAGGTGACAGGGATTTTTAAGAGTCCCCTCCACCTTTGTATGTGCAGGAGAGGTCTCCGAGCTCTCAGGAAACAGAGACGAGAGTTCTTGGTGTCCATTTTCTGTACTGCAGATCACTGCAGGCCTGTGGATTTGTTGCCTTGTGTCGGGGAGGTTGCTTCCCTATAGGGATGTCAGTGGTAGGGAGCACTCTGTTTTCTTGTTGGGAACTATTAAGCCTATTGAAGCTATAGCTTGTTTTTTCCCTCATACTGTGAAATAAAGATCTCAATCGCTGAATGAAATTTTTTTCTGATTCAATGAAATAAAAGCTGAAGCATGCTGTCTGTCGTTGGTGATGTTTCTGTTGCTGCTGTTGCAGTTTATCCTCCAGGAGGAGCCAGTGATAACCCTGGTGACTCAGCACATCACACAGCTTCCCAGAGCATCCTATTGATGCTTTTAACCAAAGTTGCTTCTTTAGGAAAGAATACCAGGATTGTAGTTTATGGAGAGGGGAGGGGAGGGGAAAGAGAGGAAAGGAGAGGCAGAGGACAGATAATATCAGGGAGAGAAGGGGAGGGAGAGGAGGGGGAAATGGAGGACTAAGAGGAGGAGAAAAAGGATAAGGCAGAGGAGATTCCAGCACCTGGGAGAAAGAGGCAAGGAACTGGAGAGTATAAAGCCAGAATAAGCTGTGTAGTGAGCTCAAGGCAGTCTCAGCAACACAGGGAGAGTTTGTCTTGAGAAAATATTGCCTGTTGATGTATCTCAGTGGCAGAGCTCTAAGTGTGTTTTATCTTTCCACAACTTCAGAATTCATTGCATAACAGCAAATCCACATGCTATTTCGGTTTCATTGGCTGTGATTTTGCTTGATAGCTGGCCTTGCCGCTGACAGTCTCAGCCTCTTTCATTCTATCTTAATTAATGATTCACTTGTAGATCATACACAATAATATGCTGTTATGTATTTTACGGGATGACTAAGAAAGGGTTAATGCAGTTGGTCGCAAAGAGCAAGCAGCTGACACTGGTGTCCAAGAAGATCATAGGGGAGAGTTAATGCAGGTGTCCAGGAACATTCCACAGTAGGGGTACAGAAGCAGAGCTATTCAGGTCAGATGTCAAATGCAGGTGCTGACAGAAGGCCACAAAGGTCACCTTGAGGTGGACTGAGTGTCATGGGCAGAAGAAACTGAACTCAAGCATGAGGACCAAGGCAAGAGTCCTTTGCTGTGACTTTTTTTTTTCATGAATAAGGTTCATGACAAGTGACTCGGTAACTGGACAGCTTGCCTGCCATTCTTTGGTCTTGGGCTGTTCCTTTTGTGGTTTCGTCTGATATGAATGATAAGTACAATGTCCAGTGTTCATCACAATATCATATACATTTCCAGGTGTCCTCATTGCTTAGTCTGTGCCTCCTTGCATGCTGGTGTGGCTGATCACTACATCTGTAAACAGAATGTAAAGTCATTCTTTATTAAGGACTAACTTAGGGTAAAGCCTGTGGATTTATAAAACGGAGTCATCCAGAACTAGACACAGTCTGAACTGATAACTCATAGAGCACAGAGTAGCTCAGAATAGATCCAGCATGATCTCCTTGGTCCCACTACACCAGACAATAATCTGATACCTAAAATTAAGGGACAGGCACACTTTCAGATTCTGCTGAAAATGACCAATGTTGGTGAACTGTACACATTTGGTATCATCTAAGTACCTTCTAAAAGAATCACCTTCCTGGTTATCTTTTCTTTCTTTCTTTTTTTTTTTGTGTGTGTGTGCACATGTGTGTGTGTGTGTGTGTGTGTGTGTGTGTGTATCCAGTACCTCTTTTTAAAAGCGTACCACAATTATTCTCTATTGGTATCCATATTCAATTTACTACTACCATTTGACTATTTTTTTCCCAAATTTCTTCTCTAATTATAACCATGTCTGACCTTTCCCTAAGCTCTGACCTCACTATTGCGCCACTAGGTAATCTCTCTAGACTTCCAACTTGCTTATCCTTTCTTCAGATAATCTTAGGGCAAAGGCAAGTCCTTTTACATTTTACCTACAGTTCTCCAAGCTTGTCTAAGCTAATCATTTAGATCTCGGTGACTTCATGTAACCTCCCAGATGCTTTTGCTCTCAGGACATGCTGGACTGTTGCATTTGGAGATATTACATTGTCCTCTGCTGATGAGTCATCTCTTATTTGTCCTGAGAAGGAACATATTTGTGAGGAAGCAGAGGAAGCTGAAGCTTCTGGGTCTGTCGTTAGCATGCTCTCTTGCAATGTCTCAGTATCTTTCAATTAATTTTGTCTCTATATTTATTGTTATTTCCCCCCTCACGACTGGGCTTCTAACTCAGGTCATGTTGCCCGTGAGACACACATTCTCCTGTCAAGCTTCACCTCTAGCCTTATAAGTTTTAACTGGCTTCCAACGGACTGTAGGAGAAATCCAAGATGTCTACATGTGCAAGTGTCAAAGCCTCTAGCAGAAAAAATGGAACAAAGATGTACCTTTGTGTAATTGAGCTTGTAGGTTGCAGTCGAAGCCAGGAGTGGACCAGCCTGAGGTCAGTGGATAGACAGATGCTCTGAGAATGAATGCAAGTATAGATGCATCCATCATCCATC
>OU015748.1:51092745-51118624 GCA_907169655.1 Acomys percivali
CAGCCAGCCATCACCAGGCTTTCAAAGTGATGGCTTGAAATAAACTTGCTAAGAAATTTGTTAACTTCACTATCAGTTCTTAGAAATGGAAACTGGGCATGGTGGCACATGCCTTGAATCCCAGCACTTGGGAGGCAGAGGCAGGCGGATCACTGTGAGTTCGAAGCCACCTGGTCTACAAAGTGAGTTCAGGATAGCCAAGACAGAGAAATCCTGTCTCAAAACGAAAGAAAGAAAGAAAGAAAGAAAGAAAGAAAGAAAGAAAGACAGAAAGAGAGAAAAAGAAAGAAAGGCAAACTGGTGTGAATTTTTCCAGCTTCCATTTCCTTCTCTTAAAGGTAATGGGTCAAAGGAAATACAAACACCTAAATCAAAAGGAAGACACAGATAGTGGCCCATCTGACAACCTTGAATGGAGACTTCCAACCAGAAAAAGAGGCGACTTCACACTCAGCTCTGAAATTCTTGATACTGGAGCACAACAGATCCTAATAAGCCAGACTTTAAAAGATAAAGGGGGTGTGTTTGTTTGTTTGTTTGTTTGTTTATTACTGTGTACTGCCTGCTTATTTATTTTTTTATGAAGGCCAGCAAATAAACATAGCCTTCTGTTGCCATGGAGCCCTGAAGAGCCTCTCTGCCTTCATCCCTGGGATGTGTAATGAATTTCAACGGGAGGAAACGCTGGACACTTCGGTGATTTATCTGACTTGTGGTAGACTGTTAGTGACAACTGATGCTAATCATGGCCAAAATATGAGAACTATTGATCAGATTCTAGGACTTACTGGGAGCTTCCCCCCATCACTCTCTAGCTGAAGGTCATGCTTTTAGAAGACTCAAGAGCCTTTCTGTGAGGAAATGGCTGTGCTGTGGGCTTCACAGATTCCATTAATGTCTTTCACCAGGACGTCTGTAATCCCAAGCTATGTGTAATGGATATTGATTGCTAAGAAAAGAAGATAGAGATAACTTTAAGGCTTCAGGGGTCTTCAGGGACAAAAGATGTAGAAATGGTTCTTGGGAACATGGGGGTGCTATCTGAGAAGAAGCGGGGTGAGAACCAGCTTAGAGAATTGAACATAGTGAACTCAGAAGCCAGAACTGCTTACTTAAGGATATCAGAGATTTGCCTTGAGAACAAAGATGTTTACTGAGCATTTGCTGCACATAGGACATTACTGTAAATGCTTCATTTGCACTATTCTGTGTAACATAAAACAACTCTATGAATTAACTATTACTTCCAATAGATAGCTTAAAGTTTAGCTTACTATTATTTTTAGTTGATAGCTTAAGAAAATTGATACCAAAATAAGTGAAATAGTGCACCAAAAAGATTATAAATCAGTAGTGCAATCAGCTTCTCAAACTCAGAGATCTTTCCCTAAGCAGCATGCTTTGCATCAGTCCTGTGATGCTGCATACAATTTGATGCACAGATATGCACTCATGCACATGCACAGGCACAAACACACACACACACATACACACACACACACTATCAAATTCAGACTTGTACAAGTAAAATAAATATACAATCGCTCTCAATCTCATTTTCCATCCACCAAACTTCCCAGCCCTCTGTGATCACAGGCATGGCATACCAGCTCACAGCACACAAATGGGAAAACAGAATCTGAACAGCACTCAAACCAAAGTCATGACTTCAACCATTACCCACCACAGTCCCCAGCTGCCTGCTGTGACCATCACTCCCCAGGCAATGAAATGCTCTAGGAGTGGCACCCTGGGAACAGAAGCTTTCACCCTGAAAAGGGCTATGGGGAGACAGTAGATAACAGCCCTCCCCTATTCCACTTGTAGTCTCCACAAAGGAACAAGATATCAATCTCATCTTCAAATTTCCTCCAGGTTGTTAGAGTCAAGCCTAGAGGAAAGATGCATGTCAAAGGTCAACTGGCCTTCTGGCAGAACTCCAGAAAACAAAAGTCAGTGCTTATTTCTTGAAAATGGTAAGTGATTTGAGATGAATCATACTGCCATCTGTATTTAAAGGACATCCCTCGTATCCACAGCACCAACATCTTGATGTCGAGGTTAAGGATGAGAGTAAATGAGCAAGTCACATCTTGAGTCTGCAGTTGCTTTCCCTCCAGACCCTGAGTCAGGACTACAGATTGTCAGGTTCACTAGAAAAAGAGACTGGATGTTAATTCAATCTTCTCTGAAAGGTCTCCAATGTTCCCTCTGAAGGAGACATTGATAAGTTATGGATATAACCTAGTCTGAATCCTAAACTTAACCTCAACTCTAACTAACTATAAGCATATCCATAACCCGTAAGCCTATGGTGACCCTGTAACTGTTCCTAACTCCAACCCTAACACTACACTAAGCCGCAGTTCCAGAAGACACATAACCCCAAACTAAACCTAGTCTTAACCCCAAACCCAACCCTAAGCCTTACCCTAACCTTATTTCAACTCTAAACCTAACCCTAAAACTACCCCTAACTACCATTAACCCTAGCCCTAACCCTTACACTAACCCTCTGTTCCGGAAGACATCTAACACTAAATCTAACCCTAATCTAATCCCAAACCTAAACCTAAACATCTTAATCCCAAACCCAACCCTAAGCTTAAACTTAACCCTGAGTTGCAGAAGTAACTTAACCCTAACCCTGATCCAAGCCTAACCCCAGCCCTAACTTGAGACCTAACTGCAATCCTAACCCTAACCTTAAACCTAACCCTGATCCCAAGCCTGAGTTCTAGAGGTCAACTAACCCAATGCTAACACCAACCCATACCCTAACCTTAAGCCTAACCTTGAGTTCAGGAAGTTAGCTAACCAGTCCTTAACTCTAACCATCACCTTCAGTTTCAGAATACTAACCATAACCCCAACCCAACCCTACTGGCAACTTTAACCCTAATCCTAACCATAACCATGACCATAACCTGAGGTGCAGATGTCATTTAACCATGAGTTTAGAACTCACCTGACCTTTACAATAACCATGACCCTAGCTTAATACAAACCATAATGCTAGCACTAACATCAGACCATCCCAATGCTAACAATAAACCTAACCCTCAATCTTAACATAACCCAAACCTAACCATAATCCAGACACGAGCTCTCACCCTAAATTCAGGATTCACCCAACCCTAACCTTAACCAACCTAAGCCTAGCCCTAACTCTAACCTTAATCCTGACCTGGAGGAGATCCAGAACTAAAGTAACTTTAACCCTCACCCTTAACCTTCACCCTGAGTTCCAAAAAAATCACAAAACCTAACCCTATCCTATCCCTAACCCTAACCTTAAAATAAAGCCCAACCTTAACTTACCCCCAACCCTGAGATCCTGACTTAATATAACCCTAACCATAACACTTAGCCAACTCTAACCCAAACCCTAATGATAACCCTAATCCTAAACAGAACCCTAACCCTAGCCCTAACCCTAACACGGGCCTACTGTGTCTTAGACCAGACAGAAGAAAAAAAGGAAAAGACGACCTAAAATGCAACATACGGAATGACTTCGGGTCCTCCCTACTGAGGTACCATCACACAATGTAGAGTACAAATAGGACTATCCATCATCAGTCAAATCTCACCTATGCTGTCATCAACTGGACAGAAGGACTCGAAAAAAGTCAGATCCAGCACATATCCATACATATGTGTGTGCACTCAGTCTTACTCGGATGCTGTGTCAACAGCTCGCTGCCTAAAACCTCATACCAGAAATACAGAGTAGATATACTAGTATTGGCTTAGATGTAAATAAAATCTGCTGCCTTGGTAAACAAAGAAAGTAAAGTATGGTGAGTTTAAATGAGTAGAAAAGAGTTAAACACTCATAACCCTAGAAACGGGGTCTAGTTTCCCAGGCTTCTTGGACAGTGGTGCTGTCTGCACTTGCTGCTTTTCTGAAAGATCCAAGTTGGGTTACCAGCACCCACATAGTGGTTCACAACGGCCAATAACTTCAGATTCAGAGGGCCTGATGCCCTCTTCTGACCTCTGTGGGTACCTGTATTCATGGGCACACACATAGACACATATCCACTCATAGAAATCAAAACACACGTTTGCGTGTTGCTCAGGTTTTCACTGCATTGTGTATGTGATTGCAGGGTTTTCTTTTTCTACTTACCTTTTTCTTTATTAGTAATCTTTGCTGTCAGTTTTCCAGTTGTGTTACAGGTGTTTTGGAAAGAGGATGCAAGGAGGTGAAAGGGAGAGTCTTTTTTCTTAAATGAACTTTAATAAGTAATTCCTAAAAATTGTCCGGAGTAGAGGCACAAGTATTAGAAATTTATTTAGGAATATAGGCTCAGCTGAAAGTGGAAAAAAAAAAGCCTAAAAGTTTTGAGATTGCAGTAAATAATGAAAATGAATCAAGAGGAGGAACATATAGGGCAGAGGTTCATGTGTTTGTTACAAATATTTTAGTATTAGTTGAAATTTTAAACTATATGCAATTTGTACAAAACACTTCTGAAGGAGATGAGAAATGAGACGCAGTAAGTTAATTAAGGAATTGCAGTCCAAGTTCATACAAATGAGTAAGTAATGATAAATGTTGATATAAGCTGGCTGCCTTTATTCTTAGGTTGAAACTCCAAAAGAGGAAATAGCCCTCATTAAAGATTCTTTTCTATCACTTAACGTTGTATCTCCCTAATGGAGAATCAAGGGGAGCAGGCTGAGGAGCTGTGTCCCTGATGCTCACTGCACGCTCTCAGGCTTTATGAACACTACGGCGCGGTGCCAGAGGCCAGCCTAAAGTTGTGACTGAAACAAAGCGGAGGCCGAGGGAGAAAATCTGCTGCATCACGAGTCCTAAAACTGCGATGGAAGGAACACCAAGAGCCACGTGCTGCAATGCAGCCAAATGCCGGGACTGGCCAGCTAGGCAATTTGATAAGAGTTGGCTAAAGTGGGCGGAATGAATAGGGAGGAGTCAGGAGTGTGACCCGAGATGGGAGCCAATGTCTGCCATGCCGGCTTGTTTGTGTGGGGTTTTCATGTGTATTTATTTGCATGTGTAAGTCCATCCAGCTTTAGGAGACGGGGTGTGAGAGAGCCCTCATCTGTCAGATGACAATGGGGCTCAACAGTATGCATACACACACAGCACAGAGACACATACAAAGGGCACCTGTTCAGTGGTGGCAAAAGCCAACCTATAGCCTCTGTGACACATGCAAGTAAATGCAATGCAGAGAGTGAGCAGTCGGCCAAGACTGAGGACAAAGTGCCCTTCTCTGCAACAGCGGGGCAACGTCACGTGACGACAGACTCAGTAGCTGTCTGATCGTGGGTGAGGTCCCTGCAGCCTGCTTTTGATTGGAGTCTAGCAGTGAAGGTCTCTTTTCCTGGTGAGAGATGCCCAGTGCTAAGAGAGGGCTGATAGAGACAGGCCTTCTGTAATAACCCCAGGATGCTCTAACGAGATTTACTCTTTTAATTAGGCACCGTTCTTAGGATTTCATCTTGGATGACATTTCAGTACTTAAACAACGACTGTGCTGTTTCACTACATTCACTGATATCCTAATAGTTTTAGTGGATTCCAAGGATGTATGGCCTTGTATAAGAGAAGTCAGAGTTTTTTAAAAGAATGGTTATATTAACATAAAAAACTAAAAAGTATTCCAAGCTAATGGTATCTAACACTTACTTCCATTTAGTTAAAAGCCTTTTTTATTCATAATTAATTTTCAAGAGTACATATTCTATATTCAGTACTTTTTATCCTTGGTTACAAAAAGTATAAAATTATTCCTTAAAGCAATTGCATTTGGCAAGCTACTAGAAATATAAGTGATGCATGCTTCAGTCCTCTCTCTCTCTCTCTCTCTCTCTCTCTCTCTCTCTCTCTCTCTGTGTGTGTGTGTGTGTGTGTGTCTGTCTGTCTGTCTGTATGTGTATGTCTGTGTCTGTGTATGTGTGTGTATCTGTCTCTCTCTCTCTCTCTCTCTCTCTCTCTTTCTCTCTCTCTCTCTCTCTCTCTCTCCCTCTCTGTGGGTGTGTCTCTCTCTCTGTCTCTCTCTCTCTCATTCAACCTGTTTAGAATAAATAAGTTATGCAAGTTGATTGTTAATTAGTCAAATCATGGTCATGTCAATTACTAGTCTACTTTTGTCACAAGAATATAAATCTTAGGTGCAGCAGATAGATATGATTCAATAGAAAGATAAGGTAGGGTAGTTAAATAAGGTCTTCAAAAACCTCAGAGACATGCATAATATGGCATTTAAAATGTCTTTTTATTTTAAAGATTCACTGATAATGAGCCAGACTAACTCCTGGCAATACCCAGCCTAAGTCAAAGATGATGATGAGCATCAAAGAAACTCCTTATGGACTTGATAGCCTAAGACCATATAGTGGGGGAAGAGGTCCCCTTCGGTCTTAGACGTAGGGGAGGAGAATAAGGTGAAAGTGGGAGTGAGGGAGGAATGGAAGGATACAAACGATGAGATAACAATTGAGTTGTAATCTGAGTAAATTAAATTAATAATAATAATAATAATAATAATAATAATAATAAGAAGAAGAAGAAGAAGAAGAAGAAGAAGAAGAAGAAGAAGAAGAAGAAGAAGAAGAAGAAGAAGAACATTCTTATGGAAATGGCTTCAAATGTGGCAAAAAAGCCACTGGACAAAATATCTTCATTTCTACTACAGACTGAATTTGGCCTACAAAAATGAGCAAGCTTGGATGCAGGCAGAGTCAATGGCCAAACTCTCCCAAGACATGGTAAGCAAGTCCTCAATAGTTTCTGCCTCACAAATATGTCTGTGGGATATAGTGAGGCAGAAGGCTAAAGAAGACTTTCCAACATTATAAAGAGTTTCTGTTTACTAACCAAGTAGCAAACTGTCTCTGTCATCTTCTTATTTGGGAAGCTACTAACCTGTACTCCTGGCATACTCAGATAATCAAGTTTATTCCTTCTTTAGTCTCTGATGGAGTTGAAGACTAGGTAACTTAGTTGTTTAGGGGTTCAGATGGTTTTTTTAGTTTTTTAAGATTTATTTATTTTATATGCATGCTTTATCTGCAGAAGAGGACATCACATAACATTATAGATGGTTGTGAGCCACCATGTGGTTGTTGGGAATTGAACTCAGGACCTCTGGAAGAGCAGGCAGTGCCCTTAACCACTGAGCCATTTATTGTAATCATGGTCAAAAGCCCATGACTCAAAAAGCCATATGGTGTAAGGTGGAGCCTGCCACTCATGTTTTGCTAAATGATCATGCCATAAATTGCCTTTTAAATAGTTATGCTTATGCCCAGAGTCCTGGGCTGTTTTCATCCATGTTCAGAGAAACCTTACTTTACTGGAATTAGGCACTAATGGAAAAACACTTATTTGGTCAAACCTCTGGACTGCTGGATGAGCAAGCTACCTCTATCACCAAAACAGGTATCTGGTTGAGAGGACATGCTGGGGGTACATATGGAGAGAAGTAAAGGCAGGAGATGGTGTGTAGATGTAATCACATTTTATTTTAAGCCTATATAAAACTTTTGAAAATAAAACACTTAAAGCAATCAAGAAAGTAATAAAAGAACTTATGTACACATGTACATAAAATGAAGCAAGAAAATTGACATTTGTGTTTTCCTAAAGATGTAGTCTTACTATGTAGCTTGGTGTTCTATAGAGAACCCTACTCATATACATATGTGTGTGTGTGTGTGTGTGTGTGTGTGTGTGTGTGTGTGTGTGTTCCAACTAGTCTAAACAATGGCTATCTACAACAGAAAGCCTAAGAATCCAGAATGCTGGGATTACAGGCATGAGCAAGGGCTAAAAATAGATGCTGTGACAAGAAATATTGCCAGTCCTCTGGACTGCATATTTAATATTATAGTTCAAAGGTGACCAGAAGATTCATTATATTGAAAGTGGAAAATTATACACTGTGAAGAATTTGAACACTGGATTTAAAAAGACTGGAGTGTATCTAGCCACTGTGAAGTCATATTTGAACAGAGAAGTCATTTTAGTGTCTCTTCAATCTGTGTAGCTTCCAAGCACAGCTTTGAGATAATGTACAATCTCAATATACAAGGTGACTAAAATCACAGAATTTAGAACTGAAAATAAGCTTTTTAAATTACCTATTTTCATCCTTTCACTGGCCTTCCCCATTTGAAAAGGAGATTAAGTGCCAAGAGAAAAATTCCCTTCCTTGATGCCTCGAGGCCATATAGGGCTCCTCTGTACCTTTAGGTTCCTTGATGTTTGTTACTGGACTGAGTGTCTGCTGACTCACACTCCAGTGTTTCAAATGGCCTTGATGTCACCTATTAATATACTGACCAATAGCTAGCATCTTTTGGGACCCACTCAGTCTGGGTCCTAAAGGAACTTGATTGATGTGGCACAGGATGAAAAGAGAACTCATTCATCTGTTAACACGTTTGGATTCACAGGTTATAAAGAAAGATTTTAAAATCTATAGTGAAATAGATTTACCAATGGGCATAGATACCAAGTAAACCATTTCAAATAAGTACTATTATAAAAGCTACAAGATCTTGAACATTAAGAGTACTGTAAAAAAAAAAAATAGGGCTATGTAGAACACTCCCCTGTTTGGAAATGATTCCCTGGGTTCTTTTTGACTGTGCCACCATCATCATGGGATGTTGGACACTGTCTAAGCTACAAACCCATTTAGGGATGGTAGACAGACTGAGCAGCCACCTCTTGTAAAAGCTTATAATTCTCCCAGGGCAGGAGGCTCATCACCTGAACTACAGAAATCCCTCTTTGATGTGGGAATTTGACTTCATAGCCAAACAAGGGGTCCATCTGGGAAGGTCATTGAGCCATATTCCTCATCTGTAAATAAGGAAACAAACACTGAGGGAAGTTCCACGACTTGATGGAGAGCAAATAGACAGAGGTCAGCCCTAAATAGCTGATATTTTCCCTGTGCTGCTTCCATTACAACATGTTTTCCTTCCCGCTTGTCCCGGGTGGCTTTTCCCGAGAGTGCACAGTGGCCTATTATAAGGCAAGTTTCCAAAAGAGTCTGACTGATGCATTCAACCCTCTTCTAGGTATATTTTGTTCTAAACACAGGAGAGATGGTGAGAGGAACCTGCACCATCAGGGCTTCCTCCCCTTTATGGCACTTTTACCAGAGTGAACCAATTATCTGTCTCTTACATTGAGCAAGCCTCTCCAAGCAATTCACCTAACACACTTAGGAAAAGAGTAGGATAGACTTTTTGCTGAACACGTCAGTCACCTAGGTTATCTCACTGAACCCTCACAAGTCCATTTACTTAGGAAACTGAGGCTCTGAGAGCTCATCACTCCAGGTCACTTACCTAATAAGTGACAAAGTGAAAAATGACACCTGCTCCCAGAATCCTAACCCAACCTGACATCAGGTCAAGCAGCACATGCACCAACTCTGACCCTAAATCAAACAAGCAGACTTGTTTCCATACAGGGAAATCTAATGTGCAGATTCTGTGGTTTCCAATTAGTCCGCCCGTTCCTGAACTGCAGCCATGCTCTGCCCGTTGTCAAGTCCTTTGCGTCCCTTGTTATTCAGTGAGGAAATCATTAAAATGAATTTGCAAGTTCTCATCATTGTTAAAATACATAAAGAAGGGGTGGGTGGGCGCTGCTCCATAACTTCAAAGGCAGCCATCGGCAGCAAGTATTAATGTTTTTCTGAGCTGTACTAATACATCTGATTCCAGAATTGCTATGGTCCCGGAGAACTAGTCTACATGCCAGGGAGCAAAATGGAAACTATTACAAAGTTAGGACTGGGAGGCCTAGGAAGTAATATTTGTGATGTGTAATGCATCGTTAGCATCACCAAATGTCAATGTCATCACACAGGCTAATGGAGCTTCAGCCTTAAGCCACCTGGTGTGACGTATTGTAGTAAAGATCCACTGAGGTGGGGAGCAGGGGGTAGTCCTGGGTTCCAGCACAGTGCCTGCTTCTCATTCATTCCCTTTGGTTTCACTGACTGCGTGCCTGCATAGGTACAAACGCAGCATGGCTGCCATCTTGGTTTGTACTGGATGGTCTCTGAGTTAGCACCACCTATCTCTCAGCAACTCCAGCCTCCGAGCTCCCAAATTGAATTTTGGGGGATGGTATATGAGCAGAATGAGATTCTTCAGGCTGTTCTAGAATGTGAGAGCTAGTCTCCTCATCTACCTAACCAGCTACAGAAACAGATGGGTTGTGTGAGGTCTCTTTAGTCCACAAGCAGAATAAAAATGAGATCTGGGAAAGGCGGCAGCAACAATGTATCTTCAGAATAGCACAGCTAAGAGGCTGAAGTTAAACTTTCAGCCAGGCGGTAGGGATAGGCAAGGGTGCCTCTCCCTCTGTACCACTCCATACTCTTGAATAGTTAAGCTTGGATACTTACTTTTGCATCTGTACTTTAGGCCATTTTTTTTATTACAACTGATGCAGAGGAGCATATAGTTTATAGAAATTTCCAAGTTGGGGTTAACTGAAGAAACTGGGATGTGGTCTTCTGTAGTCTTTCATTACCTGTATTATTTATAGGTCATTAGGGGCAGCACACTGAGGTATCCCAGTAGGTAGCTTAGGCTGAGAAAGCCAGTGAATGGCTCTCAAATACATGATTCACATAAATAATGTTAAGCCCCATAAGTTCTCAGTGCTTCAGTTTCTTCAGAAGTAAATTGTAATATTAGCACATACGTCCTAAGTTGCTGACAATTGCTATTTTTATTACAGGTATTTATTTATTTTTGTGCATGTGTGTATGTGTGCAAGCACATATATGAGTACCCCTGAGTGCCATGATGCATATGTGGATGTCAGAGAACATCTTTCAAGAGTCAGTTCTCTCTTTCTAACATGTAGGCCCCTGGGGTTTGAACTCAGGTGATCAAGCTTGTCAGCAAGCCCTTTTAGCCACTAAGCCATCCCTTGGTAGTTATGGTAGAGCCTGACACAGCAGTTTAGTAAGTATTATCATGCTAAGAGGGCATTTTTGAACTCCATACTTTCCTATTTTTATTCTCTTTCAAGTGACATTTTTAAAAGACATCCATAAATCTTGAAAATGAAGAATGCAGAGCAGGAGACAATGAAAGCAAAAAATGCAAAAATCAAAGAGAAACAACTACATCTTCAGCTCCTCGAAGATGATGTCATGTCTATGACAAACAAACCAAAGCATTATTAGGAGGCTACATCTTAAAACACAAGGTGCTGCCTACTGAGAAACTGGAAAATAAAGGCATTTTTCTGGCAACTGTGAAATTAATTTAGTTATGTTCACTGTTGCTGTGATGAAATGCCCTTGCAATAGGAACTAAAGAAATAAAGAGCGTATTTCAATTCAAAGTTCAAGAGTGTGCTCCACCATGGTGGGGCGGTCATGGCAGCAGGAGCTTAGGAGAACTAGTCACATTGCATCTGCAACCAGGGGGCAGAGAATCATAAAGGCTGGTGTTCAGCTCAATGTATCCATCTCTCCAGGGAATAATCCTATCTTACATTTATTGTCTCCATCATCTTTCAGCTCCTCAGATCCACCCTCCCATTCCATACCCACCCAACTTTATGTCCTCATTTTTAAAAAATCCTATCTAGTCCAATTAGTGCTGGCCATATACTCTTGGATGTATTTCACCTACCAGGGCCACACATTAAGGAAGGTAACTCCCCAAGGTAATCTTGAACCATTTTATATTGACTCAGAGATGTCATTGAGGAAGTTGGCTGGCTTGCTTGGGTGGTATCAATGACTGCTTTTGCTTCAACAAGCCCTGAGTTTGTTCTGTAGCCACACAAGATCACCAGACTGAAAGCTGAACTGCAATCTTGCGTTCGTTTTTTACCCTGAGTTTTGAGTCCACAGTCAGGCTTCTGTCTGTGTGTCCTGGTGTTTTCTGATGGCATGCAGACATGAAGCTGAACTCAAAGAGAAATAGAGAAGTAAGCCCTCATTGATTTTTGTGTACCTCCATTGACATGTGTCTTAAGGATTAGACCTATTTTCTGTATCATGTGCATTGATTTATTTATATATTCTCAAATAAAAATGTAACATCTGGATTTAATGGATAAGACATCTCCACATTACAGAAGTCCCTATCAATTCTGCACTATTATTACATCAGGTGTCCTTATATAGAAATGAAGTCCCTGATCAAGAATTAACTGTTACTTATAGATACTCTCATTCATATGTGCTTACGGTCTCAGAAGCTAGGTAAACAGTATGTGTGTGCTGTGCCTCTGAACTACAGTCCAGCTCATGGCCTCAGATCTGACCTTTCTGCTTTGTGTCTGTGTTCTAACCTGACCTCTCTGTCTGCTTAGTCTGCTCTTCAGGGAGCAGCTATAAGTAGTTCATCGTGGCTCCCCTTCCCCCCACAGCAGACACTGTTGTACCCCTGCTCTAAATGTGGAAGCACATATTAATATGTATGCATGTAGAATCCCAGTGATTTTAGATAAAAATACCCACATCTGTGCTTCTAGAGATACAATAGATTTGTAGTAGTGCTGCTTTGCATTTTAAATCATTGAACAGTACATGAAATACAACATAATATAATATAATGTTATTCCATCATCCTTCTCTAACAAGATACTTTCTCATGTGAGGTCAGTGTATTTTGTTGAGTGAAGATTATATTCTAATTAAAATCATATTCCCTATAATTCAGAACCCTAATACTTCATTTGGGTGCTACAGATTCATAAATTATCCACATTATTTATTTTGGACATTAATCTACATCCACTTAAGAAATGTTCTCTGGTGGGTAGATGACGTCAAAATCTACAGCTGTGTCTCTGGCTTTATCACCCTGCTTTTCAGCCTGTCTCAGACACATGATGTGCACCTTGGATGGCCCCATCCCATAATTCCATGCTTTCTGCCTCTGAAGTCTTGAGCCCATTCCCTCCTCTTTCCCAACAACCTCCATTCTCCTTGCTGCCTCATGCCTTTTCCTGGACAATGACAGTAGCTATATAATCTGTCTTTACACCTACTACATTTTATGTGCAGTATTACTATAACTTCCTTAAGCCACTGCATACATGGCGGTCGTGCCATTGCTACAGCTGTTAGCATCTCTCAGTGCCTTGCTCAGCACAATAAAAGCTACTACACCAACCCCATATGGCTTCCTAACTATCCCTTTTGTCACCTACCTGTCCTCCTTTCACTATTCTTTGTTTCGTACGTGTCCAACTTTTTCAACTCTCTCTGTATTAATCTTACTGTCAGTGCTATTTTTTTACATAGTTATTGTCTTTCTTCCAAAGTCATTTTTTAACTCCAGAGCCTTAATTGTGTTTATTCTACAATGCCTAATTAAAATACTACCTCCTGGCTATAGGAGGTGGCCACTCAGGGAACTCCAACCCACCTACAAAACCTTTGACTCAAAATTTGTCCTGCCTTCAAAAAGTGTAAGGATAAGGATGGAGCAGAGATTGAGGGAATGGCCAACCAATGGCTGGCCCAACTTGAGACCCACCCCCATGGAAGAGAGGCAACTCTTGACACTATTAATTATACTCTGTTATGCTTGCAGACTAGCATAACTGTCTTCTGAGAGGCTTCATCTAGCAGCTGATGGAAACAAAAGCAGAGACCCAGAGCCAAACAATAGGTGGAGCTCAGGGAGTCTTGTGGAAGAGTCAGAGGATGGATAGACGGAACAGGAGGGGTCAAGGACACCACAAGAAGACTTACAGAGTAAATTAACCTGGGCCCATGGAGGCTCACAGAGACTGAAACACCAGCCAAAGAACACACATGGGCTGAACCTAGGCGCCCTACACTTATGTACCAGATGTGCAGCTTGTTCTTCATGTGGGCCCCCTAAAAATTGGAGCAGGGGCTATCTCTGACTTTGTTGTCTGTCTTTGGATCCCTTTCCCAAAGCTGAACTGCCTTGTCTGGTTTCAGTGGGAGAGGATACACTTTGTCCTGCTGTGTGCCAGGGTGAGTTGGTACCATTGAGGGGTCTCTCCTCTGTGGGAGAGGGAAGAGGGAACGGGGGAGAGGATATGAGAGTAGGGCTTAAAGGAGAGGTGGGAAGGGCCTAGAAGCCATCTGGAAAGTGAATAAATAAATAAATAAATAAATAAATAAATAAATAAATAAATAACAAGACACTAATGTCATCCAGAAATAAATGTTGCGTCTTACATAAATTACTTTTCTCATTCTTCCCAACTGCAATGTCTCTCTCCTTTATTGTTTTACTTACCACTATGAAGGCAGGATAGAAAGTTTGGAGAAAGCGAAGAAACAGAGAAAGGGCCTCCTTACTCCAGAGTCTGACTGGAGCTTCTTATCAGCTATAAGTAAAAAAATTCTAGCACAATTTATGTTTGCTGTGAAAGTTGCTGATGTAGAATAATATTCCTTTGATTTAGAAATTTTTTTTTTAAGGAATGTCAAGGTACACAGAATGCCTACAGGCTGAGCAATAAGATCTTGAGCATGACATTCCTCCTTCATCAGATATTTTCTAGAAATTTCACCCCCCCCAAAAGGCTATTAATTTTTGTTTATAGTAAAAAATCTTAGCTTCCTGTGCAATTCTTAGGATTTTGGATTATAGCTCATCAATTGCAATTATCCTGTCTGGGTGCTCTTCAAAAACCAGCCTATGAGGTCATTTGGGTTTCTTAGCAACTCTTTGAAGATGTAACTTCATAGCCTGCCAAATTATGTAAGTAGCCATAGTCAAGATCATCAAGGATAATACTTCTTTGAGAAGCCCACACCCACACTTTGATGTGTCTCACGCTTTCTTTGAGCACCTATCCTTTTTATTGGTGCCATTCTACGTTTAAAGTCTCCTTTTGATAAACTCCAACTATGCTACGTCCTGACTCTTCTAGAATTCCTTCCTGCAGCAAACTTGAGGCTCCCGGCTTCCATTCAATGACGTTCTCTGGAATGAACTCCTCGGGCCGCTGGCAGCCCTGTAGAGCTATGCCTCTGGCCCACGCCTGGCTGCTGAGGATACTATCTCTTTATGGCTCCTACACTATATGTAACTATCTTTTCTGCTTGAGTCTAAGACCTCGAAGAGAAACGCTGAATATATAATCAGAAAGCACAAGTCTGGATTCCATCTCTGCTGCTGCTGGTCTCGTGTGATTTCAGGATTTCAGGAAAGTCAACAGGAGTTTCTTTTTTTTCCCTTTTTCTTCTTTTTCTTTTTCTTTCAGGCTTTAGGACACAGATGAGAATTTCCAGGACTGATGACAATTTAAACCTTATCATAAAAGAAAGTTCTCCAAGATCACTAAGAGAGCATTGGGACTCAAACACAATAGCTCTTAGCTAAGGGATCTCTAAAATGGCTCAGAGTTTGAAAATGCCCCCCTCCCCACCCCATGTTAAGGGTACCTGTAGGCATTTTCTTATCCTTTACAGACCTGCAAGGAGGTAGAAGACGGTCTGTGAGACTTATTCATACTATTTCCTGAGCATGATCTTAACCTGGTGAACCTCTGCTTCTCTACAAACACCTGCACTGCAAACAGCTATGCAGAAAACCGTATGGTGACAGAGAGCTCAGTCACATAGGGTGAGATAGTCTGAACAGAAATTCCCAAAGATGTCTTGTCCATGATTTAAAACAAAACAAAACCATCGACAGCAGTAACAACAAAACAAACAAACAAACCAGGATCTACACACAGACTTTGGGGACCTCAGTAACTCGAAGGGTCGTTTTTGACAGGTAACACAATCAAAGGGACCTGATGATCTTCCGGACCCCCGGGGGTCATTTTGCAGGTCCCTGTGCCAAGTGCTCAAATGGGTTTCCCCACTCCACACAGCAGGCAAGCCACAGGGAGATTCCAGGTTTCCTCTCCCCTCAAGGGCTTTTCTGCAGCCTGCCACATTGCTTTACCGCTGAAAGCCCTGTTGCTAGGCAACCAAGAGCTCTTTCAATCACTTAAGTTTAAAGGTCATTTTATGAAGTCTCCCTTCTTGACATAGTTGAGTGATACTAGGGATTACTAAGTAAAAGAAAAAGAAAAAAGAAAGAAAGAAAGCCTGGAACTGGCCAGTTTGTGATTTTAGGGTAGTTAACTAAATCAGTTTCTTCAACTAGAAAATGGAGTGATGCTAGCTGATGGAATACTGCAAGATAATGGCACCATAGTGACAAACAGCAGCGAGACTCTACTCAGGCCCCAAGGATGCTCTGGAAACTACCGGACTTCATTCAAGGTCAGTGACTATTATTCTTTTTCAGTCACTATCTCCTTTCAAAATAGACAGTGGTTTTTGGGTTTTTTTTTTTAGTACATTTTGAACACTTGCTTTAACTGGCTTCTCTATTGGAATCTTCTGTATTTAATCTGGTTCTTAGAGCAATATGAAGCAGAACAGAGAGGTTCTTCTCTTGATTTATTTATTTTTTTCCTGAAAAAACACCTTGCCGATGCTCGGGCCACTTGCTGAGCTCTGTGCCCTGGGTACCTTGGGCTACAGCTCAGCAAGAGTACATGGGACTCAGAACTGACTTCCCTGGCTAGATCTGACATTGTTGTTCACGTTTCCCTGCAATGCACCACAGAGGTCTCCTGCAAGCAGAGCCGGGCTTCATGCTGCAGCGTCTTAATAATTCATAACATATTTCAGTGCTGGAAATTAGAACACATATTTAGGATAGCTCAGCTTGCTGTTTCTCAGGTACTTGGATATGAGGAGCATTTTGTAACTCACTGCTCGCAGACCTACCGCTTGGCTCCAAAGACAAACTCTGAGCACAGCATACCTCACCATAAACTGGCAGCTCTGATTTTATTTTTAGCTTTTAACTGAGCCTCGTACTGATAACTAACCACTTATATCTCACAGGTAATGCAGGAGCATGGTTCAAAACTCAACAACTATTTGCAAGTTGCCAATGGCAACAACATAATGACTCCGTGTGCTGAATATGACTGGAGGAGGGGGTGGGGGTTAGATCCAGTTCACACAAAGGAGGTGCTGAGAGTCAAGACTGTCATGTGACCTGCAGGAAGCCTTGTGTGGAGGACCTGGATCTTCATCAGTGTCCCTAAATCCAAACCTACTCTTTGCTAAATGTCAGGGTGTTAAGCTTCTGAACTCTCTAGGTAAGATTCTGTATATTGAAAATGTATGTGTGTGTATAAATATATACACATATATTTAACTGATCCTAAGAGTAGATAATATATTTTGAAATAATACTTTCTTGTATAAGTGTTAGTGATTTCACCATTGTTCCGATGAGAAAATTCAAGTAAAGACAAGCTATGTAACATGACAACCATCACATGATTAGGAAATAAAGATTGAACTATAGACCAATTGGAAACTGTTGTCTACCATTATGGTCTGGTTAATCTGCATAGCAGTTGAGTAGAGATAGGTTATAAAGGTGATTAAGCAAGTTCGCATACTCATTTTGGCCCCCATTCTGTGACTCCAAGTTTGGGCACATGATCCTGATATGACTCATTATATGTTTCTTTGATCCTTCTTTCCAAAGCTGAAATAAAAAAGCTATAGTTACAGTGCTCACACATCCCTGTGCACCTGGGTCATTTCTGCTTTACATCTGTTACCTACAGTGTCACCAGCCCACGCTTTACATCTGTTGCCTACAGTGTCACCAGTCCACACTTTACATCTGTTACCTACAGTGTCACCAGCCCACGCTTTACATCTGTTGCCTACAATGTCACCAGTCCACACTTTACGTCTATTGCCTACAGTGTCACCAGTCCACCCTTTGCACTCTCAACAGCTTCCCAGGACGAAGGACAGATCTTTTGGTAAGGAATGGAGAGCTTCTGAACAACTAGTCATGCATGGGGAGTGAAATCCTACATTGCACTGTGTAATTAACTTGACTGTGGATGGATTTTAGCCACTTAGTCTTTTGCTGGGATTAAGTTGTGAAGCTTATCAAGGCTTTGCATCTTTCACCTACAGAGTGGTAACACCTACATGTATCATATGCACTTATTATGAGGGTAAATGATACACTTTCATTAGCTCTCATAATTTTTTTCTGCATTCTTCATGCTATTGCCAATTATTTAATATTTAATGCATGCTGACACTGGCCACTTTCCACATATGTTAATTCTCTTCCAAATTAGATCAATCCCTCAGCTACCACCGTGATCAGGTGATAAATCATGGCATGTCTGCAAATAATCAATGTTTCCTTGTTCCTGATTTTTGGTGTGACAAATGTTTGTTATGAGTGGACCTGGGTATTAACTGATAGTATGGAGACAGTTACTCAACAATAAGAAATGACTGTCACAGAGTCAAAAGGACTGCTGGAAAGTCACCCAGCCCAACTCCTTCAATTACTAGAAAACAAAACTGACTCCCAAGGAAGAATAAACCTAACTTGCTTGGGTATGAGCACGTCTCTCTTGATGGGTACAACACTTCTTCATGATCCTGAAATACCCCTTAGAAAGCATGTATAAGTATGTTTTATATGTGTATGCTGCATTGCAGTAAGAATTCTTCCTACACATTATTTATTTCTGAGCCTTGCATTTTTATCTTTATTTTCCTTATGAGAACATTGTATATCATCCATTGAAGATGTAAACAGGACTGCAGTCTTTTTTAATTTTAATTTTATTAATTTATTCAGATTACAACTCACTTGTATCCTCCCATTCCTCCCTCTCTCTTGCTTTCACCCTATTCCCTTCTCCTAGGTCTAAGACCAAGGGGGACCTCCTCCCCCGCTATATGGTCATAGCTATCAAGTCTCATCTTGGTAGCCTGACTGCAGTCTTAAAGGAGATTGGTCTCTCTGCAAGATCCCTCCAGCTCCTTAAATAAGCACTCACTGTCTCTTATGAGCATATACAGGGGAGGAGGTCCCCCTCAGTCACAGACATGGGGGAGGGGAGCAGGGGGGAGCAGGAGGGAGGGAGGAATGGGAGGATACAAGGGATGGGCTAACAACTGAGATGTAATATGAATAATAAAAAAAGATGATGACTTGCTTTAGCTATAGAGAAAGCCACTTCTCTGTTAAGATGAATGGGAAGGTAGATGCTGAGACTGTTTCCAGCCTCATGCAGCATCCTGCTCAGGATCTTGTGACTGGGTTAGTGTGAAGCTGAGACGGACAATAAGACAAAGTCGCTTCTTTGAGACACTCACAAGGAGTCCTGATGGGGTTGCTGTCTTCCAACAGAGGCTGGCTGCAGAGCTGAGCAGGCAGCTGTAAGAGAGTGAATCAGGATTTATGTAACCAATGTTAAAGAATAGGCCCTGATAGGAGAACACACTTGGGGAACCTCACAAAAGGGGGGAAGAGGGTGGGAAACTTGGCGATCAATAAGTTGTTGCCTGAGCAGAACTCAAGCCCTAACCATTTGAACGCACATGAATTGTACTTCCCTAATTAAAATACACCATATTTTATGCAATTTCTTATCAAACATCCATCACCTAGATAGACTGGAAGCTAAGTGAAGACAGAGGAATTTCATCCTGGATGTTATTGCAATCCAGGTTTTAATTATTCAACAAATATTTGTTACTGGAATGAATTAATAAACTACACAGAACAGCCCCTTAAATGCGAAGGCAGCTTAATACAAATCAGGCAGAAATCTAGTAGGGTCTTACCTATGAGGATGGATTCCTGGAAGTGATGGAAACTCACTTCTGTAGACAACATCCAAGGTCAGCATGTCAGAGAAAGATAGCTCATGTGACTGTTGAAGCTGGGTCTAGACTATATGATGTAATATCAAGCCTAATCAGAAAAGGAGGCATGCCATTGGTATACCCTGTCCTTTCTAGACTTAGCTCAGGGTACATAAGTCTGAATGCCACTGGATTAATCACTGGGGAGTCACAAAGCATATTAAAGTAACTTAACCTGCATGAGATCATTTGAAACAAGCATTCTTGCAGATTCTGGAAAGTCCATATATTAGCCTCATTTCTTGTTGTAATTTGATGGAAGGCAGAGCATTGATTTTTAAAGTAAAATCAGGAAATATTTGGAAAGGTTTTGATCATTTCCATTAACATTATTAGATCCATAACAAATCACCCATGTATTAAAACTGCAGAGTTCCTGTAGAGGAGTTGGGTCCCAGTAAGCTTGTCTCACTCCAGCTCTCACTAGAAAAGCCCAGCAAGTGTTTGAACTATACTTCCACAGATTGTCTCTTCATGGCCTACTCTGCACATCTCCTAATTTTACAATCAGTAGTTCTTTTTAGAAAAGGGTATTTCCTAGTTTTCTTAGTGGTAAATTAAATATGTCTGGAAATTTACAAATATGCATTGGGAACTCTTAATGTTTCTTTTCATTTCCCATTTGAATACATTTCTCTATGAATAGTATAGGGTAGCATTTAAGGATAATTCAGATTTATGTATGAGTCATACTGGAAAAAGATGCAGTCTGAGGTGGAGCTGAAACACAGCCAGATCAAAACCAGATGAAACCATTCTCATCTATCTAAACTTTGTATCGTAGAGTTTAGGCAAGGATTCAAAGTGGGCTATGTGCTCAGAAAAAGTAGATGCTGAAAGATGAAAAGTGGGAGAAAAAACTTTAATTACAATGATGCAAAGTAACGTCCAAAGAGGTTGAGGGACATGGTGGGATAATAAGTCATGATAATACATAGTTAAGTCAACCTATGCTTCATGAAAACACAGGTTCTTGCATGAAAAGATAGCACAGCTCTGTCTTGAAGAAAGGCAGATAGTGGGAATAGTGCTTGCATAGGGACTGTGTGAACCACAGTTGAGTTTAAGACTCACTTCATCATGGCAATCAAAGGATCCACAGGGCAATGAGACTCGGGCATTTGCAAGTGAGAACTGTCAGTTTGAGCTTTGTGGAATTCAGGAGCTTGATGTCCATCAAATGTAGAGCACACTGATGACAACAAATGAAATTCAAGACCACACCCAGAGCAAAGAAGAGATGCAAAGAAGGGGGGGCGATCTCTATACCTGACTAGCATACTTGCAAGTTATTTTGTGAATTAGATCCCATTTTTCCTAGTTTTATAGACAAAGAAACCCAATCCAGTGAAAACTAAGTGACTTGTGAAATATGATGACACAGCTAGTCAACTCCAACCCTTTGAAGCCCCACCTTAAGACTTAGACTCTTAGAAACTAAGCTCCATAGCCACAAAGGAGACAGTAGACTTCTTTTATGGACTGATTGTCATTCTCTTAGCCATTAAGAAACATGATCAAAAAAAAAAAAAAAAGAAAAAAAGAAACAAACAAACATGATCATTTTCAGGCCCCTACCAGATCATCTCAAAATCAGTCTGAAAAGGTATCTGCTGTGATGCTTATGAATAATGCAAAAAACTTGTGACTATTCACTCTTTTTTTTAATTAATTTATACTTGTTACATCTCAATGGTTATCCCATCCCTTGTATCCTCCCATTCTTCCCTCCCTCCCATTTTCCCCTTATCCCCCCCCCCCATGACTATTCCTGAGGGGGATTTCCTCCCTTTGTGTATGCTCATAGGGTATCAAGTCTCTTCTTGGTAACCTGCTATCCTTCCTCTGAGTGCCACCAGGTCTCCCCCTCCAGGGGACATGGTCAAATATGAGGCACCAGAGTTCGTGTGAAAGTCATACCACACTCTCCACTCAATTGTGGAGAATGTTCTGTCCATTGGCTAGATCTGGGTAGGGGTTTAAAGTTTACTGCCTGTATTGTCTTTGGCTTGTGCCTTAGTTTGAGTGGGACCCCTGGGCCCAAATCTGTCTTTGATAATGTTCTACTTGTAGGTTTCTAGGACCCTCTGGATCCTTCTACTTTGCTATTCTCCCATGCTTCTCTCATCTAGAGTCCCAATAGGATGTCCTCCCCTCTGTCTCAGTTACCTGGTAAGTGAAGGCTTTCGTGGGACATGCCCCTTGGGCTAGTATGCAGATATAAGTGAGTATATACCGTTTGAGTCTTTCTGCTTCTGGGTTAATTCACTCATTATTATCATTTCTAGCTCAATCCATTTATCCACAAATTTTGGGAATTCCTTGTTTTTAATAGCTGAGTAGTATTCCATAGTGTATATGTACCACAGTTTCTTTATCCATTCTTCTACTGAGGGACACTTAGGCTGTTTTCATGTTCTGGCTATTTATGAATAAGGCTGCTATTAAACACCACCAACCCAAATAACCCAATTGAGAAATGGGGCTTGGAACCAAACAGAGAATTCTCAACAGAGAAATATCAAATGGCTGAGAAACACTTAAAGAAATGCTCAACCTCCTTAGTCATCAGGGAAATGCAAATCAAAACAACTCTGAGATTCCATCTTACACCCATCAGAATGGCTAAGATGAAAAAATTCAAATGAGACCACATGCTGGCGAGGATGTGGGGAGAGAGGAACACTCCTTCATTGCTGGTGGGAATGCAAACTAGGACAGCCACTTTGGAAATCTATCTGGTGCTATCTCAGAAAACTGAGAATAGGGCTTCCTCAAGACCCAGCTATTCCACTCCTTGGAATATACCCAGAAGATGCTCCAGCACACAACAAGAAAATTTGCTCAACCATGTTCATAGCAGACTATTCACTCTTAACCTTACGGGATTTAAAATCACAAATGGCAACCAAGAAAAAAGTTTATTAGCTAACAATTGTGTCACAATTGGGTATAGAACTGTCAAGTAACAGCACAGAAACCATATGGGGGAGTCCATGGAAGACTGGGAAGTGTCATAAATAAAAGAGATGGAATTCTGCTTTGTCCTGAAGGATCAGCTGAGTTGGGAGGGAAAAAAAGACAACAGACCAGAAGTCAAGTACCAACTCATAATTTGGTCAAGGATTCCTCTGGCTCCTGGCTCTGAGACCAATAAGCCTACAGAGTACTGATCTACAGATTCCTAACTCCCTTTCAGCAACTGAACACATTATTTTCCAGCTGTCTGAAGTCAAATGGACAAGGAGGTATTATTCATGGGAATTCTGGTTCTTTTAGAAGCCATGGGCTTTGGAATAGACAGCATGACTTCAGTGATAGCTGTCTTTGCTCTTTCTGTTTCATTAACTAGTATTTCTAACGGGTAAATGAAAGTACCATGAGTCAGCAAAAAATAAAAGTAAGCTATATTTTGAGTCATTCATGCTGCTGGCACATTTTGAATAGAAACAAATGCTATTTGACTCTTTGATCTAGTCATATGGTGTCTGAATAACTCAGAAGGTCTTTAGCATTAAGGGTTAGCTCCTGCACTACATAGGTTTATACTCACAAGGGTTAAAGTATTAGAAACTGTATTAAAGCTCCTTGGAAAGTAAGCAACCAATGAAAAACTTTTCTGATGAGGTAATGCCTAATCCTGAGCTACATTGGTTGAAGCTGAGATTCCTGTTTCCAGGAGTTTGAGGGCAAGTTTCTCTGCAACCAGAAAGAACTGGAGAGCCTCCAGTTGCTTATATAAGATATTTTATGATCGCTCAATAAAAGCAAGTCCCTCTTCAACTTGCCAATAGCCTCCTTGAATTATTTCCCAACAACACTCAAAGATAAACTTGACTGCAAAGAATACTGGTTGTTCCAGAAGAAACACTACTTAAGAAAATAAGAAAAATAAAGTTAAATTCTCAATATTTATATTTGAGTACTATGGTGTGATAATAATGAACTGGAGGTAACACCTTAGTCCGCATTTCAGCTCAGATACCTGCCCAGCATTCACTGCTATTTCTTGGTTGGGACGGGGAGTGGCTACTTTAGTTTCTTATTTCTTTAAGACATTACATTCCATATGATGAAACATCCCAGGAGCTGAGAAGGCATTCTGGCTTACTGCTTGGGAGAAATATGCAAGGTTTCTTTAGGTAGAGCTCTATGTGAGCCAAACTGCCTTGAGACTTAATTATCTAGTTCAAATATTGCTGTTATGTTCATGAAATATAAATAGGCCATTCTGCACACAGGGTCTTAACTTGCGTCTTCTAGCCTAGTGGCCTTAGAAGCGACACAGCCCACTGCCAAGCAAAGCACATCACCTCTGAGCTGCTGCTATCTTGACAAGACAATGAATTAGATTCTTCATCTGAGAGGCTATGCTCATTATAAATCTTCCAATACTTAAAAACAAAGCTCTGGAATTCTTACTACCTAACTCCTAGCTTAGTAAACGCAAAACTTCTGTTCATGTTTGCCGTTGAGTCCAAACTCCTTGGAGTGATCCTGGGTTCCTTTCTTGCCCCTCAACCTCAAATTTATCAACAAGTGTTACAATTATTCTTATAAAACAGGGTTTGTTTCTCTTAGTGTTTGTATCTCATAATGCAGCCATCACACAAATATATAGGACTTTTTTATATTTGTATATAAAGCTTTATAAATATGCTATTTGCATATAAATATGCAAAATATTGAGAGGTTTAGGTCTGTTCTTAACCCTTTGTGTTATCCTGACTCCATCTTTGACAACATCTCCACTACTTGCTGTGTAGTTCTTTCATTGCTCCAGATGAATCTTCTTCATCTCTCCTGAACCTCTGTGTGTGGCTGAATCCCTCCTGGCTGAATCCTCTGCTTCTTCTTCTTCTGACTCCTCCTTTTTTGACTAGAAGGAAGTCCAGCCTTATTCTCTCCCCTGCTCAGCTACTGGCCAAAAGCTGCCTTAATGGCATACAAGGGGACAACTGGAGAGCAGAGTTTATACAACATTGAGACAAGAGATTCCCAGAACAAAGCTTGCAACCAGATATGAGCGATACATAAATCAGCATTTGAATTACACGATAGCTTTATGCCAACAAACAAGTCTCACACAGCAGTCTCAACAGAGATCTAAAATCTGGACTTTTTCTCACCATTTTATCTGCAATAACATCCTTCCTGTTCTCTCTGCTTCTGCTTCTTCCCCTGTACAGTCTACTGTTGACATAGAAACTGCAGTGATTCTTCTGCCGTCATGAACTCTGTCACCCTTTTGTTCCAAACTCTATTATGACTGTATTCAAGAAAACATTCAGAGAGTGTAAATTGGGATGCTATGTAATATGATGGTGGCAAGGCCTGGGCAGCCCTCTCCCCTTCCTCTCCTACTATTTCCTACATCTGCACATCAGACACATAGGCTATCTCACATTCCCTATCCATAATATACTCCCATTTCTGAAGCTTTTGCCTTGTGCCCCTTCCATTTTCAGGGTGAATACAGCATACATGGCATATCTTGCGACTTCTCGCCTTTATCATCATCACTTGATCCAATTTCCATATGAAATATTTCATCTGTCTCTGCTATTATGAGTATGTTTCTCTAATGTTTCTCCTGACTATTCACTTAGAAATAAATACTCCTACATTCAGAATAAAGCTAATCCCTGTTGTGTTTATGCTTGAACACGAGTGTACAACTAGGATAATTATGAAAATGTCATCTATTACACTGACTATAGACAGTCAAGTTCTGACATATGAGTAAGGTAATTTCAGGAACAAATCAACTAGTTACTCATATAGGTAGAAAATATATATATTTCACTGACTTTTAGATATTTAGAATTTTAAAACTTTTCCCCAAAAGAATCAGTGTACCTTTCCAAATCCCCATTTATGTGACCCAAGAGAATCCTTGTAGGCATATCTGTTCAAGGGAAGATACTCAGATTCCTAGTAAGGATTTTATTTGGGACTATTGGAGTGCTGAGAATGTTCTAGTAGAAGAGAAAGATGACCTCTGAAAGCAAAGGAAAGACAGGTAAATACTGAGTAGCACAGGGAAAGAGTCTGTGAAGGAGACATCCAGATCAGAGGGATCCTGAATAACCTGAACCAACAGGGTCCTTGCTACACCTGGACTGAACTAATTTAAATGG